>QANW01006012.1:75286-87310 GCA_003254865.1 Dryas drummondii | reverse complement strand
GAAATCTAGTTTCGATCCTCCGTCGGATCGTCACGAGCCACGGTCGCCTCGCCTAATAAAAGTAATAGCATACAATTAGACCCATGTCAACGACCAATAAGTGTATGTGCANGCGAGTTCTAACACTCTAGGTTAAGGAATTAGTATCATAAAGTGATGCAAAATGCACACTCATCAGACATTTAGAAACATAAACTTTTATAAAATAAAGGTCCACTCACAAATTTGGGAAATCTAGTTTCGATCCTCCGTCGGATCGTCACGAGCCACGGTCGCCTCGCCTAATAAAAGTAATAGCATACAATTAGACCCATGTCAACGACCAATAAAGTGTATGTGCATACAAGAAAACCCGACGTCCTAGCTACTTCACGTTCTTCCCTATGGTTAGAAGTCGCCTCTTTAAAACGATGACACTCTAAAACTCATTGCCAAAACATCTTCATTTCGACCTACGACACCCAAGATCGCCAACCAACTTAGTCAAAGTATTCAAATTAATGCTAGGAACTCAGAATGACAGTGGGGAATTCAGAACCTCCGTCGTCGCCGCTCAAAGTGGCGGTTCTAAGATCAAATTCCACAATGTCCTTAAATTTCACAACCCCTTTAAATTCTAGATTCCAGTTGGGTTTCAAATGAATAAATATTGTCCAACGATGATCCAAAAATAATCTCCAAAACAGAATTTACAAGGCCAACCCGAAATGGCCCATAATTCCTCAAAAAATCAAATTCCTAAATACCCAAAAACTATTCATTTCTCCAATTTGTTTAAAAATTCCCAAAACTAGTTATAAATTAAGGGTTCCTAGGGATGAAAAATGTCCACACACGTTCAAGAACACCTCCAGAAACTGAAACTTAAAGGGAACCAGAAATGGGTTCTCAACCCCAATTTTTTTCAGAATCACAATTACTCAAAATTGACAAATCATACTATATGGGTTTGGAAGCCCGAGAATAGAGGAAGAAAACCCACTAACCAATTTCTTGATTGGAGTTCGAAGTTGGCCGGAATCGGCAAGAGAAGCCGGCGGCTGGGGAAGTTTTCTTCGGATGTCTTCTGCTCGAGGGGGCACCGGTCGGCGGAGGGGAGCTCGAGGGAGGACGGCCGGCCCACAGGGGTCACGCTGGTGGCCTTGTACCGCTGGGACAGTGGCCGGAAGCTGTCCTCCGGTGGTAGTGCTGCGCGCACAGAGGGAAAGAAAGGGGAGAAAGGGTCAAAGAGAGAGAGAAAGAGTTGACTCGAGGGGAGGGTGGTCGGCGTCGGGGTACTAGTCGGAGGTCGAGGTCGGCAGTGGCCGGCCAGCGATGGTGACTGGGAGGGGGCGGTGCGCGGGGNATCCAGTAAGCAAAATAAAATAGTGAGAGAGAACTGAGAGAGCTGAGAGAGAGAGAGAGAGAGAGAGAGAGAGAGAGAGAGAGAGAGAGAGAGAGAGAGAGAGAGAGAGAGAGAGAGAGAGAGAGAGAGAGAGAGAGAGAGAGAAAGAGTAGTCCGTGAGAGGGGAGAGAGAAAACTGAAAACAAATTTTCTGTTTTTGGGTTTTTAAAACTTAGCCTGAGCAAAATTACAAATTTGCCCCTCACTTCAAAAGCCCGTAACTCACAAACCGAAACTCGAATTGACGCACAGTTCGCGTCTATGGACTCGTGGGTTCGAGATCTTTCCAATGGGTCAAAAGTCAAAATCAAAAGCCACCTAGTTTTAAAAGTCAACTTTGGGGTCAAGCCCAATTAAAAAAAATTAATAATTAACCCAAAACCCTTTTTTATTTTTCAATTAAATTCCCAAATTATTTAGAATAAAAACTTGAAAAGATACGAGTCTCTCTAATCCATTTCCCACTATGCCTCTACGTGGCCAATACGAATAAAAATTAAAATTTCTCCCAAATTTGGGGTCGGGTCGTTACATTTGGTGTGGGTTAACAAGGAATACAGCTTAAAGGCTCAAAATGGGTTACTAGGGATAAAACAAATAATGGGTAAGCTTTTTAAACTATGGGTTACACAAACAAGACCTAAATTCATTTCTCAAGAGTCATGCAACTACAACATGCTTTGTGTAATCAAGAAAAGAGTACTAGCTCATTGATTCATGATTACGTAAATTCCAAGCAATTGATCAAATGAAAGATAATGAGATCAGACAACGACTTAAATGACAATAATAAAATTAGAGTGGCGCGCAACACTCAAGAATTTAAGAACAAGGCTCAAAGCTCACTTAGGTCATGCAAGTCTACTCTATCATGCATATAAATCATTAGTCATGCAAATCATTACCTAAATTCATATCAATAAGGCCTAATGACATAGAATTGCAAAATATGTTTTGGAACACTATTAGAAAGAAAAGAATACAAAGTATACACACAAACTAAACATGCTCATAACAATCATACGCAATCAAATCAATTAGTTGATGACTCAAGACTACCCAAAACAAACAAAAAGACTCAAAAATTTTGTTTTTAAAACAATGTCGCACAGTTCTAAAGATTTGAATCCATCACTAAGATGGATTAAATCTAAAGAAAAGATGCATTTTCATGTTGGTTTTACACCCCAAGTTTAAAATAAAACATTTTAAAAAAAAAAACCTTGAAAAAACTAAACCTAAAAACAAAAAGCAATGGCAATTGCTTTCCCCCCCAAACTTAAATGATACATCCCCCTCAATGTATATGAAATAAATGCATGAATGCTCAAGTTAAGTAATAGGAAGAAAACAAATATCCAAAACACACAATTGAAATTAAAATTGTCTTGTGAAGCAAAAATAAGGAAATTGTTTACTTGCGGATGCAAGTTGGACACTCCAAGGGTAGGCACGGCGGCCTACTTCGTCTTTATTGATCTCTTGGAATCTTGGAAAAACTTAGGTTGCCTCCCAATCAATGCTTGGTTTACTGTCTTTCAGCCTGACATTGCCACTCCTCTACTCGCGTCCTTTTGTCTTCTTCTTCCCATTGCTACTCTCGACATCCCCCAAGAATGGGTTGAAGAAGTTCACCATCTCTTCCTTCTCATCTCCATAAAAGGTTGTCTCCTCGTTTTCCGAAATTTCACAAGTGAGTTGGTTGATGAGTGTGCATTTTGCATCACTTTATGATACTAATTCCTTAACCTAGAGTGTTAGAACTCGATATTTTGTGTTTCTTGTCTTGTTTTTGTATTTTCAGGTCAAATGAACCATAAATAAGAAAAAGAAGCAAATGGAGCCATTTTAGGACATTTCCTGGTCAAACTAGGAAAACAAGTGAAATCCTGGTCAAACCAGAAAAAGTGCAGAAATCCTAGTCAAATAAGGATTCCTAGTCACACTAGGAAACATCAAGTCCAGAACCATCATTACGGAGCCAGAAATGAGAAATCCTGATTCGAACAGGAAATCCTGGTCGAACTAGGAAACCTAACCCAACTAGGGAAAGGAGTCCTAATGACACTAGGAGACCCCAGGGGCAATATGGTCATTACGAGAAGTCGAAATGGATAAGGAATCCTTCATTTACAAGAAATCCTAGTTGCACTAGGAAATGTTAGACAAAGTCAACTCTACAAAGTCAAGGTTCCAGAAGCTTCTAGAAGGTGGTGGACATCCATGGAAATGAATGGAGGGAAGAAATCAATTTGAATTCAAATGGAAATGAGAGGCAAAATGGGAAGACAAAAGTTGAGGGCCCATGGGCCTAAGGGATGCTGAACCAAGATGGGCCATGCATGGGCCCAAACCCTAGCAGCCCAAAGTCCATGCGTAAGGAGCAAGATGGCAGCCCATGCATGCGCATGCATGCCATGCAAACCCTAGCAGCCAAGGAGCCCATGCGCAAGACCCATGCACAAGCCCAAAGTGCAAGCCCAAGGTAGAAGCCCATGGAGTGAAACCCTAGCCCATCTTGTGCAAGCCACGTCAGCCCAACACATGTGAGCCCAATGCATATCAAGGTCCAAGACCAGCAGCCCATGCGCAAGAAGGAGGCCTAGTTGACTTGCATGCATCACTTAAGCCCAAAAGGCCAAGCCTTTGCCGCAAGCCCATAGCTAGAAAGCCTAGCTGACTTGCGTGAGTCACTAAAGCCCAAAAGGGCCATGCCTTGCCGCAAGCCCAAAAACCCTAACCCTAGCTGATGCTACAAGCTACAAGGAGAAGAAACCCTAGCAACCGCATGTTTTCTCTTCCTTGCCTCTCAAGGATTGCACCTCTATATATATCCCCTTAATTCAGAACCCTAGGGACCTCACTTCTCACTTCTAAACTCCAGCCGAATTCTCTTAGTCTTTAGTTTTATTTTTCTGTTCTAGGTTTTTAATTTCAGAATTTTAGTTTTATTGTTGTGAGGGTTAGCCGAAGGGTGAGAGAGAGAGAGAGAGAAGAGTGGTGTGGCTGCAAGGAAGAGCAACCCTAAGCCGCAAGCCCTAGCTTACCATAGCCGTGAACCAATTGCTTGTGCAGGTGCCTCTCTCCCTTGTCTTGCCGCAGCCCCTCTTGCTGTTTTCCTTCACTTTTTGTTCCAGTTCTCTAGTTTATTATTTGGATATTGGTTTCTGAATTTATTTTATGCCTCTGAATTAATTTAAATTAAGTTTCTGAATTCCATTAGTTTATCTCTTTGAGTTCATTTAATTCATGTTGCTGGTTTCAATTTGTGCATGCATTTAATTTCATTAGCTTTGTGTTTCTGATTTTATTGTTAAGCATGAATTGGGATTTCATTTATTGTTTATGTTTTCATTTATTTAATTTAAGTATGTAGGTTTATTTATTCTATCTTGCATGTTAGTTGTAGGTTGATTAATGGATTTGCATGCTTTAACAAATCGTTTATCCGTCTCTTGGTCTGTTAGTTTGATGTTTGCATGTATTAAATTTCCAATATCTATTAGAACCCGTCACTAGTTGTGTGCATCCTTTGACTGGCCACCTTAGGGTAATTGCATCTAGTTTATTTGTTAGGTTTAGCTGTGAAATAGTCAAAGACACTAAACCACAAGTAACAAGGGAATAAGAGATTATTCTTGGTAGGGGGGTTGGGCGGCCTCTATAAGGAAATAGTCAAAGCTTATATGTTGTGCATGTTTGACGTTCTCATAAAACTTAATGACTCTTGCATGGGTAACAGCTGCCTTAGCTTGAACTAGGAAACATGTAGGTTAACTGGCTAAGGAAGGCCCAAGAAGCTCGTAGTTTATGCATTAGGAGAACAATTGCGAGAAAGTAACTAGCCAAACCTTTTTAGCAGTCAAACTTTAATATGTTGTGTTCAAATTAACTGTCATTAGCCTTGGATGGTTATTGCATGCTTATCTGATTTGAAATTGAAAACTTAACATTGCAAGATAGAATAAAGTGTGTGTGCGTGTGGTGTAGTGTGTGTGTGTTTCCATCTCTTTAAACCCCCCATTTAGTTATTCTAGTGATTATTTGAATTGATTTGTTGTTTATTAACCATTCCCTGTGGGATCGACCTCATGCTTGTACGCTTTGCTACTAATGCGATTCGTGCACTTGCGAGTATACTTAGAATGAGGTAATTGTTTATTTCGTTCTAAGAAAACACATCAACATTGGTACACTTCTTGGTGGTTCCTATGGCAGATCCTCATTAAGCACTCCATAGCCTTGTACTCCATGTTAGTAGTGCACAAGAATGGCCTCCCAATAAGGATAGAAGTATCTCCCAGAATTCTTAGAACATCTAGCACTATAAAATCAGAGGGAATTAGTAAACTTCGACATTTAACCAAAACATCAACAGGCATACCAAGGGGTTTTTCAATCGAAGAGTTGGCGAAGTGAATAGTAGACTCAAATGGATGCTAATCAGCTTCCACAAACCCAAGCTTCTTGAACACACCAAGCGGCATAACTTTGACAGAAGAGCCATTGTCAATCAAAGCTCTCTCAATCCGATTCTCCCTTATGCTACAAGTTATGATCAATGTACCCAGATCTCTCTTCTGTGTTGGATGAATCATGAAAAGATAACCACAAATCTCTTTCAGAATGTTGTGACTATGCCCTTACTCCTCAACCTTTTCTCAATTGACTTCAATTCCCTCATGGTTGCTGGAAATTTAGTGACATTAATGTTCGTAATGAGAGGAATCACACGTGCTTCCTTATACTCTTTGGTCATAATTGGATCCTCCTTTTCCTCACTATCAATGATCTCAATCACCTCCTTAGTCTTAATTACTCTCACCCTCTTTCTTGGAGTTGTTCTCACAATAGCATTCACATGCTCCTCATTCTTTATGTTAACAACGGGCTGACTAGGTAGCTTCCCCTTCTCTCTTTGCCCCAAAGTTGTAGCAATTTGCCCCACTTGACTTTCTAAGTTTGCAATAGCCTTTGAATTGGCTTGCATCTACTGTTCGGTTCGATTCATGAATGCATTGGTGCTTTGAGCAATCTGAGCAATCTTCTCCTCCAAGCTAGACCTTTTGGCATTAGGGTGCACATAAGGCTTATTGTTGCTCCCACTAGCTTGCTGTCCATTGTTGTTTCTCCACCTAAAATTGGGGTTGTTCTTCCATCCAAGGTTATAAGTGTTGGAAAATGGATCATAAGGCACCCTAGGGAAGTTCCCAACTTGATTGACTTGTTCCACATCATTCCCTTGTGCTTGCACACTCATCATCTTCTCTTGAGCTAGTGATAACTTCTGCATCATTGTCTTGATTTCTGCAATTTGTCCTTCCATTGAGTTAGGTGCATCAGCTATCTCATACAACCCTCTCTTTGATCCTCCTCTTGAATGATTCACATCTCATTGTTGAGAATTCAAAGAGAGTGACTCAAACAATTCATTAACCTCATCTTCAATTTTGGACATAAATGCACCACCACATGCAGAATCCACCTTAGCTTGATCCCTCTCCAAAAGTCATTGAAAAAAGCAACAAATCACATATCAAGGGGATAGGTTGTGGTGCAGGCAGCTAGTAAGCAATTCATTAAATATGTCCCAAGTCTCATGGAATGGCTCGTCAGCCTTCTGCACAAACCCAAGTATTTCCTTCCTAATCTCATTGGTCTTGGAAATAGAATAAAACTTGTTTAAGAACTTGTTAGATAAGTCATCCCAAGTCGAAACGGAACCACTAGGCAGCAAATACAACCATCTCTTTGCCTTGTCTTTAAGCGCAAAAGGGAACATCCTCAAACGATGCTGATCGGCGTTCAATCCCATCAATTGTGAGGCTTCA
Source organism: Dryas drummondii (assembly GCA_003254865.1). NCBI lineage: Eukaryota > Viridiplantae > Streptophyta > Magnoliopsida > Rosales > Rosaceae > Dryas > Dryas drummondii. Next base: position 80,095 of record QANW01006012.1, on the reverse strand, counting down.
CATACCCCAGAAAATTCCTTTAGGAAGTGGATAGGATCTTCTCCATTCAGACTATGATAACTCGGCAATAAGTGGATTTGACCACTTTTGATCTCAAAATAGTAGCTATTGTCGCATAACGGATGCATGAAGGTTGCGTGGGCATTCAGACTATGATAACTCGGCAATAAGTGGATTTGACCACTTTTGATCTCAAAATAGTAGCTATTGTCGCATAACGGATGCATGAAGGTTGCGTGGGCAGCGAGGGTTCTGAAAAGTGACTCAAGGGCTGCTGCAAATTCTCATTAGCTTCAGCCATTTCGACAATCTCAATGTCCTCACTACTTGACTAGGATGCACTAGGTAGAGGGCTGTTATTCGGATGTCCTAACGCTTCGTTATTGAGCCTCTCCAACCTCTCAACGATTTCAGGGTTCATAAACAACACCTAATCAAGAGCAAACATCAAATTAGTAGAAAGAATGCTTATAAAGTCGTGGCATTTATTTGAAACTAAAAACTAACAAAAAATTAATCTAACTAAAATATATCCTAATTCTAATGACTTATCAAATCAATTCATTGATATTAGACACAAATCCCCAGCAACGGCGCCAAAAACTTGTTGATTGTTTTCTTAGAACAAAATAAAATACATTCTATAAGTAAACTTGCAAGTGCAAGAATCGCATCAGTAGCAAACCGTACAAGCACCAAGTCGATCCCATAGGGAATGGTTAATGAACAACAAATCAATTCAATTAATCAATTAGAATAACTAAATTGGGGGTTTGGAAGTTGGAAACACACGCACACATCACCACACACACACTACACTATCTTGCAATGTTAAGCATTCAACCATCAATTCAAATAAGCATACTCTAACCATCCAAGGCTAATGATAAATTAATTTAAACACAACATATCAAAGTTTGACTGCTAAAAAGGTTTGGCTAGTTACTTTCTCGCAATTGTTCCCCCAAGTCATAATTAAGAGCTTCTTAGACCTCACCTAATTAGTTAACTTACATGTTCCCTAGTACTAAGCTAAGACATCTGTTATCCATGCAAGAGTCATTAAGAATTATGAAAACGTCAAACATGCACAACATACAAACTTTGACTAGCTATTTCCTTGTAGAGGTCCTACAAAGCCATTACCAAGAACAATTTATTATTCTCTTATTACTTGTGATTTAGTGTATTTGACTATTTCACATCTAAACCTAACAAATAAATTAGATGCAATTACCCTAAGGTGGCCAATCGAAGGATGCAAACAGATAGCAAACGGATTCAAATAGATAAATGGAATTAGATAAGTGCAAACATTAAATTAATTCATCAAGAGATGGAGAAACGATATGTTAGAGCATGACATATTCGAAAATCAACCTAGGCTTAACATGCAAGATAAAAAAAACTAATACATACTTAAAAACAAGAAGAATTCTAAAAGAAAAATAGAAAATCAAGGGAAACATCACTATGGTGGCTGCGGCAAGGAAGAGGAGAAGAGGAGAGAAACCTAAGCAGCAAGGAGGCTCACGGAAAGGTGAGCTAGGGCTGTAGCAAGGAACTCTCCTTCTCTCTCTCAAGTCACGCCTCTCTCTCTCTATGCTACTCTTTCTCTTTTTGAATTTTTGTGAGCTGATGGGAATTTTTGAACTCTCAATTATGAGAGAATGAGATGTATTTATAGTGGTAGGGTGAGAATTCCTTGAAAGGAAAGGTAAAAGGGGTGTGTGGCATAGGCTAGGGTTTCCTCTTGTGGGCTGTACAGCATGGACTTAAGTGACATGCGCATGACCCTTAAGGGTTTCACTTAAACATGCGCATGGGCTGCCACTTGGACTTAGCACATTGGGCTTTAGGCTATCAAGGAATAGGCTACAAGCTTGCACATATATGCATGGGCTGCCACCTCACCCTCTTGTCCGTTCGACTTCTTCTAGGCCCATGGCCCATTTGACTTCATGACATGGCATAGTTGACCCTTGACCATTGACTTTGACTTCCAATTTCACCCTTCTCTCCCTATTGGATTCAATTTCATTTCTTCACCCCACTTGATTCCATGGACGTCCAACACCTTCTAGAAGCTTCTAAAACCTTGACTTGATTGAGTTGATTTTGACCAACCTTTTCTAGTCTCACTAGGATTCCTTGTAGATGTTTGATTCTTTATCCATTTCAACGTCTCATAATGACCATATTGCCCCTAGTGACTTCTAGCATCATTAGGACTCTTTTCCCTAATAGGGTTAGGTTTCCTAGTTCAATCAGGAATTCCTGCTCTAGTTATGATTTCTCATTTCTAGCTTAATAATGATGGTTGTACGCTTGATGTTTCCTCTTGTGACTAGGAATCCTCATTTGACTAGGATTTTTGCTTTTTTCCTACTTTGACCAGGAAATGTCCCAAAACGGCTCTATTTGCTTTTTTTTTTTCCTATTTATAGTTATTTGAAGTGAAAACACAAAAACAAGACAACAGACGCAAAAGTACGAGTTCTAACACTCTACGTTAGGAAATTAGTATCATAAAATAATGCAAATTCACATTTGTCATATACTTTGTCCAATTTCGTCCTACTTGCACCAAAACGTTCTCGGTTGGCAGGAAAGACATGGGAAATCACTTTCTCATGTTTGGATTAGCATTTTAGACCTATCCAACCACATTTGATATTAAAAACACACGAAAAGGTCATTTTGGTGCATACTGTCTAATTTCGTCCTAATTGCACTAAAACGTTCCCGATTAGCAAGAAAGACATGGGGAAACACTTTCTCATGTTAGGATTAGCGTTCTTGACCTATTGAACCACATTTGGTGTTGAGAGAGCACGAAAACGTCATTTCGGTGCACACTCGGTCGAATTTCTTCCTAATTGCACTAAAACGTTCCCGGTTGGCAAGAAAGACATGAGGAAGCACTTTCTCATGTTAGGATTAGCTTTTTAGACCTATTTGAACCACATTTATTGTCGAGAATGCACGAAAAGGTCATTTTGGTGCATACTTGGTCCAATTTCGTCCTAATTGTACCAAAACGTTTACGGTTTGCAAGAAAGACATGGGGAAACACTTTATCATGTTAGGATTAGCGTTCTAGACCTATTGAACCACATTTGGTGTTAAAAACGTACGAAACAATCTTTTCGGTGCATACTTGAGCCAATTTCGCGCTAATTGCAAGAAAGACATGGAAAAATACTTTCTCATGTTAGGATTAGCGTTTTTGATCTATTGAACCACATTTAGTGTTAAGAGCGGACAAAAAAGTTATTTCAGTGCATATTTGGTATAATTTCGTCCTAATTACACCAAAAAGTTCACGGTTGGCAAGAAAGACATGGGGAATCACTTTCTCATGTTAGGATTAGCATTCTTAACCTATTGAACCACATTGGGTGTTAAGAATTCACGTAAATGTCATTTTGGTGCATATTTGGTCCAATTTCTTTCTAATTGCATCAAAACGTTTTCGGTTGGCAAGATAGACATGGGGAAACACTTTCTCATGTTAGGATTAGCATTTTAGACCTATTGGATCACATTTCGTGTTGAGAACCCATGAAAAGGTCATTTTGGTGCATACTTGGTCTAATTTCGTCATAATTGCACCAAAACGTTCTCGGTTAGGAAGAAAGACATGCGGAAACACTTTCTCATGTTAGGATTAGCATTCTTGACCTATTGAACCACATTTGGTGTTGAGAGAGCACGAAAACGTCATTTCTGTTCATACTTAGTCCAATTTCTTACAAATTGCACCAAAACGTTCTCGGTTGACAAGAAAGACATCGGGAAACACTTTCTCATGTTAGGATTAGTGTTTTAGACCTATTGTACCACATTTAGTGTTGAGAATGCACAGAAAGGTCACTTTGGTGCATACTTGGTCCAATTTCGTCCTAATTGCACCAAAACGTTCATGGTTTGCAAGAAAGATATGGGGAAACACTTTCTTATTTTAGGATTAGTGTTTTAGACCTATTAAACCACATTTGGTGTTAAGAACGCACGAAAACGTCATTTCGGTGCATACTTAATCCAATTTTGTCCCAATTGCACCAAAACGTTTTCGGTTGGCAAGATAGACATGGGGAAGCACTTTCTCATGTTAGAATTAGCGTTTTAGACTTATTTAACCACAATTGGTGTATCCTAGTTCGTCATCCATTGGCATTTGATCATTTTACCCCACCAAAAGCAAAAATAGAAAAGGATTCCTTGGTGAATGATAGAAAAAAAAGCTACATATATATACACCATAAACGTAACTACAAGAGTAAGAATTTTTGAAAAGCATACATGAAAAAAAAAACAAAAAGATTCAAAATCCAGACTTGTCTTGAGTATTTACAGGTCTTTTAAATTTAAATACTCGCAGTGCACGAATCTATATATAATATAGATGGCAAGCAAGGTCGATCCCACGAGGACTATTGTTGATCTTTAAATGATAAACCGAATGCTAAAAAGAAACAAGAAAACAAGACATAAGTGGCTGCCCAAGTTGTCACGCCTAGGGCAGCTGCTCATTTGAAATAAAACACACGCACACACACACGAATGGGAGGGAGTTTGTATGATTTGAAAACAGCAAATTAAACCTAAACAAAAACTAAGATGTGCAACTAGCAAAGAGTATGAAAACAGCAAGTTATCTTGTGAAAATAGATGGATGATGATACTAGGACTCTAGAACTCTACCACTAGACCTCATATTCAATGTCATGGTGCAATTTCTGAAACCTTTAATTCCTATTGATGAATGCATTCGCATATTCACCTATGGCATAGCATGAAATGCAT
>QANW01006012.1:49813-74845 GCA_003254865.1 Dryas drummondii | reverse complement strand
AAATGGGCTGATTTGCATCCATTTAATTCCTATGGGCTTTCCACCTACAAAAGAGAAAAACACAAATAAATAACATAAAATATAGGGACTAAGTACTAAATACATGAAGATAGAGGGCCTAAAATGCAAACATTTAAGGACCCAAAAAATTCCCCCAAACTTAACCTTTGCTAGTCCCTAGCAAAACAAAACAAAACTACATTAAGACTCCTAACCGTCCACCAAAAACCTCGGGTATGCTTGATCATTCATAACTCAGTCAAATAGATTACATACTAGTTCCAGAGATTACCAAATGCCAACATTAACTCACAATCAACAAGGTTTAAGCATCATGTGCGTAAGACAATATCAACATAGTTTTCAAACTGAACTTTCAAGCAACTTGAGTAATCATAAGCAACTAGTGTCACTTCAATTCTCACAAAGATAGTCACTCACAAATAAAGCACTGAGATATTGGTTAAATAGTGATTCCCTCAAAAGGCATATGTGAGCGAGTTTATGCATACAAATTCAAATTACTCACATATATGTAAGAATGAAAGCACAAGTGCAAAAATAATGATCTCATGAAAGATACCAAATACCCGAAATCAAATCAAAATACAGTATGCTTCCATCCCATCTAATCTCCACATTAAGACTACACTTCACCTAAGATCATATAGGACTTTACATATGGGTTGTAATGGGGCTAATGGTGAAAGGTTTTAACAAGAAAGGTTTGGACAACACAAGACTTAAGGGAACCATAGAGAATCAGGTTTTACGGTGTCATTTCATTCTTATACACTTTGGCAACTAGGCTTGCATCCTTGAATTTGCACACTTGTAATACACATGCCTACCCTTTTTCACTTTTCTTTTTTTCTTTTTTCTTTTTTTTCCCTTTTGGGCGTGGCAACATATTCATTTCCTTTTCTTTTCTTTTTCACATTGTTCTCAAGCCTTGCGCACAAATGAACAATTATCATAAACCAGTTCTCTACAATCCCTTAAGTATGGGTAGATACGCACAATGGAAGGGTACTTCCCCCAAACTAGGGGTTGGCACGGGTAACATGGTTAAGAAACAAAAAGGCTGATAAGGCTCAACAAGGCAACTAGGGGTATAAATGAACACAAAAAGGATGGCTAGAATGGCACAAACGAGACAAAGAAGGCCTAAATCATTTCTTAGGTTCCACGTAGTTACAACATGCTTCAATTAAATTGAGATGGAAGTTCTATCATTTGATTTAAAATGATGCACATTTCAAGCATTTGATCAAGGGAAAGATAATGAGATCATGCAAACTCTAGATATTCAATGAACGCATGGAGTATTAGTATATAACCCTCAAAATAGAAGCATTAAGGCTCGAATCTCACAAGGGGTAAATAAGTTTCACTAGAAGCCTAGATCATACAAGCATGCAATCATTTTCAGTCTAAACTATACCAGCATTGTAATCCACACAAAGATAGCTCAAACATGCTCAAAATGAGTTATATGTCAAAAGAATAATCAAAAGAACTAGTTTCATCAATTCAATCAAAGTATGCAAGATCAAAGCATTTGCAATTCATCATAGTGGTGGAAAGGAACCTAAAAGACATAAAAACAAAAATATTTTTGGTATTTTTTAAAATTTGGAACGAAAATTTCAAAACCTAAACCTAAAACTGTTCCCCCAAACTTAAATGAAACATTGTCCTCAATGTTTCGAGCTAAGCATGCAATGAATCACTCAAGTTAGGAAGAAAGATACTCTAATGACCTAGAAACACACCACAACCAACAAAAAAAAACTAAAGGAAAGCAACAGGTTAAGAACTCCCTGATGTCCATGCAAACAGCTATAGGGCATGTTTCTTCTCTCCAAATATTGGGTTGCCTCCCAATCAGCGCTAAGTTTAGAGTCTTCAGCCAGACTTGGCAATACATCATGCTAATGGAACCGGATCCTCCAAGACCATGTTCTCCTCCGAACGCTCCATATTAGCCTCCAAGTAATGCTTAAGCTGATGGCCATTCACCTTGAATGTATTCTTTGTCTTTGGATTGCAGACCTCCACTGCACCATGCGGGTAAACATTAGTAACAGTAAATGGACCATACCATCGAGAACGAAGTTTACCTGGAAAGAGTCTGAGGCGAGAATTGTAAAGCAAGACTTTCTGACCCACTTCGAAATGTTTCCTCAAAATGGCCTTGTCATGGTAGGCCTTAGTCTTGTCTTTGTAAATCCTAGAACTCTCATAAGCCTCATTCCTGAGTTCTTCCAACTCACTCAATTGTAGCTTTCTATGGTCACCTGCCTCATTCATCTTAAAATTGAAATGTTTAATAGCCCAATATGCTTTATACTCTAATTCTACAGGTAAATGACATGGCTTACCAAAAACCAACCTGTTTGGGGACATACCAATGGGAGTCTTATACGCTCTATGATAAGCCCATAGAGTATCTAAGAGGCGATCTGACCAATCTTTCAGGGAGGGGCTCACAGTCTTTTCCAAAATTTGCTTAATTTCCCTATTGCAGATCTCAGCCTGTCCACTTGTCTGGGGGTGATAAGGTGTAGAAACCTTATGCTTGATACCATATTTGCTCAGCAAGGCCGCAAATAACCTGTTGTTGAAGTGAGATCCTCCATCACTAATAATAGCCCTGGGAGCGCCAAATCTTGCAAAAATATGATCCTTAAGAAATCTGAGGACAACTCTAGAATCATTAGTCTTGGATTGAATTGCTTACACCCATTTCGACACATAATCAACCGCAAGCAAGCTATACAAATAACCCTTGGAAGAGGGAAAAGGACCCATGAAATCAATGCCCCAGACGTCAAAAATCTCAACAATAAGAATGGGGTTAAGAGGCATTTGATTTCGGGAAGAAATGTTACCCAACTTTTGGCACCTATCACAAGTGGTGCAGAATGTATAGGCATCCTTGAACAGACTAGGCCAGTAAAAACCACACTGCAACACTTTTAGAGCCGTCTTCTTTGCTCCCCCATGTCCTCCACATGCATCAGAATGACAAAAAGTTAGTATAGACTGAAACTCAGATTCTGGCACACACCTTCTGATGATCTGGTCGGGGCACCACTTAAATAGATATGGATCATCCCATATATAGTACTTAGCCGTGCTGATGAGCTTATCCTTTTGAGCTCTCTGTATGTCACCTGGAAGTTCTCCTGTAACAATATAATTAACAATATCAGAGTACCAAGGAACATAAACAGACAATGAGAACAACTGCTCATCTGGGAATCGCTCATTGAGAGGGAGGATGTCCTCCTCTGCAGTAGAACTGTGCGCCAATCGGCTAAGGTGATTCGCCACCACATTCTCTGAGCCCTTCTTATCCTTGATCTCTAGGTCAAACTCCTGAAGCAACAAAATCCATCTAATCAGCCTGGGCTTCGCATCTTTCTTTTGTAGAAGGTACCTAAGCGCTGCATGATCAGAAAACACAATCACTTTAGTTCCAATCAGATATGACCTAAATTTTTCTAAAGCAAAAATGACAGCTAAAAGCTCCTTCTCTGTGGTAGAATAATTTAGCTGGGCATCGTTAAGAGTTCGACTGGCATAGTAGATAACATGTGGTATCTTGTTCACTCTCTGCCCTAACACAGCTCCCACAGCATAATCAGAAGCATCGCACATCAGCTCAAATGGCAAACTCCAATCAGGAGGCATAATGACTGGAGCTGATGTGAGAAGAGTCATCAATCTATTAAATGCGGCGAGACATTCCTCATTGAATTCAAACGGCACCTCCTTGGCCAACAATCTACTCAAAGGCCGAGCTATCTGGGAAAAATCCTTAATGAACCGCCTGTAAAAACCTGCATGACCAAGAAACGATCTCACATCTTTAACTGTCGAAGGTGGTGGAAGATTACTTACCAGATCAACCTTGGCCTTATCCACCTCTATCCCTCTACTGGATATGACATGGCCAAGAACAATACCCTGTTGTACCATAAAATGGCACTTCTCCCAATTCAAAACCAAATTGCATTCCTGGCATCTTTCTAAAACCAAAGCAAGATTATGGAGGCATTTATCATACGAAGAACCAAATACACTGAAGTCATCCATAAATACCTCTATTATATGCTCCACCATATCGGAAAAAATGCTCATCATGCATCGCTGAAAAGTACCTGGAGCATTGCACAAGCCAAAGGGCATGCGCCTGTAGGCAAAAGTGCCATAGGGACAGGTAAATGTCGTCTTCTCCTGGTCTTCTGGGGCTATAGCTATCTGGTTGTAGCCTGAATACCCGTCTAGAAAGCAATAATGGCTATGACCTGCAAGACGTTCCAACATCTGATCAATAAAAGGTAATGGAAAATGGTCTTTCCGAGTACCTGAGTTAAGTTTCCTGTAGTCTATGCAGACACGCCACCCTGTCTGTACTCGAGTTGGCACCAGCTCATTTGCATCATTTCTAACCACTGTAACACCAGACTTCTTGGGAACCACCTGCACCGGACTCACCCATTTACTGTCTGATATTGGATAAATAATACCCACATCTAGCAACTTTAGCACCTCCTTCAGCACAACTTCCTTCATCACTGGGTTGAGTCTACGCTGAGCCTCTCTAGTCGGCTTGGCTCCATCTTCTAACAATATCCTGTGCATACACCTCGAGGGACTGATTCCCTTTATATCTGCAATACTCCATCCAATCGTTGTTTTGTGCTCTCTCAGCACTCTCTACAATTTCTCTTCTTCCTCTGCATTGAGGTTGGAAGCAATGATCACCGGTAATGTGCTTCCCTCACCCAAATAAGCATACTTCAAATGCTCAGGCAAATCCTTCAACTCTAGCTTAGGTGCCTGCAACACAGAGGGTACAAGTTTTGTATCAGAAACAGGTAAAGGCTCAAAAGCAGAAATATACATACCTGAATAGCGGGGTACGGCCTCTAAGTGAGCCAAAATGCTCTCAACCTGCTCATCCTCTTGCACAGCCATAGGGCTATGAATCAAAGCCCTATTCAACGGATCACTGCTACAAGTCACATTAAACACCTGTTGGCAAACCAAATCCATAACATCCCCCCTAAAGCACTCATGCTCATCACTGGGTAGTTTGAGTGCCTCCAACACTTTGAACTCAATGGTCTGTCCCTGCACATTCATAGTCAGTGTACCCTGTTGAACATCAATTTTTGTACCTGCATTGGCCATAAAGAGACGACCAAGTATCAAGGGTAATTGTGCTTCATACATGGGTACGGCCTCCATTTCCAAAACTAGGAAATCAGCCGACAATATCAATCCATCTACTCTCACAAGTACATCTTCTAAAATTCCTCTAGGGTACTTAACTGATCTATCAGCTAACTGGATACTTACAGAAGTTGCCTTCAGCTCACCTAAATTCAGAGTCTCATACACAGAAAATGGCATTAAATTCACAGAAGCACCTAAATCAAGGAGAACTTTCTCAAACCTACAATCCCCAATGATACAAGGGATAGTGAAGTTGCCTGGGTCCTTGAGCTTGGGAGGTAGTTTTCTCTGAAGCACTGCTGAAACCTCCTCAGAGACCTTCACTGTCTCGAACTCCTTGAACCTTCTCTTGTTCGTGCACAAGTCCTTGAGGAACTTTGCATACCTTGGCACTTGCTTAATCGCATCTAGAAGGGGAATATTGATCTCCACCTTCCTGAATATCTCCATAACACCCTTCAGAGGGTCCTCTTTCTTTGCCTTCTGCAACCTACTAGGAAAAGGAGCATGTATAGAAATCAACTTAGAAGGGTCAGCTTGTACCTGAGGTAAGGGAAAACTTTTAGGAGCTACCACATGGTTGCCTGAAGATGGCACAGAAGGGTCTAAGGTACCCTTAACAGGTTCGGCTATGATCTCAGGTGCATCTTCTTGCTCGACACCTTCCTCAACAACTGCTTCATCTTCTTTCCCAACTATCATACCCCCTCTGAGTGTAATTGCATTCACCTGCTCATTGTTCTTGGGGTTAATGATCACTTGCCCTGGAAGTCTCCCTGGCTCTCTCTGATTCAGTGCAGTAGCTAACTGGCCCATTTGTTGCTCAAGATTCGCAATGGCCCTATCGGTCTTCTGCATATGTGTCTCTGACTTCTGCATGAAAGACTGTGTGCTCTGAGCCATGGATGCAATCAAATCTTCCAAGGACTTCTTCTGAGGCTGTTGTTGTTGATACCCCTGATGTGCCTGATGTTGTGGAAATGAACCTTGAGGCTGCTGTTGATTCTGGTTATTACTCCACCTGAAATTTGGATGATTCCGCCACCCTAGGTTGTAAGTAGGAGAGAATGGATCATTCCTAGGCCTCTGATTATATGAGTTCAGCATGTTGGCCTGTTCTTGCACAAACTCAGGGAAATCGGCACCATGAGGGCAAGAAATCGTTTCATGTCCAGGTGTAGCACAAATGGCGCAAACCTCCAATGATGGAGCTCTTTGATTTAGGGCAAGTATGGCATCCATTTTGCGTTCCAACCGAGTGATCTGCGCATTAGATGCAAAATTATTAGAACCATTAACCTCATTAACACCATCGCACTTACCTCTAGTATCTGAATGCATCGTTTCTCTTGCCATCTCTTCATAGAGGTCAGAAGCCTCCTGGGCTGTCTTATTCCTGATAGAACCACCTGAAAAATTAATCACAGCATTCCTACTCGCAGGGGTTAGTCCTTTATAAAATATGCGCATTAATAAGTTTAAAGGAAGTCCATGATGTGGACATTGAAGTAGCAATGTATTAAAACGCTCCCAAGCCTCTGAGAATGACTCATCTCGTTGAGAAAACTGCATAATCTTATCTCTTAGCATATCCGTCTTTTGAGAAGAAAAGAAATTTTCTAGGAACTTCTTCTCAATTTCATCCCAAGTCCTCAGTGATCCAGGTTTCAAAGAATTCAGCCAAAACTTAGCTTTATCCTTCAAAGTATAAGGGAACACCCTCATCTTAAGTTGATTCTCATTCACACCAGTCAAAGGCAAAAAGCTCACAGCATTAAATATATCTTTAAGGTGAGTTAGTGGATCTTCACTAGGTAAACCATGAAAAGAGGGTAGCATATTAAAGTGAGAAGATTTAAGCTCATAATTTCTTGCAGCAGGTGGCAAGGCAATGCTTGAAGGAGAAGCAGGGATGGTCGGGATGTCTAGATCCCCCATGTGTTCCACGTTTTCTATCTCGGCCATAACTTTTTCAAATTGGTGAGAGTTTGATGAAGATGTAGGAGACGGTGTAGGGGATGGCAAAGGTAGACGTGCTGCTGCTCGAACTAGCTCCGCCTTACTCCTTTCACAAAACAACCTAATTTCGGCTAATCTCTCATCCAAATGAGTGTCTTCAATTGGCATATTAGGGTCTGGCTGGGACATGCACAAGTACCTACAAAACAAGAAACAAATAAATTAGAACTACAATTAAACAATAAGAAAGAAAAGTAATTTTCGGATTTTTTTTTTTTTTCAGAAACAAATAAACTATGTAATTAAACAAATACGAAAATCAGAAAATTAAAACAAGTTAAAAACGAAAAACTGAACACAATCCTACAACTATGACTAACAACACATGAACAAAGACAAAGGGAAAAACAAATTAATAAAAAGAAAACAGCAAATACTCAAAAACACTAAAAGAATGCACTAAGATTGTCACAAAGATCAAAACTAGTCCCCGGCAACGGCGCCAAAAACTGTTCGTTTTAAATTTAAATACTCGCAGTGCACGAATCTATATATAATATAGATGGCAAGCAAGGTCGATCCCACGAGGACTATTGTTGATCTTTAAATGATAAACCGAATGCTAAAAAGAAACAAGAAAACAAGACACAAGTGGCTGCCCAAGTTGTCACGCCTAGGGCAGCTGCTCACTTGAAATAAAACACACGCACACACACACGAATGGGAGGGAGTTTGTATGATTTGAAAACAGCAAATTAAACCCAAACAAAAACTAAGATGTGCAACTAGCAAAGAGTATGAAAACAGCAAGTTATCTTGTGAAAATAGATGAATGATGATACTAGGACTCTAGAACTCTACCACTAGACCTCATATTCAATGTCATGGTGCAATTTCTGAAACCTTTAATTCCTATTGATGAATGCATTCGCATATTCACCTATGGCATAGCATGAAATGCATGATTCCCCAAATGTACAAACTAGTGCATGGCATTTACCCTAGTTTGGTACCCTAAATGCAACCTAGGCATGGCATCTACCTAAGAATGCAGCAAGGTCCATTAACACACAAATGAGATTATGAATGCAAATAAAACCCTAAGGCATGGCGTCTACCTTAGATGTTTTATTATTGATTTCACACAATTAGAATTCAGCCAATTACTAAATCCTAAGTTGTTTATCACTTGTATTAGGGGTTGATTGGTTGTCCTCACCCTAAATTGATTAAATTCTAGATGCAATAACCCTAGGTGATCAATCAAGGATTAAAAACACATAGAGAACAATGATAAAAGTGAAATCAAAATCATCAAATCCATGGAATTAAACAAACAGCAACTACATCACCAATCCACTGAATATTCGGCCTAGGGCTGAATCCTAGGCCCTAGAAAACGTGATTAGTTCATGCTAGAAAACAAGAACAGCCACGTAATCATGTTTTTCATCTAACAATTACAAGAAAAGAAGAAGAAGAAGAGAAAACACCCCAAGGAGAGCTCACGCCTCCAGCAGCCCCTCTCTCTCTATTTTCTGATTTTTTCCAAGTGTCTGAACCCCTAAAATGATAGAAAGAGATGTATATATAAGGGTGTGCAGCAGCTAGGGTTTTGGGAAGGAAGGATGTGCGGCCAGCTAGGGTTTGGAGAAAGAAGATGCGGCTGCTAGGGCTTGGCTTCTTGGGCTTAAGTGACTTGCGCAAGGCCCTAGGGTTTCTCTCTCTCTTTTGCGCATGGTGTAGCTGATTTCCTCCCCTAATGGGCCTCCAATAAATCAGGAATTAAAATGAAATAAATCAGGTAATCCCAAATCTGATTTTTAGAGCCCAATTAGGAAGGAAAGCCTTGCAAGGTGCGGCCAGCCCTTTTCTTCTAGCATACACGCCACTTCCTATGTGGTTTGGGTTGGGCTTTCATTTCTTCATGCTCTTGGACCCTCTCTTGATCTTGGCCTTCCCTTTAAACAACAAATATTCATTTAAGCTCAAAATGGGCTGATTTGCATCCATTTAATTCCTATGGGCTTTCCTCCTACAAAAGAGAAAAAAAACAAATAAATAACATAAAATATAGGGACTAAGTACTAAATACATGAAGATAGAGGGCCTAAAATGCAAACATTTAAGGACCCAACAAGGTCTACTCCTGTCCAAACCAAAAAAGTAATAGACTACTTGGTGCATTCCTTAGACGCCTATTATCTAAGTAATATTTGACAAATTGGAAGGTACCAATTGATGAGTGTGCATTTTGCATCACTTTATGATACTAATTGTTTAACCTAGAGTGTTAGAACTTGATATTTTGTGTTTTTTGTCTTGTTTTTGTGTTTTCAGGTCAAATGAATCAGAAATAGGAAAAGGAAGCAAATGAAGCCATTTTGGGACATTTCTTGGTGTTCGTTTTAAATTTTAATACTCGCAGTGCACGAATCTATATATAATATAGCTGGCAAGCAAGGTCGATCCCACAAGGACTATTGTTGATCTTTGAATGATAATCCGAATGCTAAAACGAAACAAGAAAACAAGACATGAGTGGCTGCCCAAGGTGTCACGCCTAGGGCAGCTGTTCACTTGAAATGAAACACACGCACACACACACGAATGGGAGGGAGTTTGTATGACTTGAAAACAGCAAATTAAACCTACTTTAAAGACTAAGATGCGCAACTAGCAAAGAGTATGAAACAGCAAGTTATCTTGTGAAAATAGATTGATAGATGATACTAGGACTCTAGAACTTTACCACTAGACCTCATATTCAATGTCACGGTGCAATTTCTGAAACCTTTAATTCCTATTGATGAATGCATTCGCATATTCACCTATGGCATAGCATGAAATGCATGATTCCCCAAATGTATAAACTAGTGCATGGCGTCTACCCTAGTTCTTGTACTCTATATGTGACCTATGCATGACATCTACATAGGAACGCACAAACAGAATTCATTAAGCGTATATGAGAAAGAAATGCAATTAAACCCCTACTGCATGGCATATACCCTAGGTGATCTAAAATTGATTTCACACAATCAGATTTTAGCCAATTACTAAGCCCTAGATTGTTTATCACTCACATTAGGGATTGATTGGTTGCCCTCACCCTAAATTGATTAAATTCTAGATGCAATAATCCTAGGTGATTAATCAAGGATTAGAAACAACTAGAGAACAATGATAACAATGAAATAAAAATCATCAATCCATGGAATTAAATAAATAAGCAGCAATTACATAACTAAACCATTGAATGTTCGGCCTAGGGCTGAATCCTAGGCCCTAGAAAACGTGATTAGTTCATGCTAGAAAACAAGAACAGTCACGAAATCATGTTTTTCATCTAACAATTACAAGAAAAGAAGAAGAAGAAGAGAAAACACCCCAAGGAGAGCTCACGCCTCCAGCAGCCCCTCTCTCTCTCTTTTCTGATTTTTTCCAAGTGTGTGAACTTTTCAAAATAAGAGAAAGAGATGTATATATAAGGGTGTGCGGCAGCTAGGGTTAGGGTTAGAAGTGTGCAGCATGGGCATGGCTTCTTGGGCTTAAGTGACTTGCGCAAGGCCCTAGGGTTTCTCCCTCTCTTTTGCGCATGGTATAGTTGACCCCTATGGGCTTGGTGTAGCTGATTTCCTCCCCACTGAGCCTCCAATAAATCAGGAATTAAAATGAAATAAATAAGGTAATATCAAATCTGATTTTTAGAGCCCAATTAGGGGAGATAATTCATGCAAGGTGCGGCCAGCCCTTCTCTCCTAGCACACACGCCACTTCCCATGTGGTTTGGGCTAGGCTTCCACTTCTTCATGCTTTTGGACCCTCTCTTGATCTTGAGCTTCCCTTTAAACAGAAAATATTCATTTGAGCTCAACATAGGCTGATTTGCATCCATTTAATTCCTATGGGCTTTCCACCTGCAAAATAGAAAAACACAAATAAATAACATAAAATATAGGGACTAAGTACTAAATACATGAAGATAGAGGGCCTAAAATGCAAACATTTAAAGACCCAACACCTGGTCAAACTAGGAAAACGAGTGAAATTCCGGTCAAACCAAGGAAAGTGCAGAAATCCTAGTCACACTAGGAAACATCAAGTCCAGAACCATCATTGCATAGCCAAAAATGAGAAATCTTGATTGGAACAGGAATTCCTGGTTGAACTAGGAAACCTAACCCTACTAGGAAAAGGAGTCATAATGACACTAGGAGACCCCAGGGGAAATATGGTCATTATGATAAGTCAAAATGGATAATGATCCTTCATTTACAAGGAATCCTAGTTGGACTAGGAAATATTGGTCAAAGTCAACTCTTCAAAATCAAGGTTCCAGAAGCTTCTAGAAGGTGGTGGACATCGATGGAAATGAATGGAGAGATTAAATGAATTCAAATTCAAATGGAAATGAGGGGCAAAATGGGGAGTCAAAGTCAATGGTCAAGGGTCAAAGATGACTGATGAGTGTGCATTTTGCATCACTTTATGATACTAATTCCTTAACCTAGAGTGTTAGAACTCGATATTTTGTGTTTCTTGTCTTGTTTTTGTATTTTCAGGTCAAATGAATCAGAAATGAGAAAAAGAAGCAAATGGAGCCATTTTAGGACATTTCCTGGTCAAACCAGGAAAACGAGTGAAATCCTGGTCAAAGCAGGAAAAGTGCAGAAATCCTAGTCGAATGAGGATTCCTAGTCACACTAGGAAACATCAAGTTCAGAACCATCATTGCGGAGCCAGAAATGTGAAATCCTGATTCGAACAGGAAATCCTGGTTGACTAGGAAACCTAACCCAACTAGGGAAAGGAGTCCTAATGACACTAGGAGACCCCAGGGGTAATATGGTCATTACAAGAAGTCGAAATAAATAAGGAATCTCTCATTTTCAAGGAATCCTAGTTGCACCAGGAAATGTTGGTCAAAGTCAAGGTTCCAGAAGCTTCCAGAAGATGGTGGACATACATGGAAATGAATGGAGGGAAGAAATGAATTTGAATTCAAATGGAAATGAGGGGTAAAATGGGAAGTCAAAAGTGGAGGGCCCATGGGCCCTAGGGATGCCGAACCAAGAAGGGCCATGCATGCACATGCATGGGCCCAAACCCTAGCAGCCCAAAGTCCATGCGTAAGGAGCAAGATGGCAGCCCATGCATGCGCATGCATGCCATGCAAACCCTAGCAACCAAGGAGCCCATGCGCAAGCCGAAGATGCAAGCCCAAGGTGGAAGCCCATGGAGTAAAACCCTAGCCCATCTTGTGCAAGCCACTTCAGCCCAACAGATGCGAGCCCAAAGCACATCAAGGTCCAAGACCAGCAGCCCATTGTTGTATGTTTTCCTAGAGCAATTATAATAAACCTTTTTAACAACTCTAGGTTAACTCGCAAGTGTACGAATCGCGGAGTAGCAAAGCTTACAAATACGAGGTCGATCCCACAGGGAATTGTACCAGTGTTATGATCACTAACTTAATTAAATTAGATTAAATCAACTCTAACTCACACACGCAAATGGGGGGTTTAGATTGGTTTTTGAGACTAGACAAATTAACAGATAAATGACAAAACTTTAAAATAACAACTGAATGAATTTGGATAAAACAATAATAAAGAAACACTAGGGGTCAGAATCCACCACTAGCATACCATTCACTCTACTATGGATATTAACAATCAATATATAAACATGTCAACAAAGTTCGTCTACTAAAAGGTTTGGCTAGTTACTTTTAGCAATTACTCCCCTTACTGTGCATAAACTAAGAGCTTCTTGGGCCTTCCTTAGCCAGTTAACTTGCATGTTCCCTAGTTCTAAGCTAAGGCAGCTGTTACCCATGCAAGAGTCGTTACGATCTGTGAGAGTGACAAACACATAGCGCATGGCTCCAAATTAATGTACTGTATGTCATCTATGATCTCTTTTCTCATGAATATTATCTTAGGATATCCACTTGTTGCCTATTGAAACTATCATCCTTTCGAGCTTATTTAGTTTCACAACATATATCAAGATGCATGCAACCTAAGGTGATCAGTCAAAGATGCGAAACAAATAGATTCAATTTCAACAGAGATCCAAAATTTGTCAACATGTAAATAATTAAAAATCAATAATTCATAGTGAGAGTAAACAGCATCGCTAGGGCTTCATCCTAGCCCTAGCCCAATATTCAGTTACACATAATTAAATCCATAAATAAATAATGCATAATTAAAAGAATTAAAATAAAAGAAAGGGAAGAAGGAATCAAGCCACGGATGACGAGGTGGAGGCGGCTACAAGGTGACGGCGTGATGGGCTGCTGCTCGGCCTTGGTGGCAGCAAGGTGGTGATGCGTGGTTGAATGTTGGTGACTGCGGCTTGGCTTCCGTCTCCTTCTTCAACTCAACGCAAAAATAGAAGACACACAAACAAAGGTGGCTGGTAGGGTTCGGCCACAAAAGAAAAGAAGAAAAATAAAGAGAGAGGAAGAGAAGGTGGTTACGGCACAAGAAAAGAAAGAGATGGTGGCTGCTAGGGTTTGCTTCAGAAAAATAAAAGAAAGAGAGAGAGAGAAGAGAAGGGGTGTGCGGCAAGGAAGAGGGAGGCTACTAGGGTTTCTGAAAAATTAAAGAGAAGAGAACCCTCTCCTTGAGTTATAAAGATGTATTTATAGAGGAGAGTGGGGCTGAGATTTCTCTTTCTCTTCAATGTGGGATAAGTGCATTCCTTGCACACCAAGGCTTATAATTTNGATTCCTTATCCATTTCGACTTCTCGTAATGACCATATTGCCCCTGGGGTCTCCTAGTGTCATTAGGACTCATTTCCCTAGTAGGGTTAGGTTTCCTAGTTCAACCAGGATTTCCTGTTTCAATCAGGATTTCTCATTTCTGGCTCCGCAATGATGGTTCTGGACTTGATGTTTCCTAGTGTGACTAGGAATCCTCATTTGACTAGGATTTCTGCACTTTTCCTGGTTTGACCAGGATTTTACTCGTTTTCCTAGTTTCACTAGGAAACGTCTAAAAATGGTTCTTTTCGCTCCTTTTCTCTTCTTTGCTCATTTTATCTTATATGAACAAAAACAAACTAACAACACACAAAATATCGAGTTCTTGCACTCTGGGTTAGGGAGCTAGTATCATAAAGTAGTGTAAAATGAGCACTCAACACACCCCCAAACTTAGATTTTGCTAGTCCTCGAGCAAAAAGAATAAAGAAAAGACTCAAGACAGACTCAAAACATCCCAACACATGACTTCATAAGTACAGCCATAAATAGCATAGTCAAGCAAGATACATATAGAATTTATTCCTCAATCTCTAATAATGCTTCAATTAACATACCTTACTCCTCCATGAAATATATAGACCATCCTTGACACAAACTCAAGTGTTTAGACAAGCAAGACTAAATCAGCATATCTAAAATAGTATCAACTCCAATTCTCACCAAGGCACACTCTCAACAATAAAACGCTCAGATATTGGGTTAATACGTGCACTCAAGTATATGTGAGAGATGATATGATAAACAAATACAAAAAGCTCACATATTAATCATGAAAGAAAAGCACATTGAAACACTGATCTCAATAGAAGGAATTAAAATACTTGGAACAGAATCAATAACCATAAGCTTCCCTTTTATCTAGACTTCACATAATGAACCACATTTCTCCCAAGATCAAATAGGACTTTTATGTGGGTTGTAATGGAGGCTTAGGTTAGGATAAGGTATTGAAATGAAAGGGAGAACAAAGGGCTATAGACTATGGATTTGCACAAGGAAATCAATAGAGGCATTCTTTGCATAATTTGTACTCATAGCTCAAATTCAAACACCTTTCCACTTCCATCTTTTGAAATCGTCCCTTCCATAGACATCGAGCTATGCATAGACATTTCTTTTCAACCTCACATTACCACCAACTCCATGCAAATTCATAGGTAAGGTANACACTCTTAAGCGCAATTCATTTTCCTTTTACATCAAGCTACGCATAGACATTTCTTTTCAACCTCACATTATCACCAACTCCATGCAAATTCATAGGTAAGGTAAACAGGTAGAGGGGTGAAACACCCCCAAACTTAAGGGTTTGGTATAGGGGTGAACAAAGAAAAGGTCATTAGGCTCAAAATGTTTGACTAGGGTTATAACACAAGGTAGGCCTTAGGTTATGGGTTAAAACAAACAAGGCCTACTATCATTTCCTAAGATTCATGTAGTTATATCCATGCTTTGAATAGATTAAGAGAGAAGTTCTAGCTCTTTGATTCACAATTATATTCCAAGTACTTAATCAAAAGAAAGAATAATGAGATCACAACGACTTTATATGAAACGAAAATTTTAGAGTAATGTCAACACTCAAGAAATGAAGTACAGGGCTCAAAAGCTCACTTAGGTCATACAAGTCTACTCTATTAAGTATATGCATCTCTAGTCATGCAAGTCATCACTTAAGCTCATGAAAACAAGGCCACAAGTCCATAGAGTTATAAAGCATGTTATGAAACAATACTAGAGATAGAAGAATACATACTATATATACAAGTTAGACATGCTGAAAATAACCATACATAATGAAATCAATTAGTTGGGGACTTAAGACTTAAAACAAACAAAAAGACTCAAAAACACTGTTGCATGCTTCTAAAGATTCGAATCCATCACTACGGTGAATGAAATCTTAAGAACAGATGCATTTTAATGTGGGTTTGATACCCTTAATTTACAACAAAAGTAAATTTTTTTTTTTTTACACACTAAAAACGAAAAATGCGTTGCATTCCCCCCCCCCAAACTTAAAAGAAACATTGTCCTCAATGCTTAAATGAATGACAAATGTAATGCACAATGTAATGAAAAGAGGAAGGGAAAAACATCAAATAAAACAAAACTAATGAACGGAGCATAGTGAGGGTGAAAACGTACCTTGGCTGATGTGAAAATGGCTTGCCCACGCATATGTACAAAATCACCTCCTCGTCGTCTTCCATCCCTTGGGTTGCCTCCCAAGAAGCGCTAAGTTTCACGTCTTCAGCCAGACCTAGTCTTGTACTAGAAATCAATTTTTTCTTGGTTCAGCTCAAAATCAGGTTCAAGGAAAGGTTTCACACGATGACCATTGACCTTAAATATGTTCCCATTCTTCGGATTCTTGATTTCAACTGTACCATAAGGAAACACTCTAATCACCTCATAAGGTCCGGTCCATCTTGAACGCAACTTGCCTGGGAAGAGACGTAATCTTGTATCATATAATAACACCTTCCCTCCAACAAAGAATTCTCGCGGACGTAGCTTCTTATCATGGTACCTCTTGGTCCTTTCCTTGTACAACTTAGCATTCTCATATGCGAAATGTCGTATTTCCTCCAGCTCACTAAGTTGTAACTTCCTTTTCTCACCAGCGGCATGAATATCAAAATTGAACTTCTTAATCGCCCAATATGCCTTATGCTCAAGCTCAACTGGTAAATGGCATGCTTTCCCATAGATTAATCGAAACGGAGACATTCCAATGGGTGTCTTGTAAGCGGTGCGATAAGCCCATAATGCATCATTAAGCTTGGTAGACCAATCCTTCCTATTGGCGAGCACCGTTCTTTCCAAAATGAACTTAATCTCACGATTCGAAATTTCCACTTGCCCACTCGTCTGAGGATGGTAGGGAGTAGCCACTTTATGCCTTATTCCATATTTCTTCATCACGGCCTCAAACAGCTTATTGTAAAAATGCGATCCCCCATCACTAATGATTGCTCTCGGGGTACCAAATCGTGCAAAGATATTCGTCTTAAGGAAATTCAAGACCACTTGAGCATCATTAGTCCTACAAGCGACAGCTTCCACCCACTTAGACACATAATCAACTCCTACCAGAATGTACTCATATCCAAAAGAAGATGGAAATGGCCCCATGAAATCTATACCCCACACATCAAAGATCTCAACTTCCAACATAAAGTTCAGCGGCATCTGATCACGAGCAGAAATATTTCCCATCTTCTGACATCTATCGCATGTGAGGTAAAACTGATGACAGTCATGAAAAATAGTAGGCCAAAAGAAACCTGCTTGAAGAATCTTGTAAGCAGTCTTAGTTCTTCCTCCATGGCCTCCACACTCTTTAGAATGACAATCTCAATGACATTCCTCTGCTCCATTTCCGGTACACATCGTCTTATCAACTGATCTAATCCATATTTGAACAAATAAGGATCATCCCACACATATTGTCTGACATCATGCAAGAACTTCTTCCTTTGGTAGTGTGTCAGATCATTGGGCAACACTCCACTTGCTAAATAATTTTCTATGTCAGCATACCATGGAGTAGTCAAGATGGCAAAAAGCTGCTCGTCCGAGAATGACTCTCGTAATGGTAGTGTATCCTCTTCAGATTGTTCCTCATTGACGAATCTACTCAAATGGTCTGCTATCACATTTTCACAACCTTTCTTGTCTTTGATCTCAATATCAAATTCCTATAGCAACAGAGTCCATCTAATCAACCTCGGCTTTGCATCTTTCTTGTTCATCAAATACTTGAGAGCGGCATGATCCGTGTAGATGGTGATTTTAGACCCAATCAAATAACTTCTAAATTTCTCCAAGGCAAAGATCACAGCAAGCAACTCCTTCTCGGAAGTAGAATAATTCAATTGAGCATCATTCAGAGTCCTACTTGCATAATAAATCACATGCAGCAACTTCTCAACTCTCTGACCCAAAACAGCTCCAACAGCATAATCACTTGCATCACACATGAGCTCAAACGGCAAATTCCAATCAGGTGGCATAATGATCGGAGCGGAAGTGAGTAGCTTCTTCAACTTGTTAAATGCAATCAAGCAATCCTCATCAAACTCAAAATTCACCTCTTTTTGCAATAAGGTGCACAAAGGCCTAGAAATCTTAGAAAAGTCCTTAATGAACCTCCTATAAAACCCAGCATGGCCTAGGAAACTCCTTACTTCTTTAACACTCGACGGAGGCGGCAATCTTTGTATCACAACAATCTTGGCCTTATCTACTTGTATGCCCTCCTTTGAAATCACATGACCCAATACTATCCCTTGTTGGCATAAAATGGCATTTCTCCCAATTAAGCACTAGATTGGCCTCTTGACATCTTTTCAGAACTAAAGACAAATTATCCAGACATGTATCAAAAGTCGAACCAAAAACAGAAAAATCATCCATAAATACCTCAATGATTCGTTCAACCATATCCGAGAAAATAGACATCATGCATCTCTGAAATGTTGCGGGTGCATTGCACAATCCGAATGGCATCCTCCTATAAGCAAATGTACCAAATGGACATGTGAACGTGGTCTTCTCTTGATCCTCGGGTGCAATAGCAATCTGATTGTACCCACTATAACCATCCAAAAAGCAATAGTGACTATGGCCAGCCAACCTTTCTAACATCTGGTCAATAAATGGCAAAGGAAAATGATCCTTTCTTGTCGCGGTGTTCAGCTTCCGATAGTCAATACAAACACGCCAACCGGTTTGTGTCCTTTGGGGAACCAACTCATTATGCTCATTCTTCACCACAGTAATACCACTTTTCTTTGACACTACTTGAACAGGACTAACCCACTTCGAATCACTAATAGGATAAATAATACGACCATCCAACAATTTGATTACCTCATTACTCACGACTTCCTTCAGAGTTGGATTCAGTCTTCTTTGGGCATCACGAGTATTTTGTGATGGTTCAACCAGGATTTCCTGTTTCAATCAGGATTTCTCATTTCTGGCTCCGCAATGATGGTTCTGGACTTGATGTTTCCAAGTGTGACTAGGAATCCTCATTTGACTAGGATTTCTGCACTTTTCCTAGTTTGACCAGGATTTCACTCGTTTTCCTAGTTTCACTAGGAAACGTCTAAAAATGGTTCTTTTCGCTCCTTTTCTCTTCTTTGCTCATTTTATCCTATAAGAACAAAAACAAACTAACAACACACAAAATATCGAGTTCTTGCACTCTGGGTTAGAGAGTTAGTATCATAAAGTAGTGTAAAATGAGCACTCAACACCACCACATTCTCTGAGCCCTTCTTATCCTTGATCTCTAGGTCAAACTCTTGGAGCAGCAAAATCCATCTAATCAGCCTTGGCTTCGCTTCTTTCTTCTGTAGAAGATACCTAAGAGCTGCATGATCAGAAAACACAATCACTTTAGTTCCAATCAAATATGACCTGAATTTCTTTAAATCAAAAATGACAGCCAAAAGCTCCTTCTCTATAGTGGAATAATTCAGCTGGGCATCGTTGCGAGTCCGACTGGCGTAGTAGATAACATGTGGTTTTGTTCACTCTCTGCCCTAACACAGCTCCCACAGCATAATCAGAAGCATCGCACATCAGCTCAAATGGCAAACTCCAATCAGGAGGCATAATGACTGGAGCTAATGTGAGAAGGGTCTTCAATCTGTTAAATGCGGCCAGACACTCCTCATTGAACTCAAACGGCACCTCTTTGGCCAACAATCTATTCAAAGGCCGAGCTATTTGGGAAAGTTCCTTGATGAACCGCCTGTAAAAACCTGCATGACCAAGAAATGATCTCACATCTTTAACTGTCAAAGGTGGTGGAAGATTACTTACCAAATCAACCTTGGCCTTATCCACCTCTATCCCTCTGCTGGATATGACATGGCCAAGAACAATACCCTGTTGTACCACAAAATGGCACTTCTCCCAATTCAAAACCAAATTGCATTCGTGACATCTTTCTAAAACCAAAGCAAGATTATGAAGGCATTTATTATAAGAAGAACCAAATACACTGAAATCATCTATAAATACCTCTATTATATGTTCCACCATATCGAAAAAAATGCTCATCATGCATCACTGAAAAGTAGTTGGAGCATTGCACAAGCCAAAGGGCATGCGCCTGTAGGCAAAAGTGCCATAGGGACAGGTAAATGTCGTCTTCTCCTGGTCCTTTGGGGCTATAGCTATCTGGTTGTAGCCTGAATACCCATCTAAAGAGCAATAATGGCTATGGCCTGCAAGACGTACTTAAGTTAAGTTTCCTGTAGTCTATGCAGACAGGCCACCCTGTCTGTGCTTGAGTTGGCACCAGCTCATTAGCATCATTTCTGACCAGTGTGATGCCAGACTTTTTAGGAACCACCTGCACCGGACTCACCCATTTGCTATCTAATATGGGATAAATAATACCCACATCTAGCAACTTCAGCACCTCCTTCAGCACAACTTCCATCATCACTGGGTTGACTTGGCTCCATCCTCCAACAATATCTTGTGCATACACCTCGAGGGACTGATTCCCTTGATATCTGCAATACTCCCACTCAATCGCTATTTTGTGCTCTCTCAGCACTCTCAACAATTTCTCCTCTTCCTCTGCATTGAGGTTGGAAGCAATGGCCACAGGTAATGTGCTTCCCTCACCCAAATAAGCATACTTCAGATGCTCATGCAAATCCTTCAACTCTAGCTTAGGTGCCTGCAACACAGAGGGTACAAGTTTTGTATCAGAAACAAGTAAAGGCTCAAAACCAGAAATATACATACCTGAACAGCGGGGTACGGCCTCTACGTGAGCCAAAATGCTCTCAACTTGCTCATCCTCATGCACAGCCATAGGGCTATGAATCAAAGCCCTATCCAACGGATCACTGCTACAACTCACATTAAACACCTGTTGACAAACCAAGTCCATAACATCCACCCTAAAGCACTCATGCTCATCACTAGGTAGTTTGAGTGCCTCAAACACTCTGAACTCAATGGTCTGTCCCTGCACATTCATAGTTAGTGTACCCTGTTGAAAATCAATTTTTGTACCTGCAGTGGCCATAAAGGGACGACCAAGTATCAAGGGTAACTCTGCCTCATACATAGGTACGGCCTCCATTTCCAAAACTAGAAAATCAGCCGGCAATATCAATCCATCTACTCTTACTAGTACATCCTCCAAAATTCCTCTGGGTACTTAACTGATCTATCAGCTAATTGGATACTCACAGAGGTCGCCTTCAGCTCACCTAAATTCAGAGTCTCATACACAGAAAATGGCATTAAATTCACAAAAGCACCTAAATTCAAGGAGAGCTTTCTCAAACCTGCGATCCCTAATGATACAAGGGATAGTGAAGCTGCCTGGGTCCTTGAGCTTGGGAGGTAGCTTCCTCTGAAGCACTGCTGAAACCTCCTCAGAGACCTTCACTGTCTCGAACTCCTTGAACCTCCTCTTGTTCATGCACAAGTCCTTGAGGAACTTTGCATACCTGGGCACTTGCTTAATCGCATCTAGAAAGGGAATATTGATCTTCACCTTCGTGAATATCTCCATAACACCCTTTAGAGGGTCCTCTTTCTTAGCCTTCTGCAACTTGCTAGGGAAAGGAGCATGTAAAGAAATCAACTTAGAAGGGTCAGATTGTACATGAGGTAAGGGAAAACCCTTTGGAGCTACGACATGGTTGCCTGAAGATGGCACAAAAGGGTCTAAGGTATCCTCAACAGGTTCCACTATGACCTCAGGAACTGATTCCTCCTATTTCCCAACTATCTTACCCCCTCTGAAAGTAATTGCATTCACCTACTCATTGTTCTTGGAGTTAATGATCACTTGCCCTGGAAGTCTCCCTGACTCTCTCTGATTCAGTGCAGTAGCTAACTGGCCCATCTGTTGCTCAAGATTCGCAATGGACCTATCAGTCTTCTGCATATGTGTCTCTGACTTCTGAATGAAAAACTGTGTGCTCTGAGCCATGGATGTAATCAAATCATCCAAGGACTTCTTCTGAGGCTGTTGTTGTTGATAGCCCTGATGTGCCTGATGTTGTGGAAATGAACCTTGAGGCTGCTGCTGATTCTGGTTATTACTCCACCTGAAATTGGGATGATTCCGCCACCCTGGATTGTAAGTGGGAGAAAATGGATCATTCTTGGCCCTCTGATTATATGAGTTCAGCATGTTGGCCCATTCTTGCACAAACACAGGGAAATCGACACCATGAGGGCAAGAAATCGTTTCATGTCCAGGTGTAGCACATTTGGCGCAAACCTCCAATGATGGAGCTCTCTGATTCAGGGCAAGCATGGCATCCATTTTGCGTTCCAGCCTAGTGATCTGCGCATTATATGCAAAATCATTAGCAAAATTAACCTCATTAACTCCAGCGCACTTACCTCTATTATCTGAATGCATTGTTTCTCTTGCCATCTCTTCATGGAGGTCAGAGGCCTCCTGGGGCGTCTTATTCTTGATGAAACCACCTGAAAAATTAATCACAGCATTCCTACTAGCAGGGGTTAGTCCTTTATAAAATATTCTCATTAATAATTTTAAAGGAAGTCCAGGATGTGGACATTGAAGTAGCAGTGTATTAAAATGTTCCCAAGCCTTTGAGAATGACTCATCTTGTTGAGAAAACTGCATAATCTTATCTCTCAGCATATCCGTCTTTTGAGAAGAAAAGAACTTTTCTAGGAACTTCTTCTCAATTTCATCGCATGTCCTCAATGATCCAGGTTTCAAAGAATTCAGCCAGATCTTAGCTTTATCCTTCAAAGTATAAGGAAACACCCTCATCTTGAGTTGATTCTCATTCACACCTATCAAGGGCAAAAAGCTCACAGCATTAAATATATCTTTAAGGTGAGTTAGCGGATCTTCACTAGGTAAACCATGAAAAGAGGGCAGCATATTAAAGTGAGAGGATTTGAGCTCATAGTTTCTTGCAGCAGGTGGCAAGGCAATGCTCGAAGGGTATGTAGGGATGGTCAGGATGTCTAGATCCTCCATGTGTTCCACATCGTCTTCCTCGGCCATAACTTTTTCAAATTGGTGAGAGCTTGATGAAGATGTAGGAGACTGTGTAGGGGATGGCAAAGGTAGACGTGCTGTTGCTCGCACTTGTTCTGCCTTACTCCTTTCACAAAACAATCTTATTTGGGCTAATCTCTCATCCAAATAAGTGTCATCAATTGGCTTGTTAGGATCTGGATGGGACATGCACAAGTACCTACAAAATAAGAAACAAACAAATTAGAACCACAATTAAACAATTAGAAAAGAAAAGTAATTTTCGGAATTTTTTTTTAAATTTTAATATTTTTTTTTTGGAAATAAATAAATTATTTAATTAAATAAATACGAAAATCAGAAAATAAAACGAAAATAAAAATAGAAAAAGGAAAATTAATTAATCAAAGTAAATAAACCAAAAAGGAAATTAACAAAATCAGAAAATTCAAACAAAAATCAATTCAAATTCAAATTTCTTAATTAGATGCAATCCTACCTAACTTGGAATTCAACTAGCCTAAACTAATAAGGAAACAATAACCAAATCAGATCATGCAAATAAAGCAAGCAATTTAAATTTAAACTTACCTTCCTAATTAGATGCAAATACTAACACACAAAGGAAAGTTAATTAACAGCTATCCAAACTTGGCTACCTAGCTAAATTAGAATACCTAATTGCATGCAAAGTCTAGACAAAGATAGATCCCAATCAAGACTTACTTAAAGCAAGAAACAAAACAAGAGTCAAGAACTAGAAACATGCAGCCAAGAATTGATGACCAAAACCCACGACACAAGTAGAACCAAACCAACCAAAATGACTTACATACTCAAACAAAAACATGCAGCAAGGTGTCAACAACTTACGGCTAATGAAAGGAAAACACTAAACTAAAACAAGTTAAAAAGGAAAAACAAAACACAATCCTACAAACTATGACTCACGGCACAAGAACAAAAACAAAGGAAAATAAATTAATAGAAGGAAACAGAGAATAATCACTAAATAAAGACACTAAAATAACACATTAAGATTGTCATAAAGATCAAAACTAGCCCCTGGCAACGGTGCCAAAAACTGTTCATTATATTTTAAAACTCACAGTGCACGAATCTATATATAATATAGATAGCAAGCAAGGTCGATCCCACGAGGACTATTGATGATCTTTAAATGATAATCCTAATGCTAAAAAAACAAGAAAATAAGACACAAGTGATAGCCCAAGTTGTCACGCCTAGGGCAGCTACTTACTGAAATGAAACACACACACGCACACACAAATTGGAGGGGTTGAAGGTTTAATTTAGGTGATCTATTCACTCAATTAACTTGATTAAATTCACTTTCAGTGATCGGACCCCAATTTTTATTTTATNTTATCTTGTGAAAATAGATGGATGATGATACTAGGACTCTAGGACTTTACCACTAGACCTCCTATTCAATGTCATGGTGCATTTTCTGAAATCTTTAATTCCTATTGATGAATGCATTCGCATATTCACATATGGCATAGCATGAAATGCGTGATTCCCCAAATGTACAAACTAGTGCATGACATCTACCTTAGTTTGGTACCCTAAATGCAACCTAGGCATGGCATCTACCTAAGAATGCAGCAAGGTCCATTAACACACAAATGAGATTATGAATGCAAATAAAACCCTAAGGCATGGCGTCTACCTTAGGTGTTTTAGTATTGATTTCACACAATTAGAATTCAGCCAATTACTAAATCCTAAGTTGTTTATCACTTGTATTAGGGACTGATTGGTTGTCCTCACCCTAAATTGATTAAATTCTAGATGCAATAACCCTAGGTGATCAATCAAGGATTATAAACACATAGAGAACAATAATAAAAGTGAAATCAAAATCATCAAATCCATGGAATTAAACAAATAGCAACAACATCACCAATCCACTAAATATTCGGCCTAGGGCTGAACCCTAGGCCCTAGAAAACGTGATTAGTTCATGCTAGAAAACAAGAACATCAAAGAAATCATGTTT
>QANW01006012.1:0-32391 GCA_003254865.1 Dryas drummondii | reverse complement strand
TGGATTTGCTGTATTGGGTTTTGTTGATGCACAATTCTAATAACTGCCTTTTCTTTGGTATTACAGCTTTCCTTCTCGTTCAGACCAAAATTGTTGATTTTTTGTGGATTCAAAGATCTGCATATTCAACCCAAAAGATAAATCAAGGTGCAATCCAATATAAAGTAGTTTAATGGAATTTATATTATTTTTTATTTTTGGGTTCCTTCATAGCAGAGTTTATTTGGGTTCCTTTACTTCATGTTCTTTTATGCTTAACCTAGATATAATGTTTCTTTAGTGCTTGTCTGTTGTCCTTTCACCTTATATTGATCATAGATAGTTTTATATCTTTATGTTCTATAATTCTCTGACCTTGCTGACTTTTGCTACTCAGGTTCTTGCCTCTCTCCATCATGCAGTCATACCTTATCTATCTAATCTTGTCTTGTTATGGTAAAGTTACATACTAAAGTGGTTTTATTTTATTTTTCATATCTTTTCTTTGTAACTTTGAGTCTAATTCATTGCTTGACAACATGCAGTGACTTCTAACTAAATCATACAACATTGGTGGTGTTATCAGTGTCATGGCTCTTAGCAGCCACTTCATCCTCATAAAAAATATGGTTTAGACTTTAGAGTACCCCAACTTTTATGAGAAACTTTATGCATTGTTGGTTCCTTTAATTTTTATGGCAAAACATTGGTCAATATCTTTTCAGGTAATGCTAATTACTACTATTGTAACAGTTTTCAGAAGCTAAAGTTGTATAGCTAGTGAGAAAACCCAGGAAATTGACATAAATTTTTTATCCTTTTAGATATGTTGTGTTCATGATAATCAATTGAATGCAACATAAAATATACTCTATGTGATAGCTAATTATAAGGCTTGATATGGATTATACAATCTACAGAGCTTACCGTCTCTGCCATGGCTGGTGCTCTTGGTGGGTTCAATGCCCACGCCAGCAATATTGTTGCTGCAATCTACATAGCCACTGGCCAGGATCCTGCTCAGAATGTAGAGAGCTCTCACTGAATTAACATGATGGAAGCTGTGAACAATGGCAGGGATCTTTACATCTCAGTCAGCGTGCCTTCCATTGAGGTACAATACAACTAATTGATGCTTCTTTTGAGTGAATTTATCTCATTCTAAATTTTAAATGAGTTTTGAAGTTGATGTCAAATCCATGGCCTAGTTTTTTGGGGAATGTTATTCTTTTGCTTGTGTTTCTTGCATTTTTTCCTTTCTCATGTACACTACCTATCTCTATTGACATGCCCTTTGCAGTATATTGCACTTGCAAATCACTATATGTTTGAAAATTTTCATATATTTTTATTCTTACAAGTTACAATTAACTCTGAAATGACGTTTTCGTGCATTCTTAACACAAAATATGGTTCATTACATCTACAATGCTAATCCTAATATGAGAAAGTGTTTCAACATGACATTTTTGCCAACCGGGAACTTTATTGTGCAATTTGGACCAAGTATGTGTTCGTTATATTTTAATACTCGCAATGCATGAATCTATATATAATATAGATAACAAGCAAGGTCGATCCCACGAGGAATATTGATGATCTTTAAATGATAATCCTAATACTAAAGAAATAAGAAAATAAAACACAAGTGACAGCCCAAGTTGTCACGCCTAGGGCAGCTACTTACTGAAATGAAACACACACACACGAGTTGGAGGGGGTTTGTATGAATTGAAAACAGCAAATTAAACCTACTTTAAAGACTAAGATGGGCAACTAGCAGAGATGATGAAAACAGCAAGTTATCTTGTGAAAATAGATTGATGATGATACTAGGACTCTAGGACTTTACCACTAGACCTCATATTCAATGTCATGCATGGTGCAATTTCTGAAACCTTTAATTCCTATTGATGAATGCATTTGCATATTTACCTATGGCATAGCATGAAATGCATGATTCTCCTGATGTACAAACTAGTGCATGGCGTCTACCCTAGCTTGGTACCCTAAATGCAACCTAGGCATGACATCTACCTAAGAATGCAGCATGGTCCATTAACATACAAATGAGATTATAAATGCAAATAGAACCCTAAGGCATGGCGTCTACCTTAGGTGCTTTAGTATTGATTTCACACAATTAGAATTCAGCCAATTACTAAATCCTAAGTTGTTTATCACTTGTATTAAGGTGTTGATTGGTTGTCATCACCCTAAATTGATTAAATTCAAGATGCAATAACCCTAGGTGATCAATCAAGGATTATAAACACATAGAGAACAATGATAAAAGTGAAATCAAAATCATCAAATCCATGTAATTAAACAAACAGCAACTACATCACCAATCCACTGAATATTCGGCCTAAGGCCGAACCCTAGGCCCTAGAAAACGTGATTAGTTCAAGCTAGATAACAAGAACATCAAATAAATCATGTTTATCATCTCCAAATTACAAGAAAAGAGAAGAAGAAAAGCCAAAACCCTAGGAGAGCTCACGCCTCCAAGCTGCAGCCCCTCTCTCTCTTTTTCTGATTTTTTTCTCCAAGTCTGGGAACCCTAGAACTCAGCAAGAGTTTGGTTTAAATTAAATAGGTAAGTGTGGCTGATCCCTATAAACTTGCATATAGCTGATTTCCTCCCCTAATAAGCCTCCAATAAATCAGAAATTAAAAGGAGATAAATAAGGTATTTAAAAATCTGATTTTCAAAGCCAAATAAGGAAGGAAATTCTTTGCAAGGTGCGGCCAGCCATTCACTTAGCTCACACGCCACTTCTCTTATAGTTTTGACTGGGCTTTTACTTCTTTCATGATCTTGGATCCTCTCTTGGTATTGGGCTTCTCTTTAAACAGCAAATACTCATTTAAGCTTAAAATGGGCTAATTTGCATCCAATCCATGGAACAATGATAAAAGTGAAATCAAAATCATCAAATCCATGGAATTAAACAAACAACAACTACATCACCAATCCACCGAATATCAGCCCTAGGCCCTAGAAAACGCGATTAGCTCATGCTAGATAACAAGAACATCAAAGAAATCATGTTTATCATCTCCAAATTACAAGAAAAGAGAAGAAGAAAAGCCAAAACACTAGGAGAGCTCACGCCTCCAAGCTGCAGCCCCTCTCTCTCTTTTTCTGATTTTTTTCTTCAAGTCTGGGAACCCTAGAACTCAGCAAGAGTTTGGTTTAAATAGGTAAGTGTGGCTGATCCCTATAGACTTGCATGTAGTTGATTTCCTCCCCTAATAAGCCTCCAATAAATCAGAAATTAAAAGAAGATAAATAAGGTAATTAAAAATCTGATTTTTAGAGCCAAATTAGGAAGGAAATTCTTTGCAAGGTGCGGCCAGCCATTCACTTAGCACACACGCCACTTCTCTTATAGTTTGGGCTGGTCTTTTACTTCTTTCATGCTCTTGGACCCTCTCTTGGTCTTGGGCTTCTCTTTAAACAACAAATACTCATTTAAGCTCAAAATGGGCTGATTTGCATCCATTTATTACCTATGGGCTTTCCACCTACAAAAGAGAGAAACACAAATAAATAACATAAAATATAGGGACTAAGTACTAAATACATGAAGATAGAGGGCCTAAAATGCACACATTTAAGGACCCAACAGTTCTTAACACCAAATGTGTTGGATTAGATTTAGAATGCTAATCCTAACATGAGAAAGTGCTCCCCAATGTGTTTCTTGCCAACTGAGAACGTTTTGGTGCAATTTGGATCACGTATGCACCAAAATGACTTTTTCTTGCATTCTTAACCACAAATGTGGTTAATTACGTCTAGAACGCTAATCCTAATCTGAGAAAGTGCTTCTTCATGTCTTTGTTTCCAACCAGGTACATTTTTGTGCAATTTGAATGAAATAGGACAAAATTTACACTGAAATGACATTTTCGTGCATTCTTAACACCAAATGTGGTTCAATAAATCTAGAACGCTAATCCTAATTTTAGAAGTGCTTTTGTCTTTTTTTCCAATCGGGAACGTTTTGGAGCAATTTGGACCAAGTATGCACCGAAATAACTTTTTCTCCCGTTCTTAAAACGAAATGTGGTTGATCAGGTCTATAAGGCTAATTGTAACATTAGAAAGTGTTTCCTCATGTCTTTGCTAATTCTAACATTAGAAAGTGTTTCCCCATGTCTTTCTTAATCCTAACATTAGAAAGTGTTTCCCCATGTCTTTCTTGCCAACCGGGAACGTTTTGGAGCAATTTGGACCAAGTATGCACCGAAATGACTTTTTCTAGCATTCTTAACACCAAATGTGGTTGATTAGGTCTAGAAGGCTAATTCTAACATGAGAAAGTGCTTCTTCATGTCTCTCTAGCCAACCAGAAACTTTTTAATACAATTTGAACCAAGTATGCACTGAAATGACTTTTTCTAGCGTTCTAAACACCAAATGTGGTTGATTAGGTGTAGGATTGTAATTCTAAGATGAGAAAGTGCTTCTCTATGTCTTTCTAGTCAACTGGGAACGTTTTGATGCAATTTGGACCGAGTATGCACCTTAATGACTTTTTCTAGCGTTCTTAACATCGTTTTTAACACCAAATGTGGTTGATTAGGTGTAGGATTGTAATTCTAAGATGAGAAAGTGCTTCTCCATGTCTTTCTAGTCAACTGGGAACGTTTTGATGCAATTTGGACCGAGTATGCACCTTAATGACTTTTTCTTGCGTTCTTAACACTAAATGTAGTTTATTAGGTCTAGAACGCTAATCCTAACATGAGAAAGTGTTTCCCGATGTCTTTCTTGCAAACTAGAAACGTTTTGGTGCAATTTGGTCCAAGTATTCACCGAAATGACATTTTCGTGCGTTCTTAACATCAAATGTGGATCATTAGTTCTAGAACACTAATCCTAATATGAGAAAGTGCTTCAACATGTCTTTCTTGTCAACCGGCAACTTTTTGGTGCAATTTGGACCAGGTATGCACCGAAATGACTTTTTCATACATTTTTAACACCAAATGCGGTTCCTTAGGTATAGAACGCTAATCCTAATATGTGA
The DNA here is from genome assembly GCA_003254865.1 of Dryas drummondii. Classification (NCBI taxonomy): domain Eukaryota; kingdom Viridiplantae; phylum Streptophyta; class Magnoliopsida; order Rosales; family Rosaceae; genus Dryas; species Dryas drummondii. Next base: position 27,370 of record QANW01006012.1, on the reverse strand, counting down.
AAGTGTTTCTCCATGTTTTTCTTGCCAGCCGGGTACATTTTTGTGCAATTGGAACGAAATTGGACCCAATTAACTCTGAAATGACGTTTTCGTGCATTCTTAACACAAAATATGGTTCATTACATCTACAATGCTAATCCTAATATGAGAAAGTGTTTCAACATGACATTTTTGCCAACCGGGAACTTTATTGTGCAATTTGGACCAAGTATGTGTTCGTTATATTTTAATACTCGCAATGCATGAATCTATATATAATATAGATAACAAGCAAGGTCGATCCCATGAGGAATATTGATGATCTTTAAATGATAATCCTAATACTAAAGAAATAAGAAAATAAAACACAACTGACAGCCCAAGTTGTCACGCCTAGGGCAGCTACTTACTGAAATGAAACACACACACACGAGTTGGAGGGGGTTTGTATGACTTGAAAACAGCAAATTAAACCTACTTTAAAGACTAAGATGGGCAACTAGCAGAGATGATGAAAACAGCAAGTTATCTTGTGAAAATAGATTGATGATGATACTAGGACTCTAGGACTTTACCACTAGACCTCATATTCAATGTCATGCATGGTGCAATTTCTGAAACCTTTAATTCCTATTGATGAATGCATTTGCATATTTACCTATGGCATAGCATGAAATGCATGATTCTCCTGATGTACAAACTAGTGCATGGCGTCTACCCTAGCTTGGTACCCTAAATGCAACCTAGGCATGACATCTACCTAAGAATGCAGCATGGTCCATTAACATACAAATGAGATTATAAATGCAAATAGAACCCTAAGGCATGGCGTCTACCTTAGGTGCTTTAGTATTGATTTCACACAATTAGAATTCAGCCAATTACTAAATCCTAAGTTGTTTATCACTTGTATTAGGGGTTGATTGGTTGTCATCACCCTAAATTGATTAAATTCTAGATTCAATAACCCTAGGTGATCAATCAAGGATTATAAACACATAGAGAACAATGATAAAAGTGAAATCAAAATCATCAAATCCATGTAATTAAACAAACAGCAACTACATCACCAATCCACTGAATATTCGGCCTAAGGCCGAACCCTAGGCCCTAGAAAACGTGATTAGTTCAAGCTAGATAACAAGAACATCAAATAAATCATGTTTATCATCTCCAAATTACAAGAAAAGAGAAGAAGAAAAGCCAAAACCCTAGGAGAGCTCACGCCTCCAAGCTGCAGCCCCTCTCTCTCTTTTTCTGATTTTTTTCTCCAAGTCTGGGAACCTTAGAACTCAGCAAGAGTTTGGTTTAAATTAAATAGGTAAGTGTGGCTGATCCCTATAAACTTGCATATAGCTGATTTCCTCCCCTAATAAGCCTCCAATAAATCAGAAATTAAAAGGAGATAAATAAGGTAATTAAAAATCTGATTTTCAGAGCCAAATTAGGAAGGAAATTCTTTGTAAGATGTGGCCAGCCATTCACTTAGCACACACGCCACTTCTCTTATAGTTTGGGCTGGGCTTTTACTTTTTTTATGCTCTTAGACCCTCTCTTGGTGTTGGGCTTCTCTTTAAACAACAAATACTCATTTAAGCTAGCTCAAAATGGGCTGATTTGCATCCATTTGTTACCTATGGGCTTTCCACCTACAAAAGAGAGAAACACAAATAAATAATACAAAATATAGGGACTAAGTACTAAATACATGAAGATAGAGGGCCTAAAATGCACACATTTAAGGACCCAACAATTCCCACAAACTTATCATTTGATAGTCCCTAGCAAAACAAAACAAAAACTAAACTAAGACTCTAAAAACAAAACCACCTAACCTTCCACCAAAAATCTCAGGTATGCTTGATCATTCAAAACTCAATCAAATAAATTACACAATAATTCCAGAGATTACCCAAATGCCAACACTAACTCACAATCAACAAGGTTAAAGCATCATCAGTGTAAGACAATATCAACATAGTTTTCAATCTGAACTTTCAAGGAATCTTGAGTAATCACAAGCAACTAGTTTCACTTCAATTCTCATAAAGATAAGTCACTCACAAATAAAGCATTGAGATATTGGCTAAGTAGTGATTCACTCAAAATGCATATGTGAGCGAGTTTATTCATACAAATTCAAATTACTCACATATATGTAAGAACAAAAGCACAAGTGAAAGAATAATGATCTCATGAAAGATACCAAATACCTGAAATCAAATCAAAATACAATATGCTTCCATCTCATCTAATCTCCACATTAAGATACTCTTCACCTAAGATCATATAGGACTTTACATATGGGTTGTAATGGGGCTGAAGGTGAAGGGGTTAAACAAGGAAGGGGAGTGACTAATAGTGTCCTGTGAAACACTTATTAAGAAGTGTGCCGGAAATACGTACTAACATGTCGAGACACAAAAGTTTAACAAATAATTAAAATATAAAGATATCGACAGTTGATAATCTATTTATGGTAAACAAAATATCAAACTAAAATAGTTTTAGGAACAAAATCTGTCAATTTTATTAAGTCACACAAAATATTCAAAGGCTTCAGAGAATCCTTGGATGAATGAGGTTGAGGTAACTCTAAATACAAATTAGGACATAGACTATGTTGCCAAGATCCCACAATAAATATTTTATTTTTTCCTATTATGCTTACAATACTGAAACTCAAAAGAGAAAAAGCAATCTCTCTCCCTCTCTCAAATGAATTCCTCATACAAGCAATAAATGGATGTGCATACCTGCCCTTGAGGATAAATACTTAACACAGAAATCCATTGCAAATATCTAGATTACATAGTTTATCTGTAACGACCCGACCCAAAGTTGACTTTTAAAACTAATGGCCTTTCGTCTTTGACCTTGGGTCCGTTTGATAGATCTCGAGTCTATGAGTTCGTAGACACGAAGTACGTATTAAACAGAGTTATAGTTTGAGAGATACGAGCATTTGAAGGGAAGGGCAATTTTGTAATTTTGTTGGAGTGGGTTTTAAATACCCAAAAATCCAGAAATTTCAGGACACTCTCTCACTCTCTCCCCGATACTCTCTCTCTCGCCCATTCAGCACCGCCGCACTGTCACCGGCGCGTGGGTGCGCGTCCGGCGGCGGATGGAGGCGGACGAAAGCTCTCTGAGCTCGCCTCTCCTCCCTCCTCCTTCCTCTGTGCATCGTTTAACCCAGAAACCCCCCAGAAATCGAACCCAGTTCAAGCCGATTGGGCCTCCGGCGACGACTCACCCTTTTCCGGCGGATTTGAGGGCGGCGACCACTTGGGTTTTCTTCCCCAGGCCCCGGTGAGTTCAGCCATGCCACTCCTTGCTCCGGCGACCACCCCCGATGGAGAAACGACGCGAAACAGGGCCGATCCTCCTCGCCGGCGATCTGCATTTTCCGGCCACGATGCGACACCGGACCCACTGGGTCTCATTCCTCTCATCACAGCGAGTTCAGCCGTGGTGTCCTCCTTCCCTGACGATGCCCCACGGCGGAGCAATGAGCTCGGGAAGCCAAGCCAGCCGCCGGCTTCCGCCGTCGATTCCGGCGTTTCCGGTGACTTTTGGCCGTCGGTCCAGTTGACAAAATCGATCCTCTAGGTACGGGTAATCTTTCCCCTAAGGTGTTGATGTTAAATTTTGAGATTTTAGAAATTCGATTTTTGGGTTTATGTCTATTTTGAATATCTTGAAATCGGACTCAAATTTGTGATGTTTATGTGCAATTGAAGGTTCTATTATATGATTAGGATTGTTTGGAGTTGAATTTGGATATTTCTAGGTTTGTGCCGCCGCTGCCACCGACGGCTCCGCCACTTGTGGCGGTGAGTTGGGTGGTTTTTCTTGTTAATCAGCCTCCTCAGGGCTCTTAGAGGCCAACCCTAGGGTTTGTTTACATGTAGGTGAGTATTGTGTGTAATTTGGGGCTGGGTAGCCACCGTGCGTGGTGGTTACCGCCCATTTCGGTCATTGAACGGCCAAAATGTGAAACCTGAATATTTAAATATTGGTTGTCTGGTCTTAACAGGTATACGGATTCGGGGATTCGGGAAATATCATTTCCGATGCCGTTATGCTGCCGGATTTGGTATCCGAGCAATGGTATGTTTTGTGTGTTTGTTGCTTTATGTTAGGAAGACTAAGGGTAGGATTTGGATCATGAGAATGAATTGATGAGGATCTGAGGTTAAGGAATTAATTTGGAACTTTAGAGTTTGTCCTGAGGATAATTGCTGAATTAGGAAAGAAATGTTTATTGTTGAAGTAAATAAATGATGATTAGGTGATTATTATACCGATTTGATCGAATTGAGTATTGAAGAAGTATTGGTATGATTTGAGTGACAAACAAGTGAAGGGTCGTGAGTAGAAATCAATCTCGGAAAGGTTTCGGTGTAGATCGGAGTAAACAGTGAATGGATTTTGTTTATGATTGATTATTTATACAATGATGATTAAGACGTTGTGATTTGAGGAGAGACACCTCCTTTTGATGAGTGGGTTTGATAAGGAGAATTTAGAAAAGAATATTTAAAGACTGCGGTGTAAATGCACGTGTTGACCGGTCGAGCCTGCCTGTGTAAAATGCACGGGATTGTGGCCAGGATACGAGCCTGCTCGTGCGGAGCTACCCCTCCGTACGAGATTGTGGCCAGGATACGAGCCTGCTCGTGCGGAGCTACCCCTCCGTACGAGATTGTGGCCAGGATACGAGCCTGCTCGTGCGGAGCTACCCCTCCGTACGAGATTGTGGCCAGGATACGTGCCTGCTCGTGCGGAGAGACCCCTCCGTACGAGATTGTGGCCAGGATGTGAGCCTGCTCGTATGGAGTGACCCTCCGTACGAGATTGTGGCCAGGATACGAGCCTGCTCGTGCGGAGAGACCCCTCCGTACGAGATTGTGGCCAGGATGTGAGCCTGCTCGTATGGAGTGACCCTCCGTACGAGATTGTGGCCAGGATACGAGCCTGCTCATATGGAGTGACCCTTCCGTACGAGATTGTGGCCAGGATTTGAGCCTGCCCGAGCGCGGGATTGTGGCCGGGACATTGTCTACAGTACAGGTACGAGAATGATGTGAGTTTAAGAATAAGTGTTTCGAGATATCAGTTTTCAAGGATAAATTCAGTTCAGAGCTTGATTTACAGTTAAGGGGATTTAAAAATGGTTTTGAAAGGAGATTTTTGAAAGTAGTTATAAAGCTGGAGGATTTTCCAAGAAACGAAGTGTGTGAAATTAGATAGATGGTTGTTGGGTTGCTTGCATTGCATTTGTTTTGCTAGGACTTAGTAAAATCTAGGCTTGAATCGTGAGAACGGAAATGATGGTGTCTATGCATTTAGGATATTAATTAGGATGTGAATGATTGAGGTTGAGGTTAATGGTTGATGATTAGGCAATTGATTTGTCAGAGTATAATTATTATTATTGAGGGAAGAATTTTGGACTTATGAGGATTAATTAGTTACGCCTTGGATTTATTGCGGATATTTTGTGGATTATTTTTGAGTTTGGGGATTGAGAAAATAATTGAGGACAATTGTTATTATGTCATTTCACTCATACGAGCTCTAATGAGCTTACCGGGTTTGTGGTATAACCCGGTACACCATGGAGGTGGTGTAGGATTTGTGTTTTGCAGGTTAAGCAGGCTGAGGAAGCAGTGGGGAGAAGACGAGGCAGTGGGACCCAGAGAGATTTATTTAACTGTTTTTACTCAGTGGTTTGTTTAAAATGTTTTTGACAGAATTATATTTACTTATGTTTGTTGTGTATGGCTCAAAAGTAAGAGAAAGCAAATTTAACAGTTTGATGTTCGGTATTTTCATGGGCTCGAGGTTTGGGGCGTTACATTATCCATCAACATAAAAAGAACTTGTACATCTCTCTCAAAATATCCAAATGTCAATGTATCCATAATAATGAAATTCAAAAAAATTAACTACACTTAAGCATAAACATCTCAATACTTGATTGAATTTCTAAGAGTGATGTAGGCCCTTGAGTCTTTCATATTTGCAAAAGGGAAAACAAACACAAGGGTTGAGAATGGTTTCTGAAAAAGAGTGCACAACAGTTACAAAATAGCACAAGAAAGCATACAATTCAATTGCAGTATTCAGAATACATATGTACACATATAGTGGGATAGAAGTTTTGGGTCAATAGTATTAAGAAGACATATGTATAAATAATATAAGCATATTGACCTCATGTAAGCACATGCATGTGGGTATATAGGCCTAATATATGTACAGTATGCAGTAGGACTAACCAAGTAGATCATAAATAATGTGACATAATGCAGCTGAACTTACTTTTTTCAATTCCTCTATGTTCTTGCCAGATTTCCTTATTATTGAGCAGATCCGAGCATGGAGCATAGAGCAAGCAAACAACAGTGTTTCCCTGCTCAAGTAGTTTTGGAACAGTAGGACATATACAACATTAGTGCATAGTTTAATGCATATAGGAAAATTAATTTGAACAAATAAATTTCTTAGAAAACCTTTGTTGATAGCTACAATATGCCGACCTTTGTTAATACATAATAACAACACCCATACAATAAGAATTTCCTCCTTTGGAACCATCAAATTTATTTTTAATTTGTCAATATTTAAAAGGCAGGAGAGGGAGGGAGGGAGGGAGGGAGGGAGAGAGAGAGAGAGAGAGAGAGAGAGAGAGAGAGAGAGATGGCAACAAAAAAAATTTCTCTAGCAGTTTGTTGTGGTAACTACTCGAATAAAGCATCCATAATGCATAAGGCGTTGCATATGATTTGGAAAAATACCTAATCAATTTTGAAGTAATGTTCCTGCAATCTTTCAATTCCTATATGATATGACTATCCTGAAGTCGGCAATCGTCATGAAGTAGTCTCCTTTATGATCATACAAACCAAAGAAATTGTAATAATTAACTTATTTTATAATTTTTAAAAGCACTCTCGAGGTTTATATTCTAGATTCATTGCATCTCTTCTCTTTTTTCCTTTTCAAAATATTCGTACCCAATAGGCAATTCGGTTATCTAATTTAAATTTTTAAAAAATAAGCAAATGACAATGGAAAGAAATCATCTAACACAAGATTGACTTAACAAATCAAAAGGTAAAGCCACAACATTGAGAAAGGACAATTCCCTGACACAACGCAAAAAGCATGATACAAAAAGAATGGTCACTTTACCATTGCTTTATCAACAACAAAATTCCCAAGCTATCCTTGTTCAAGATATGACAACTTCAAGACTCTTGACAGTTAATTCTAATCCTTGAAATGAAGAGAGTGGCTAAGAGAGCCAAGAACACTCCTATTTACAAATAGTCCATGAAAATTTCAGCAACTTTGGAGCACCAGAAACTTCCTACAAATAAGAAAAAGTATGAACTTAATATTAATAACAAACTGTGGTTAAACATATTTTCGTTTGCAGAAGGAATTAAAAATACATGACCCCTTCCTTACTAAGTAATTAAAGAAAAAAAAAGGATAAAAAGGGTCAAGATGTCTATCTCTTCAGTGATCCATAAAAGCTTGAAATACAAACAAAAATATCTTCAGCACAGTTCAGCAATCAGATTCATAAAGTCAATTTTCCTAAAGCATAAATAAAAAAAATAATAATAAAAAAAAAGGAAAAAGTGAAACTAACACCAAGGGTATTAGTCTATTGAATATTCCCCACAGCCACAACTAGAAGATATGAGAGAAAAAACATAAATAAGGATCTCCAGCTTTATATCAAGTACTATAGACAAATGTTAGCATGTAACCCCTCAAAAACAAATCTTGCAATGAACATGGGGACAAAATCTTGATGAAAGTAGCATTTGTTAATTAACATTTGACTCATTTCAGATCAGATCAGCTTTAAGAAATTTAACTAGATGGAATAAGCTTGTATGGAATCAGCAAAAAGTATTTGATATGGATATGACCCTAAAGTGTCCATTGTCTGTTAGAGTGCGATGACATATAATTTTTTTTCTTTTTCTTTCTAATTTATGCAGAACTAATCTCAGATAATAATGGCACTTTGCTGACAAAGCATGCACACAAAAGAGAAAAGGCAAAATAATTTTATAGTTGAAGTTCTATACTCTAACAAAAATGAAAGTTACAAAATTTATCAGAGAGACGGAGAGAGAGAGAGATAAAGGGGGGAACTGCAACATTTGATGATTTGAAAGTGCTGCAACATTTGAAAGTGTAAGTATATAAGTTGAATGGCCATCAAAGGTAGATATTTTGGTGCACATATCTCCAATATAGAAACTTTTTAACTGAAATACCATAGGAAAACCTGAATTGGAAAATATCCCTTATCTAAACTAAAAGAAAAAACATTTTGCACCATGTTTTATCGGCATCCTACTAAACTAAACACACTCACAAAGCTCAGTAAGTCTTGAAATGATAGAATTACAGCATGTCAAGCATGACTACAAAACAAATTATGGGTTATCGAATTAGAGGGTCATAAATTCCAAAAAACAAAAATAAAAACATAATGAATGAGAAAATTAGAGAAATTGAAGCACTTGCCTGAGATCGAAATGCCAGTATGTTGAGAGGACGACTTTGTTTGTTTACGGGAACCCATTATTAGGTTCACATCCCACAATCAAAAGCTCTCACCTTTATACATGAATACTATACAAAAAAAATATCATACAAATTTGCACCTCATCCTTGCAAAGAGACCACATTATAAGTACATTTCAAACACCAACCTTATTGGAGGTCCGGTCCTCAAGGGTGAGGTCCAGATCTCAAACCTAAATCTCAAAACCCACAAAATCAGTGGAACCCAAATTCACCACAAAATCAAACACAAAAATGCTCTAAGCCATAGACCCAGCCATCCCAAAACCCAGCCATAACCTCATTCAGACCCAAAATTGATGTGGAAAATTCTTAGAAATTGAAAAAATTAAAAGCTTAAAATCAAAGTACACCAAATAAATTTCCCTAAATGAACAGAATTGGAAGACACAGAAGAATTGAAGATAGAGAAGAATGGAAGAAAGAGAATGCAGGGAAAGTTAAAGATATTTACCACCAAGAGAGTGTATTGAGGATGTATTGCTCTCGATCTTCTTGTCCTAGTGCAACCATCTGTCGAGAGGATCTTGAAGTGGCGGCGGCGACGGCAAGAGAGAGGCTAGGGTGCGACTAGTCAAGTGAGAAGTGCGTCTGCAAAGGGAGAGGCTAAGAGTCAGAGGGTGAGAGAGAGAGAGAGAGAGAGAGAGAGAGAGAGAGAGAGAAGTGAGAGTGAGAGAGACATACGAACTCACCAGGAAGTCTAAGAGAGGCGATGGCGACGGCGAGTGTGTGAGGCTGAGATGAGAGAGTTTTTACGGGTTGCGACTTTGCGAGAGGGAGACAGAAAAGTGAGAACTGATCGAGAGTGACTGAGAGATAGACCTAGGTTTTTTTTAGTATATAGAATTTGTGTTAATTGTTGGGAGCTAGGTAGGACAAAACATTTTAAGTGAGAAAAAAATTATTACATATCAGGTGTGTTTGGGTATTAAGACAAACAAATTATAGTTGACAATTTAAAATGATGTCTTTATAAATTCTTAGAAAAAAAACAAATAATATATATCAATTGAAAAAAATCATGTGATTTCTAATAGAGTTTAGAAATCAACTAAAAAATTATCTGATATTATAATTTTTACAATATCAGTCGATTTCACATCTGATATAAAATGGGTGATATCTATTGAAACTTTTGTTGTAGTGACGGCCTCTAAGTGAGCCAAAATGCTCTTAACCTGCTCATCCTCATGCACAGCCATAGGGCTATGAATCAAAGCCCTATCTAACGGATCATTGCTACAACTCACATTAAACACCTGTTGACAAACCAAGTCCATAACATTCACCCTAAAGCACTCATGCTCATCACTAGGTAATTTGAGTGCCTCAAACACTCTGAACTCAATGGCTTGTCCCTGCACATTCATAGTCAGTGTACCCTGTTGAACATCAATTTTTGTACCTGCAGTAGCCATAAAGGGACGACCAAGTATCAAGGGTAACTGTGCCTCATACATAGGTACGGCCTCCATTTCCAAAACTAGGAAATCAGCTGGCAATATCAATCCATCTACTCTCACTAGTACATCCTCCAAAATTCCTCTCGGGTACTTAACTGATCTATCAGCTAACTGGATACTCACAGAGGTCGCCTTCAGCTCACCTAAATTCAAAGTCTCATACACAGAAAATGGCATTAAATTCACAGAAGCACCTAAATCAAGGAGAGCTTTCTCAAACCTGTGATCCCCAATGATACAAGGGATAGTGAAGCTGCCTGGGTCCTTGAGCTTGGGAGGTAGCTTCCTCTGAAGCACTGCTGAAACCTCCTCAGAGACCTTCACTGTCTCGAACTCCTTGAACCTTCTCTTGTTCGTGCACAAGTCCTTGAGGAACTTTGCATACCTGGGCACTTGCTTAATCGCATCTAGAAGGGGAATATTAATCTCCACCTTCCTGATTATCTCCGTAACACCCTTCAGAGGGTCCTCTTTCTTAGCCTTCTGCAACCTGCTAGGAAAAGGAGTATGTAAAGAAATCAGCTTAAAAGGGTCAGATTGTACTTGAGGTAAGGGAAACCCCTTGGGAGCTACGACATGATTACCTAAAGACGGCACAGAAAGGTCTAAGGTATCCTCAACAGGTTCGGCTATGACCTCAAGTGCATCTTCTGACTCGACTTCTTTCTCAACAACTACTTCCTCCTCTAAGAGTAATTGCATTCACCTGCTCATTGTTCTTGGGGTTAATGATCACTTGCCCTGGAAGTCTCCCTGACTCTCTCTGATTTAGTGCAATAGCTAACTGGCCCATTTGTTGGTCAAGATTCACAATGGCCCTATCAGTCTTCTGCATATGTGTCTCTGACTTCTGAATGAAAGACTGTGTGCTCTAAGCCATGGATGCAATCAAATCTTCCAAGGACTTTTTCTGAGGCTGTTGTTGCTGATAGCTCTGATGTGCCTGATGTTGTGGAAATGAATCTTGAGGTTACTGCTGATTCTGGTTATTACTCCACCTAAAATTAGGATGATTCCGCCACCCCGGATTGTAAGTAGGAGAAAATGGATTATTCCTGGGCCTCTGATTATATGAGTTCAGCATGTTGGCCTGTTCTTGCACAAACTCAGGGAAATCGACACCATGAGGGCAAGAAATCGTTTCATGTCCAGGTGTAGCACAAATGGCGCAAACCTCCAATGATGGAGCTTTCTGATTCAGGGCAAGCATGGCATCCATTTTGCGTTCCAGCCGAGCGATCTGCGCATTAGATGCAAAATTATTAGAAGCATTAACCTCATTAACTCCAGCGCACTTACCTCTAGTATCTGAATGCATTGTTTCTCTTGCCATCTCTTCAGAGAGGTCAGAGGCCTCCTGGGGCGTCTTATTCCTGATAGAATCACCTGAAAAATTAATCACAGCATTCCAACTAGCAGGGATTAGTCCTTTATAAAATATTCGCATTAATAAGTTTAAAGGAAGTCCATGACGTGGACATTGAAGTAGCAATGTATTAAAACGCTCCTAAGCCTCTGAGAATGACTCATCTTGTTAAGAAAACTGCATAATCTTGTCTCTTAGCATATCCGTCTTTTGAGATGAAAAGAACTTTTCTAGGAACTTCTTCTCAATTTCATCCCAAGTTCTCAATGATCCAGGTTTCAAAGAATTCAGCCAGAACATAGCTTTATCCTTCAAAGTATAAGGAAACACCCTCATCTTGAGTTGACTCTCATTCACACCTGTCAAGGGCAAAAAGCTCACAGCATTAAATATATCTTTAAGGTGAGTTAACGGATCTTCACTAGGTAAACCATGAAAAGAGGGCAGCATATTAAAGTGAGAGGATTTAAGCTCATAGTTTCTTGCAGCAGGTGGCAAGGCAATGCTCGAAAGGGATGCAGGGATGGTCGGGATGTCTAGATTCCCCATGTGTTCCACGTCGTCTTCCACGGCCATAACTTTTTCAAATTGGTGAAAGCTTGATGAAGTTGTAGGAGACGATGTAGGGGATGGCAAAGGTAGACGTGCTGCTGCTCGCACTTGTTCTGCCTTACTCCTTTCACAAAACAATCTGATTTGGGCTAATTTCTCATACAAAGGAATGTCGTTAATTGGCTTGTTAGGATCTGGTTGGGACATGCACAAGTACCTACAAAATAAGAAACTAACAAATTAGAACCAAAATTAAACAATAAGAAAGAAAAGTAATTTTTGGATTTTTTTTTTTTTGGAAATCAAAATAAATTATTTAATTAAATAAACATGTAAATCAGAAAATAAAACGAAAATAAAAGCTGAAAAGGAAAATTAATCAATCAAAGTAAATAAATTGAAAAAGAAATTATCAAATTCAGAAAATTAAAACAAGAATCAATTCAAATTCAAATTCAAATTTCCTAATTAGATGCAATCCTACCAAACTTGGGAATTAATTAGCCTAAATTAATTAGGAAACAATCACCAAATCAGATTATGCAAATAAAGTAAAGGAATTTAAATTTAAACTTACCTTCCTAATTAGATGCAAATACTAACACACAAGGGAAAGTTAATTGACACCTATCCATACTTGGCTACCTAGCTGAATTAGACTCCTAATGTAACTCAACTACTAAAAACATGCAGCCAATTAAAGATCAAAACCCATGGCACCAAGAAAAAAAACCAAACTAGCCTAAATCACTAGCACACTGGCAACAAGAACATGCAGCAAGAGTGTTAATTACTCAAGGCCAAAATTTGCAACACACAAACACCAATCCTAATCACTAGACTCACGGCACAATAACAAAAAGAAAGGAAACTAAATTAATAAAAGGAAATAGAGAATAATCACTAAATAAGGACACTAAAATAACACATTAACATTGTCACAAAGATCAAAACTAGTCCCCAGCAACGGCACCAAAAACTATTCGTTATATTTTAAAACTCGCAGTGCACGAATCTATATATAATATAGATGGCAAGCAAGGTCTATCCCACGAGGACTAATTAAGATGTTTAAATGATAATCCTAATGATAAAGAAATAAGAAAATAAGACACAAGTGGCTGCCCAAGTTGTCACGCCTAGGGCAGCTACTTACTGAAATGAAACACATACACGCACACACGAGTTGGAGGGGGTTTGTATGACTTGAAAACAGCAAATTAAACCTACTTTAAAGACTAATATGCGCAACTAGCAGAGAGGATGAAAATAGCAAGTTATCTTGTGAAAATAGATGGATGATGATACTAGGACGCTAGGACTTTACCACTAGACCTCATACTCAATGTCATAGTGCAATTTCTGAAATCTTTAATTCCTATTGATGAATGCATTTGCATATTCACCTATGGCATAGCATGAAATGCATGATTCTCCAGATGCACAAACTAGTGCATGGCGTCTACCTTAGTTTGGTACCCTAAATGCAACCTAGGCATGACGTCTACCTAAGAATGCAGCAAGGTCCATTAATACACAAATGAGATTATGAATGCAAATAAAACCCTAAGGCATGGCGTCTATCTTAGGTGATTTAGTATTGATTTCACACAATTAGAATTCAGCCAATTACTAAATCTTAAGTTGTTTATCACTTGTATTAGGGGCTGATTGGTTGTCCTCACCCTAAATTGATTAAATTCTAGATGCAATAACCCTAGGTGATCAATCAAGGATTATAAACACATAGAGAACAATGATAAAAGTGAAATCAAAATCATCAAATTCATGGAATTAAACAAACAGCAACTACATCACCAATCCACTGAATATTCGACCTAGGGCTAAACCCTAGGCCCTAGAAAACGTGATTAGTTCATGCTAGAAAACAAGAACATCAAAGAAATCATGTTTTTCATCTCCAAATTACAAGAAAAGAGAAGAAGAAAAGCCAAAACCCTAGGAGAGCTCACGCCTCTAAGCTGCAGCCCCTCTCTCTCTTTTTCTGATTTTTTTTCTCCAAGTCTGGGAACCCTAGAACTCAACAAGAGTTGGTTTAAATAGGTAAGTGTGGCTGATCCCTATAGACTTGCATTTAGCTGATTTGCTCCCCTAATAAGCCTCAAATTATTCAAAAATTAAAAGAAGATAAATAAGGTAATTAAAAATCTGATTTTCAGAGCCAAATTAGGAAGGAAATTCTTTGCAAGATGCAGCCAGCCATTCACTTAGCACACATGCCACTTCTCTTCTAGTTTGGGCTGGGCTTTTACTTGTTTTATGCTCTTGGACCCTCTTTTGGTCTTGGGCTTCTCTTTAAACAACAAATACTCATTTAAGGTCAAAATGCGCTGATTTGCATCCATTTTTTACCTATGGGCTTTCCACCTACAAAAGAGAAACACAAATAAATAACACAAAATATAGGGACTAAGTACTAAATACATGAAGATAGAGGGCCTAAAATGCACACATTTAAGGACCCAACAGTATGCACCGAAATGACCTTTCTTGCGTTCTTAAAACCAAATGTAGTTCAATAGATCTAGAACGCTAATCCTAACATGAGAAAGTGCTTTCCAATGTCTTTCTTGCCAACTGGGAACGTTTTGGTGCAATTTGGATCACGTTTGCCCCAAAATGGCTTTTTCTTGCATTCTTAACTCCAAATGTGGTTAATTACGTCTAGAACGCTAATCCTAATCTGAGAAAGTGCTTCTTCATGTCTTTGTTTCCAACCGAGTACATTTTTGTGCAATTTGAATGAAGTAGGACAAAATTTACACTGAAATGACGTTTTCGTGTGTTCTTAACACCAAATGTGATTCAATAGACCTAGATCGCTAATCATAATTTGAGAAAGTGCTTGTGTCTTTTTTTTTCAATCGGGAACGTTTTGTTGCAATTTGGACCAAGTATGCACCGAAATGACTTTTTCTTGCGTTCGTAAAACCAAATGTGGTTGATCATGTCTAGAAGGCTAATTCTAACATTAGAAAGTGCTTCCCCATGTCTTTTCTAATCCTAACATTATGCAGTGCTTCCCCATGTCGAGAAGGCTAATCCTAACATTAGAAAGTGCTTCTTCATATCTTTCTTGCCAACCGGGAACGTTTTGGTGCAATTTGGATCAAGTATGCACCGAAATGACTTTTTCTTGCGTTCTTAACACCAAATGTGGTTGATTAGGTATAGAAGGCTAATTATAATATGAAAAAAGTGCTTCTCCATGTCTTTTTAGCCAACGTGAATTTTTTGACTCAATTTGGACCAAGTATGCACCGAAATGACTTTTTCTTGCATTCTTAACACCAAATGTGGTTGATTAGGTCAAAAAGGCTAATCCTAACATTAGAAAGTGCGTCCCCATGTCTTTCCTGCCAACCACGTTTTGATGAAATTTGGACCAAATATGCACTGAAATGACGTTTTCTTGCGTTCTTAACCCTAAATGTGGATCATTAGTTCTAGAAGGCTAATCCTAATATGAGAAAGTGCTTCTGCATGTCTTTCTTGCCAACCGGGTACGTTTTGGTGCAATTTGGCCGAAATTGGACCAATTTGCACCGAAATGATGTTTTCGTCCGTTCTTAACACCAAATGTGGTTTATTAGGTCTAGAACGCTAATTCTAATATAAGAAAGTGCTTCCCGATGTCTTTCTTGCCAATCGGGAACGTTTTAGTACAATTTGGACCAAATATGCACCGAAATGACGTTTTCTTGCGCTCTTAACAGCAAATGTAGAAACTTGGTTCTAGAACGCTAATCCTAATATAAGAAAGTGCTTCAACATGTCTTTCTTTCCAAATGGAAACTTTTTGGTGCAATTTGGACCAAATATGCAACGAAATGACTTTTTCATACATTGTTAACACCAAATGTGGTTAATTACGTCAAAAACGCTAATCCTAATTTCAGAAAGTGCTTCTCCATGCCTTTCTTGCCAACCGGGTACTTTTTGGTGCAATTTAAAAGAAATTGGAAACACTTTACACTGAAATGACGTTATTGTGCGTTCTTAACACCAAACGTGGTTCATTAGGTCTATAACGCTAATCCTAATATGAGAAAGTGCGTCCCCATGTCTTTCTTGCCAACCGAGTACATTTTTGTACAATTGGAACAAAATTGGACACAATTTACACTCAAATGACATTTTCGTGCATTCTTAACATAAAATGTGGTTCATTACGTCTATAACTCTAATCCTAATATGAGAAAGTGCTTCAACATGTATTTTTTGCCAACCGGGAACTTTTTGGTGCAATTTGGACCAAGTATACACCGAAATGACTTTTTCTTGCATTTTTAACACCAAATGTGGTTAATTAGATCTAGAATGTAACGCCCCGAACCTCGGGCCCATAAAAATACTGAACATCAAACTTTTAAATCTATTTTCGCTTTCTTTTGATCCATGCACAACCACATAAGTAAATAAATACGTTTAATAAATCAGAATGTGAGCCCAAAAACATTTATTCAAAATCACTGTATAAAATCAATCACATAAATCAAAATCAAATGGGTCCCACTGCCTCGTCTTCTCCTCACTACCTCCTCAGCCTGCATAACCTGCAAAACAACCGCAACCACACTGTACCATGTCCATGGTACACCGGGTCATTCAAACAAACAACCCGGTAAGCTCACTAGAGCTCGTATGAGTGAAATGACTTAAAAATAATTATCCTCAATAATATTCTTAATTCTCATACTCAAAAATAATCCACAAGAATATCCATAATTATTCAATCACAAAATAATTTCTTCACCAATCATCCAAGCATCAAGATAAATGATAAATCCTCCTATTCAAATCAAGTCCCATCAATAAATAATAATCATCATTCACTAACCTCAACAATGAACATTCCTTCTCTAATTCTCAAAGCAACTCTATAATTCCCAATTAATTCCTTAGCCTCAAATCCTCATCAATTCCTTCTCATGATCTAAATCCTATACTTAGCCTTCTCTATCATAAAGCAGCAAATCACACAAATCGCACAAAATAGACAATTCATCCACGGCAATCAACAATATAACCAGATAAGTTCCACTCACAATGCAACCACGTAAAATGCCCGGAATGTTCTTTGACGACACCATTGCTCGGATATCAAATTCGGCAGCATAACGACATTGGGGATAAGATTTCCCGAGCCCGTGTACCTGTTAAGACCAGACAACCAACTTAAACACAATTCAGAAACACAAATGGCCGCCACCACACACGGTGGCTGCCTGACTTAGGACAGTACACAAACCACACAAAAACTCACCCATGGGCTTCGGGTGACTAGCCAGAGGCCAATAACCAATAATTCCAGCCACCAGCACGGCCAAACGCGACGGAACCCGCGGTGGTTCGTGGTGGTCGACCTACACGAAATTCAAAACTCATAATCAACGTAAACGAATTACACAGGCGCGAAGGAGACGTCGAGAGGATCAACTTTTATACCTGGGTCGACGGCCAATTATTGCTGGAAAAGCTCGAAACTGGCCGGAGAAGCCGCCGGCCTTCTCAGCCTCGATCCGCCGTCGTGGAGCGCCGGGTGGACAATCGGAGCACACCACCGTGCTCGGCTCGACGAGAAGAAGAGCATGAGGGTGGTCGCCGGCCTCGAATCCGCCAGAAAAGTCGGGTCAACGTCGGAGCAGCCACAGCTTGGTGGCGTCGAATCGCCGTCTCGGAGCATCAACGGCGTGAGGGAAAGGCACAAGAAGACTCGCCGTGGCCTAGGGAAGAGAACCCAGGCGGTCCGGCGCCTCGATTTGGCCGAAAAAATCAGATCGCCGACGAGGAGAGGCTCGGCTGTTCCGCGTTGTTCCTTTGTCGTGGGTGATCGGCCGAAAAAATTGAGACCACAAGGAGAGAGAAGGGAGGGTGGCGAGCACCCCAGCCCAGCCGCCGCCGGACGCGCCGGTTGCAAGCGCGGCGAAAGTGAGGAACGTGAGAGAGACTGAGGCGCGGGGGGAGAGAGAGAGAGAGAGAGAGAGAGAGAGAGAGAGAGAGAGAGAGAGAGAGAATGAACCGGGGAGAGAGGAGAGAGAATCCCCTAAAAAATCTGGTTTTTGGGTTTTAAAACCCCTTTGGTAAAAATTACAAAATTGCCCTTTACTTTAAATGCCTGTAACTTCCAAACCGTAACTCGGATCGACGCGTGCTTTGTGTCTACGAACTCGTGGACTCGAGACCCATTCAACGTGCCTAAAGTCAAAATCGAAAGTCCACTAATTTTAAAAGTCAACTTTTGGGTCAAGCCCAATTTTAAACAAAAATTTAAAATTATATTCAAAACCTTTTAATTTCCAAATAAATTCCCAAGTAATCAAAATAAATTCTCAAAATATTTAAAATAAATCTTTGAAAAATACGGGGTCTTACATAGAAGGCTAATCCTAATATGAGAAAGTGTTTCCCATTGTGTTTCTTGCAACTGAGAACATTTTAGTGCAATTTGGCCGAAATTAGACCAATTTTCCCCGAAATGATGTTTTCATGCGTTTTTAACATCCAATGTAATTCAATAGGTCTAAAACGCTAATCCTAATAAGAGAAAGTGTTTCTCCATGTCTTTGTTGCTAAGCAGGTATATACTTGTACAATTTGAACGAAATTGGACACAATTTACACTGAAATAACATTTTCGTGCGTTCATAAGACCAAATGTGGTTGAATAGGTCTAGAACACTAATCCTAATATGATAAAGTGTTTCTTCATGTTTTTTTTTACCACCAGGAACGTTTTGTTGCAATTTGGACCAAGTATGCACTTTAATGACTTTTTCTTGCGTTCTTAACACCAGATGTGGTTCATTAGGTCTAGAACGCTAATTCTAACTTGATAAAGTGATTCCCAATGTCTTTCTTGCTAACTAGAAACATTTTGGTGCAAATTGGTCCAAGTATTCACCGAAATGACGTTTTCGTACGTTCTTAATACCAAATGTGTTTCATTAGGTCAAGAACGCTAATCCTAATATGAGAAAGTGCTTCTTCTTGTCTTTCTTGCCAACCGAACACTTATTGGTGCAATTTGAACGAAATTGGACCCAATTTACCTTGAAATGACGTTCTCATGCGTTCTTAACACCAAAAGTGGTTCAATAGGTCTAAAACGCTAATCCTAATATAAGAAAGTATTTGTCCATGTCTTTATGGCTAACCGGGCACGTTTTTGTGCAATTTGGCCAAAATTGAACCAACTTTGTACTGAAATGACGTTTTCGTGCGTTCTTATCACCAAATGTGGATCATTAGGTTTAGAACACTAATCCTAATATGTGAAATTGCTTCAACATGTCATTCTTGCCAACCTGGAACTTTTTGGTGTAATATGAAAGAAACTGGATCAAGTATGCACCGAAATGTCATTTCCGTGCATTCTTAATACCAAATTCTCTTGAGATCAGTGTTTTTTTTCAATGTGCCCTTCTTTCATGATTTGTATATGAGTCTTTTGTATTTGTTTATCATATCATCTCTCACATATACTTGAGTGCACGTGTTAACCCAATCTTTGAGCGTTTTATTATTGAGAGTATGCCTTACTGAGAATTGGAGTTGAATCTATTTTGTGTATGCTGATTTGGTCTTGTCTGTCTAACACTTGAGTTTGTGTTAAGGATGGTCTATACGCTTCATGGAGGAGTAAGGTATGTTATTTGAAGCATTATTGGAAGTTGCAGAATAAATTCTATATGTACCTTGCTTGACTATGTTATTGATCGCTGTACTCATGAAGTCGTGTGTTGGGATGTTTTGAGTCTGTCTTGAGTCTTTTCTTTGTTCAATTTGCTCGAGGACTTGCAAAATCTAAGTTTGGGGGTGTGTAGAATGCTCATTTTACACTATTTTAAAATACTAACTCCCTAACCTAGAATGTAAGAACTCGGTATTTTGTGTTTTGTTAGTTTGTTTTTGTACTTATAGGATAAAATAAGCAAAGAAGAGAAAAGGAGCCGAAAAAGCCATTTTTAGACATTTTCTAGTCAAACTAGGAAAAGTGGAGAAATCCTGGTCACACCAGGAAATGTTGAATCTCAGTCAAACTAGGATTCCTAGTCTCACAAGGAAAGATCAAGCTTGAATAAAAAAGAATCATGACGATCCGAAGTCATAAATGAGAAATCCTAGTTGGAGCAGGAAATCCTGTTTGAATTAAGAAACCTAATCCGAGTAAGAAATGGAGTCCTAATGAAGATAGGAGTCACAAGGGGCAAAATGGTAATTGTGAAATTCCAAGTGAGATAGAAATCCTAAGTCAATAAGGATTCCTAGGTGGACAAGGAGAAGTGATCAAAAGTCAAAGTCAAAGGTTCTAGAGGCTTCTGGAAGACATTGGGCCAAAGCACAAATGGATGAGATAATTTTCGGCCAAGCTATTGGACTTGGGCCAGGCGTGAAACCCTAAGGAGGGTGCGGCATGGACTTAAGTGAAAGCCTAGGGGCTGGCGCATGGGTTGAAGGTTAAGGCCTAGGGATTTGCGCAAAGGGCTTAAGTGAGTGTGGCCCTGGTCCAGTAGGTTAAAATTCAGCAATCCCACATTGAAGAGAAATAGAAACAGCAGCCCTACTCTCCTCTATAAATACATCTTTATAATTCAGAAAGAAGGGCTCTCTCCTCTTTAATTTTCAGAAACCCTAGCTAGCCTCTCTCTCCCTTTTTCTTGCCGCACACCCTTGCTCCCTTCTCTCTCTTTCTTTTATTTTTCTGACGCAAACCCTAGGAGCCCATTCTCTCTTTTCTCAAGCCGCAGCCCCCATCTTCCTCTCTTTTTATTTTTCGGCTGCAGCATCTATCTTTGTTTTTCTTTTAATTTTGTGCCAAACAGAAGGAGGAGAAGGAGTCAAGTCGCAGCCACCACCACCTAGCCGCGCCACCCTCTTGCTGCCACCACCTCGCCGAGCACCCCAGCAACCTTGTCGTGGAGCCCAAGCCGAGCAGCAGCCATCACGCCACCTTGCAGCCACACCGTCCAAGGGTGGAGCCGCCTCCACCTTGTCATCCGTGGCTTGATCTCTCTTCCCTTCATTTTTATTTTCATTGTTTTGATTATGCATTAGTTATTCATAGATTTAATTATGTATAGCTGAATATTGGGCTAGGGCTAGGATGAAGCCCTAGCATTGCTGCTTACTTTTAATATGGATTATTGATATTTTAATTGTTCACATGTTGACAAATCTTGGATCTTTGTTTAAATTGACTCTATTTGCTTCGCATCTTTGACTGATCACCATAGGTTGCATGCATCTAGATTTACGTTGTGAAACTAAACAAGCTCAAAAGGATGATAGTTTCAGTAGACAACAAGTGGGTATCCTAAGATAATATTCATGAGAAAAGAGGTCATAGATGACATAGGGTACATTAATTTGGAGCTATGCGCTATGTGTTTGTCACTCTCACAAATTGTAATGACTCTTGCATGGATAACAGTTTCCTTAAGTACGCTTAGGGAACATGTAAGTTAACTGGCTAAGGGAGACCTAAGAAGCTCTTAGTTATGCACAGTAAGGGGAGTAATTGCTAAAAGTAACTAATCAAACCTTTTAGTAGATGAACTTTGTTGACATGTTTGCATATTGATTGTTAATATCCATAGTAAAGTGCATGATATGCTAGTGGTGGATTCTGACCCCTAGTGTTTCTTTATTATTGTTTTATCCAAATTCATTTAGTTTATTATTTTAAAGTTCTGTTACTTATTTGTTAGTTTAGTCTAGTCTCAAAAACTAATCAAAACCCCCAATTTGCGTGTGTGAGTTAAAGTAGATTTAATTGAATTTAATTGAGTAAGTAATCATTACACTAGTACAATTCCCTGTGGGATCGACCTCGTATTTGCAAGCTTTGCTACTCCGCGATTCGTGCACTTGCGAGTTAACCTAGAGTTGTTAAAAAAGTTAAATATAATTGCTCTAGGAAAACATACAACATTGATTTGGTCTAAAAGACTAATTCTAATATGAGAAAGTGTTTCCCATTTGTTTCTTGCCATCTGAGATCGTTTTGTTGCAATTTGGACCAAGTATGCACCGAAATGACTTTTTCTTACGTTCTTAACACCATATGTAGTTGATTAGGTTTAGATTGCTAATCCTAACATGAGAAAGTGCTTCCCCATGTGTTTCTTGCCAACCAGGAATGTTTTCGTGCAATTTTGACCACGTATGCACCAAAATAATTTTTTCTTTCATTCTGAACACCAAATGTGGTTAATTACGTCTAGTGTTGAGTGTCCAATTTGCATCATTTTATGATACTAATTCTCTAACCTGGAGTGCAAGAACTCGATATTTTAGGTCTTGTTAGTTTGTTTTAGTGTTTTGTAGGTTAAATGAAGCAATGATGGAGAAAGAAGCTTAATGAAGCTATTTTGAGCTAAAAATGAAAACATTTGAAAAAAGAATCTTGAGGAAATCTTCTAGAAGGATCTGGAATCTGGAAGGTATCTTTGGAGAATCTCGAATAGAATCTTTGGAGGAATCTTTTTTGTCAAGGTTGACTTTTGGTCAAAGTCAATGGTCCAAGGTCAAAATCAATGGTCAACCGTGCTACATCATCACATGATGTGGACCACACATGCAGCCCATGCACTAAGGGCCATGCGCATAACCTTAACCCAAAGGACCAAGGACATACGCCTATTGCAAGCCTAATTGGAGGAAGCCTAAGTTGTGTCATTCCAAGGTCCAAAAGCCCAAGCCTATGCCGTACCTACAGCTGATCCAAGACCCAAGGAAGGAATCCTTTATGCTCAAGGAAAATCTCACAAGATTCAGTCAAAGATCACAAGGAGTCCTAGTTGAAGAAGAAGTCAAAACCCTAGAAAATGAACAGTAAATTTCGACAATTATTCTGTACTTATCCAGAGTGAACCAGATGTCATGCCATATATGGTTGGAAAGCTACAGATGTTAGCTTTCCAGGAAATTTTACGAATTTCAATTTCGAGTTGTGTAGCTCAAGATATGACCATTTAAGTGGAGGTAGCGCAATAGTTCCACGAGCAGAAACTGAAGTGACGCCTAAAAGAGTCCAAATTCAGCCCAAGGCCCAACTATTTGCTGAAAACCCTAGCCTTGTGGGACAAGGAAAGCTTCACGTCCTCACTCCTATATAAGGGTCTCATTCTCTCATAATTCAGAACATCTTAGATCTTCAACACTTTACATTATTTCTAGAGAGAGAAAGAGTAGTCGACATTGAGAAAGAGAAGAAGAGAGCCCTTTTGCCGCAAGCCCTAGCTAACCCTAGCCATGAGGACCAGCTTGTGTGATCTCTCTCTTGCTCCTTCTTGTGGCGCAGCCCCCTCTATGCTTTTTCTTAGTTTTCTTTTATTTCAATTGTTCAATTAGTTTAGTTATTTGTTTCTTTTGTTTCTCAATTTATTTATGAGTTAATTTGATTGTTCTTGCATGTTAAGATTATGATGATATCCATATTATTTGATTCGATTTGATTTATGGTTAATGAAATAAAGCCATGCGATTTATGGTAACCTAAGAACTTATCTTTGATAAATAGGTTTCATAGATGTCATCTAGATTGATAATCAAGATTCTATCATGCTCTATGAGTTTGCTGTTTTCATAAGTTCTTAATGAATCTTGCATAGTTAACTCTTAGGTAGACAATAATCAAGTTATCTAAGAACATGCAAGTTAACTAGGTTAATTGGCGATAATCAAGCTCTTAATTTATGAATAAGAAAAATGTAGTTAGAGAGTGTCCGTTAATCAAGGCCTTTAGGCTAGCAAACTTGATTGTATGTGTTCGTATTAAATTGCATGTCACCATAATAGTTGTTATATTTTAATATGTGATGGATTCAGATATTTTAGCATTGCAAGACAATTAGGTATGTGTGTCTATTTGGTGGTGTGCGTGTGTTTCATAACTTACAACCCCCCCCCCCCATATCGTGTGTGTGTTAGTGGATAGATCAAATTGATTTGATGTGTATTTAACCTTTTCTCGTGAGATCGACCTCGTATTTACATGCTTTTCTATTGATGCAATTAGTGCACTTACGAGTATATTTAGAATTGAGTTATTTAATTTGTTCTAAGAAAATAACAACAAGTTTTTGGCGCCGTTGCCGGGGAATGGTGCTCAATATCATTGAATTAGTTTGATTTGTCATTGTAATTAAGTTAGTATAGGATTTTCTTTACGTCAGTTTTTTTTTTTAGGTTTTAATTAATGCTGATTCTTCACAAGTGTCTTTTCTACTGATTTGTGGGTGTCATTGTCTAGGTACTTGTTTATGAGCTCTAACCTCAAAAGTAGATACGAAGAAGCCCTAGCACAAGCTCTCATAGCATCAAGAAAGCGTGTACGTAGCCCTAGTATTGTCAGTTCAGATTCGGAAGACATGGCTGATCATAATGAGGAGGAAGCCAACCCGAGCCACCCTTTGAGTTACTTTTCATCACCATCTTTGCCCGCGCAGCCGTCATGCATTAGCTATGCTCCTGTGGCCAATGATTTTGAGATCAAGAGTGGGACAATCCATCTCTTGCCGAGCTTTCATGGACTGGATGGGGAGGATCCAATCCCACCACTTGAAGGAATTCCGACGGGTGATTGAGACTGCCAAGCATAGGGGGATTGATGAGAATCAGTATCATCTTAGGATGTTTCCGTTTTCATTGAAGGACAAGGCCAAGAAGTGGTTATTTTCGCTTCCAAGTGCATCCATCTCAACATGGGATGATCTTTCTGACAAATTCTTGAAGAAATTCTTTCCCGCTGCCAAGACGAATATGATTAGGAAAAAGATCTTGGGTTTTGTACAAAAGGCTGATGAATCGTTTCATGAGACATGGGAGCGCCTCAATGAGTTTATGAATATTAATTTGTCCCCATCATAACTTTGAGCTATGGTACTTGATGAGTTGCTTTTATCAAGGATTATTGGAGAAGGACCAATCAATGGTTGATGCCGCATGTGGACACTACAAGAAAAACCTTAATATATATCAGTGATAAACCGATATCTATTTAGGTTTCCAACCGATATATTGAGTGCTGATATCTATTCTCCCATATTACATATCGGTTATACACTGATGTCTATACTATATTAGATATCGTATTTGTTTGATAATCTGATATGATATACCACCATCGTTATCAGATATTAATCATTTCTGATATCTTAAAAACTGCATTCCGATATATAAGAAACTTATGATATCATTAGTAATTTTGAAACCGATATAAAAAATGTATTCAATATCGTCTTGGTACTTAAAATCAGATATAAAATGAGTATAGCATATCGATTTTGTAATTAAAATTGGATATAAATGGTGTATCACATATCGGTTTGGTACTTAAAATCTGATATAAAAGGTGCATAACATATCGGTTTTGTACTTAAAATCTGATATAAAAGGTGTATAACATATCGGTTTTGTAATTAAAATCGGATATAAAAAGTGTATAACAGATCGGTTTTGTACTTAAAATCGGATAAAAAAGGTGTATAACATATCAGTTTGGTACTTGAAATCTGATATAAAAGTATGCTTTAGATATCGGTTTTTTGTTTTTTAAATGATGTTGAAACATCATTCCTTATCGTTGCATTTTTACATAATCTGATATGCAATAGGCTTCTGATATTGATAAAAATTAATTGGTAAAATGCATCCACGCAACAATTACTAAGCTTCTAAAGTAATCCAACTTAAATTCTTCCATTCATATAAATGAATCCAACATCCAAACTCAGTAATGAAGTTAACAAAATAAGATTACAGATCCATATAAAAATATGGATAGCCCTCATCATGTATACCTCAAAATCACTATCCTATCTCCATAACCTTCACAAAATCCATCTCTAGCTAGCTAGATCCTAATTAAACACATGCCAACATGTACAAAAATAATGAAGGCATGACAGTGCAATTCAGCTAGGCTTAAATTCTGCCTATACAAAAAATTTGAATTTGAATGTGAACTAGCTAGTATATATCTTCATATCTACAACAAAATGCTCAAAAAGGTACCAAAAACATGCATGTTAGTCTAAATAAAATTCATAGAAACATAATCTCCCCATTCAACCCGGACTTCATCTATTTGTTCATGTGTGTAACTGCTCCTCTTGTTCTTCAGGTGACTCCACTGAAAACAAGAAAGAAAAGTGCATTAATTATAAGATTGCAGCAAGGATCCCAAAGTATTGAAAAGTGCATTCCGCAATGATCCCAAAAGGCATTAAGAAAATATAGGCCAAAAGCATTAATAAGATTGCATCAAGTATTGAATTTAGATGGCTGCACATATATATGATTCAGATGGCCTACATTTCGTCCCCCTATTGTGGACTACCTTAATATCAGATTCAATTTTCAAACAAAAAAAATATCATGTTCAATTTCATTTGTTTACACAGTTAGACTATCTACAAAAAGCTTCTACAGTGTGATCTAGGACAGCATGAGTAGGTCCACAAAAGTCATTGATCATATCATATCAATCAACAAATTCAGATATGAAAATGCCTTGATCATTACTCCATTCCAAAGTGATATCTAGTTTGTTCCTGTATGTTTTTTTCATTTTTGACAAGTCATTCTTAAAAGTTTATGACTACCGTATAGTACATAATATGCAAAATGTCTGTAATGGAGATAATAAATATGTTAAGGGCAAAAATAAATTGACACACAGGTAACCATGTAATACTGCAGACTCCTAATCACATGCACACTAAAACAGGGGTGACAACAGGTTGGGTAAAAGATCTGAATTAATTCCAAATCCAACCTCATTTATGTTTCAATATGATCCAATTATAGCTGTAATTGCAATTAGGTAAAATCAAATTGATTAAGATATGGACCCCTTATAAGTTTATTCTAAAAAGAATCATATATTGGAATAAATTTTATAATAATTCACTGCAACTCAACTAGATTTGAGAATTAATCCCAAAAGTTTGCTAAATTCACAACAAGCAAAATCTTAAAAATAACTAATTTACTATACTAATTAAGAAAGTAAAATAATATGTATAATAAAATTATGTATACGTTATAGGTACTATATTCCAGATGACTACTCGAACTCTGGATGTAATTTTAATAGATGCACCAATTTGAATTTGAATTTGCCTCCATCCCCACAAAATGCCATCCGTTGACACCACACCAGCACGGTTGTACGCACATGAACACACAAGCATAAACATGCACAGAAAGGAATACAAAACAAACCCATTTGGCCTACCATGTTCTTTTTTTCCTTGCTTTGGATTTGATCGTGCAATGCTCAGATTGATGAGTGTGCATTTTGCATCACTTTATGATACTAATTCCTTAACCTAGAGTGTTAGAACTCGACATTTTTGTG
>QANW01006002.1:7505-19595 GCA_003254865.1 Dryas drummondii | reverse complement strand
GAAAGGGGCCGAAATCCTAGTCGAATGAGGATTCCTAGTCACACTAGGAAACATCAAGTCCAGAATCATCATTGCAGAGCCAGAAATGAGAAATCCTGATTGAAACAGGAAATCCTGGTTGAACTGAGAAACCTAACCCTATTAGGGAAAGGAGTCCTAATGACACTAGGAGACCCTAGGGGCAATATGGTCATTACGAGAAGTCGAAATGGATAAGGAATCCTTGATTTACAAGAAATCCTAGTCACACTAGGAAATGTTGGTCAAAGTCAACTCTACAAAGTCAAGGTTACAGAAGCTTCTAGAATGTGGTGGACATCCATGGAAATAAATGGAGGGAAGAAATGAATTCAAATTCAAATGGAAATGAGGGACAAAATGGGAAGTCAAAGTTAATGGTCAAGGGTCAACTATGACAAAGTCAACAAGTCAAATGGGTCATGGGCCTATGCAATGCCGAAATCTGAAGGGGCCATGCATGCATGCATGCGCCAGCCTAAGAGGAAGCCCAATGCGCCAGCCCAAGACTAGCAGCCATGCGCAAGCACTAAACCCTAGGGGCTGGCGTGTGTCACTTAAGCCCAAAGCCAAAGCCCTTGCCGCAAGCCCAATGCTCTCCAAACCCTAGCTGCTGCCGCACTTTCTAGTCCTTGCCTCCCAAGGAATCCTAGCTGGAAAAAGAAGTCAAAACCCTGGAAAATAGAGTACCAATTTCGACAGCAATTCTGTAATTCTTCAGAATGAATCAGGTAGCATGCCATATATGGTTGGAAAGATACGGATGTTAGCTTCGCAGGGAATTTTACGGATTTCAATTCGGAGTTTTCTAACTCAAGATATGGCCATTTTAGTGGAGGTAGCGCAGCAGTTCCGCGATCTGAAAATGTAGTTACGCCCAAAAAGAGCCCAAATCAGCCCAAGGCCCATGCTTGGCCGAAAATTATAAGTCTTGGTGTGCAAGGAATGCACTTATCCCACATTGAAGAGGAAGAGAAATCTCAGCCCCACTCTCCTCTATAAATATATCTTTATAACTCAAGGAGGGGGTTCTCTTCTCTTTAATTTTTCAGAAACCCTAGTAGCCTCCCTCTTCCTTGCCGCACACCCCTTCTCTTCTCTCTCTCTTTTTCTTTTATTTTTCTGAAGCAAACCCTAGCAGCCACCATCTCTTTCTCTTCTTGTGCCGCAGCCACCATCTCCCTCTCTCTCTCTTTATTTTTCTTTCTTTTCTTGTCTGGCCGAACACTAGCAGCCACTTTATTTTGTTTCTCTTTTATTTTGTGCTGAACGGAAGAAGAAGGAAGTGAAGCCAAGCAGCAGCCACCAACACCCAGCCGTGCGCGCCACCTTGCCGAGCACCTCAGCCTCCTCGCCGTGGAGCCCAAGGCCGAGCAGCAGCCCATCACGCCACCACCTTGCAGCCGCACCTCCACCCCATCATTCGTGGCTTGATTTCTTTCTCCTTTCCTTTTATTTTAATTGTTTTAATTATGCATTATTTATTTATGGTTTTAATTATGTGTAACTGAATATTGGGCTTGGGCTAGGATGAATCCCTAGCGATGCTGTTTACTCTCACTATGGATTATTGATTTTTAGTTATTTACATGTTGACAAATCTTGGATCTCTGTTTAAATTGAATCTATTTGTTTCGCATCTTTGACTGATCACCTTAGGTTGCATGCATCTAGATATATGTTGTGAAACTAAATAAGCTCGAAAGGATGATAGTTTCAATAGGCAACAAGTGGGTATCCTAAGATAATATTCATGAGAAAAGAGATCATAGATGACATACAGTACATTAATTTGGAGCCATGCGCTATGTGTTTGTCACTCTCACAGATCGTAACGACTCTTGCATGGGTAACAGCTGCCTTAGCTTAGAACTAGGGAACATGCAAGTTAACTGGCTAAGGAAGGCCCAAGAAGCTCTTAGTTTATGCACAGTAAGGGGAGTAATTGCTAAAAGTAACTAGCCAAACCTTTTAGTAGACGAACTTTGTTGACATGTTTATATATTGATTGTTAATATCCATAGTAGAGTGAATGGTATGCTAGTGGTGGATTCTGACCCCTAGTGTTTCTTTATTATTGTTTTATCCAAATTCATTCAGTTGTTATTTTAAAGTTTTGTCATTTATCTGTTAGTTTGTCTAGCCTCAAAAACCAATCTAAACCCCCCATTTGCGTGTGTGAGTTAGGGTTGAGTTAATTGAATTTAATTAAGTTAGTGATCATAACACTGGTACAATTCCCTGTGGGATCGACCTCGTATTTGTAAGCTTTGATACTCCGCGATTCGTGCACTTGCGAGTTAACCTAGAGCTAAGAAAAAGGTTATTTAATTTGCTCTAGGAAAACATACAACAGTAATCATGTTTTTCATCTAACAAATACAAGAAAAGAAGAAGAAGAAGAGAAAACACCCCAAGGAGAGCTCACGCCTCTAGCAGCCCCTCTCTCTCTATTTTCTAATTTTTTCCAAGTGTCTGAACCCCTAAAATGATAGAAAGAGATGTATATATAAGGGTGTGCAACAGCTAGGGTTTTGAGAAGGAAGGATGTGCGGCCAGCTAGGGTTTGGAGAAAGAAGATGCGGCTGCTAGGGCTTGGCTTCTTGGGCTTAAGTGACTTGCGCAAGGCCCTAGGGTTTCTCTCTTTCTTTTGCGCATGGTGTAGCTTATTTCCTCCCCTAATGGGCCTCCAATAAATCAGGAATTAAAATGAAATAAATCAGGTAATCCCAAATCTGATTTTTAGAGCCCAATTAGGAAGGAAAGCCTTGCAAGGTGCGGCCAGCCCTTTTCTTCTAGCATACCCGCCACTTCCTATGTGGTTTGGGCTGGGCTTTCATTTCTTCATGCTCTTGGACCCTCTCTTGATCTTGGCCTTCCCTTTAAACAACAAATATTCATTTAAGCTCGAAATGGGCTAATTTGTATCCATTTAATTCCTATGGGCTTTCCACCTACAAAAGAGAAAAACACGAATAAATAACATAAAATATAGGGACTAAGTACTAAATACATGAAGATAGAGGGCCTAAAATGCAAACATTTAAGGACCCAACATCTCTCTCACTTGTCACGCCACCTTCTCTCTCTAGCACCCTCTGAATTCGGCCCTCTCTCACTTTCTCTAACTTCTGAAAATAAAAACCCAAAACTGAAAATTAAACTAGCAGGAGGTAGAAGTCTCTAGGGTTCTGAAGTACATGTTATATTTATAGAGGTGCAATCCTTGAGAGGCAAGGAAAAGGAAACATGCGGCTGCTAGGGTTCCTTGTAGCTTACGGCATCAGCTAGGGTTAGGGTGCAATGGGCTTGCGGCAAGGCTTGTCCTCTTGGGCTTAAGTGGCGCATGCAAGTCAGCTAGGCCCCCCTCCCTTGCGCATGGGCTGCTGGTCTTGGACCTTGATGTGCTTTGGGCTCACATGTGTTGGGCTGAAGTGGCTTGCACAAGATGGGCTAGGGTTTCACTCCATGGGCTTCCACCTTGGGCTTGCATCTTGGGCTTGCGCATGGGCTCCTTGGCTTATAGGGTTTGCATGGCATGCAAGCGTATGCATGGGCTGCCATCTTGCTCCTTACGCTTGGTCTTTGGGCTGCTAGGGTTTGGGCCCATGCATGTGCATGCATGGCCCATCTTGGTTCGGCATCCCTAAGGCCCATGGGCCCTTGACTTTTGACTTCCCATTTTGCCCCTCATTTCCATTTGAATTCAAATTCATTTCTTCCCTCCATTCATTTCCATGGATGTCCACCACCTTCTGGAAGCTTCTAGAACCTTGACTTTGACCAACATTTCCTGGTGCAACTAAGATTCCTTGAAAATGAGAGATTCCTTATCCATTTCGACTTCTCGTAATGACCATATTGCCCCTGGGGTCTCCTAGTGTCATTAGGACTCATTTCCCTAGTTGGGTCAGGTTTCCTAGTTCAACCAGAATTTCCTGTTCGAATCAGGATTTCACATTTTTGGCTCCGCAATAATGGTTCTGGACTTGATGTTTCCTAGTGTGACTAGGAATCCTCATTCGACTAGGATTTCTGCACTTTTCCTAGTTTGACCAGGATTTCACTCGTTTTCCTGGTTTGACCAGGAAATGTCCCAAAATGGCTCCATTTGCTTCTTTTTCTCATTTCTGCTTCATTTGACTTGAAAACACAAAAACAAGATAAGAAACACAAAATATCGAGTTCTAACACTCTAGGTTAAGGAATTAGTATCATAAAGTGATGCAAAATTCACACTACACCCCCAAACTTAGATTTTGCTAGTCCTCGAGCAAATAAAGGAAAGAAAAGACTCAAGACTGACTCTAACATCACAACAACTGAATTCATGCGCACAACCATTAATCACATAGGAAAGCAAGGCATATACATTGTATTCTCCAAATTCTAATAACATTTCAAATAACATACCTCGCTCCTCTATTGTCATATAGGCCATCCTTGACACAAATCCAAGTATTAGACAAACAAAACTAAATCGATACATACATAATAGATTCAACTCCAATCCTCACAATGGCATACTCTCAATGATAAACAATCAAGAAATGGGTTGATATGTGCACTCAAAAGTATATGTGAGAGGAAATATGTAACAAAAACAATTAGCTCACATATGTACATGAAATAAAGGCACATTTTAGAAAGAATACTGATCTCATGAAAGAAATCCAACTGCTTGAAATAGAATCAATAACCATAGGCTCCCTTCTTAAATAGACTCCACATAAGTATAATACACACCTCTTGAGATCAGCTAGGGCTTTAATAGGGTTATAATGAAGGCTTAGGCTAGGATAGGGTAATGAAATGAAAAGGAAACACAAAGGGTTAATTTCATGGAATTGCAAGCATCAATAAAACATTCTGAGGTACACTTGCTTCTTTGCACTTCATAGCTTAATTTGAACTCTTTTTGCTCACTTTTTCTTTTGAAACCGTCCTATCTTTTTTTCTTTGATTTCTTTTCTTTTTCTTTTCTTTGGGCACGGCAAACATACTTTTCTGACACATTTTTGTATAAGCTATGCATTTTCACTTCTTTTCCACCTCAATCAACATGTAAACAACTTGCAATACCATGAAAAAGGGTAAAATGGGTAAAAGGGGTGTAACACCCCCAAACTTAGGGTTTGGTATGGGGTAACAAAGAAAACGGCTTAAAAGGCTCAAAATGGGTAACTAAGGATAAAACATGTAATGGGTAGGCTTTCAGGCTATGGGGTACACAAACATGGCCTAAATTCATTTCTCAAGAGTTGTGCATATACCACATTGTGTACACAAGAAAAGAGTTCTAGCTCATTGATTCAAGATTATGCATATTCCAAGCAAATGACCAAATGAAAGACGATGACATCAAAACAACGACTTATATGACAATGATAGAATTAGAGTGGCGCGCAACACTCAAGAATTGAAGAACAGGGCTCAAAAGCTCACTTAGGTCATGCAAGTCTACTCTATTATTCATATAATCATTAGTAATGCTAATCACAACCTAAATTCATATCAATAAGGCCAAATGACATAGAATTGCAAGATATGTTATGGAACACTATTAGAATGAAAAGAACACCAAATATACACACAATACTAAAACATTCTCATAACAATCATGCACACTCAAATCAATTAGTTGGGGACTCAAAACGACTTGAAACAACCAAAATGACTCAAAAACTTTTTGTTTCTAAAACAATGTCGCACACTTCTAAAGAATCACATCCATCACTAAGGTGAATGAGATCTAACGAAAACGTGCATTTTGATTTGGGTTTTGACACCCTAAGTTTAAAAACAAAAGAAAAAGTTTTTTTTTTTTTCCTAACCTAAAAACACCTAAAAACACTAAAAACGAAGATTTTTTTTTCTTTTTCTAAAAACACTCAAAAACACTTAAAACACCCTAAACACTTGTTCTAACCTAAAAACACTAACAAATGACAATTGCCCTTCCCCCCACACTTAAATGATATATTGCCCTCAATGTATATGAAATAAATGCAAGAATGATCAAATTAAGCGAAACGGAAAATTGCAAATATCCAAAACCAAATAAACACACCAAAATGAAAAATTGTCTTATGAAGCGAAATAAAGAAACTGTTTACTTGCGTATGCAAGCGTGGACACTCCAAGGGTAGGCGCGGCTTCCTTGGTCCTCGATGACTCCTTCTCCATTATTCGAAACAAAAACTTGGGTTGCCTCCCAATAAGCGCTTGTTTTTCTGTCTTCAGCCTGACATTGCCTTCTCCTTTACTTGCGTCCTTTCCTCTACTTCTTGCCACTGCTACTCTCGGCACTCCCTAAGAACGAACTGAAAAAGCTCTCCATTTCTGACTTCTCCTCTCCATAAAAAGTGATCTCCTCGTTTTGTGGCATCTCGAAAGTGAGCAAATACACCTCTTGCTTGGTTTAGTGACGAATCTTCATGGTACTCTCCAATGCTTTGTACTCCATGTTAGAGGTGCACAAAAATGGTCTCCCAAGAATAATAGAAACGTCGCCCGGAAGTCTCGTCACATCTAGCACTTTGAAATCAGAGGGAATTGGTAATTTACGACATTTAACAAAAACATCCACAAGCATACCAAGGGCTTTCTCGACTGAAGAGTTGGCGAAGCGAATGTTCAAATCAAACGATTGCAAATCAGCCTCCACAAATCCAAGCCTCTCGAACACAACCAGCGGTATGACATTGATAGCTGAGCCATTGTCAATTAAGGCATTGGCAATCTCATACTCCCCTATGCTGCATGGTATGACCAACGAGCCCGGATCCCTCTTCTTGCTTGGAAAAGATGCAAAGAGATAACCACAAATTTCCCTAGGAACATTGTGATTATGCCCCTGCTCCTCAACCTTCTTCTCAATAGACTTCAACTCCCTCATGGTTGCTGGAAATTTGGTGATGTCGATGTCCGGAATGAGGGGAATCACAAGTGTATCAGCTTTCTCCTCAATCATTTTCGGATCCTCCTCTTCCTCACTATCCATGATCTCAATCAGCTCCTTAGTCTTGACCACTCTAACCCTCTTTCTTGGAGTAGTCCTCAAAATAGCATTTACATGCTCCTCATTCTTCGGGTTGACGATGGGCTGACTTGGCAATTTCCCCTTCTCTCTCTGACCCAAAGTAGTGGCAATCTGACCCATTTGACTCTCCAAATGTGCAATAGCCTTCGAATTGGCTTGCATCTGCTGCTCGGTACGATTCATGAAGGCGTTGGTGCTCTGAGCAAGGGAAGTGGTGCTTTGAGCAATCTGAGCAATCTTGTCCTCCAAACTAGACCTCTCGGCATTAGGGTGCACATACGGCTTGTTGGTACTCCCACTAGCTTGCTGTCCATTGTTGTTGCTCCACCTGAAATTAGGGTTGTTCTTCCATCCAGGGTTATAAGTGTTAGAAAATGGATCATATGGCACCCTAGGATAATTCCCAACCTGATTCACGTGTTCCACATCACCTCCTTGTTCTTGCATACCCATCATCTTCTCTTGAGCCAAAGATAACTTCTGCACCATAGTCTTGATTTCCAAAATCTGTCCCTACATGGTGTTTGGCACATCAGCTACCTTATACAACCCTCTCTTTGGTCCTTCTCTTGCACGATTGGAATCCCTGATAAAAACAACAAATCACATACCAAGGAGATAGGTTATGGTGTGGGCAGCTAGTAAGTAACTCATTGAATCTGTCCCTAGTCTCATGGAATGGCTCGTCCGCTTTCTGCACAAATCCAAGGATCTCCTTCCGAATCGAATTTGTCTTGGAAATGGAATAAAACTTGTTCAGGAACTTGCTCGAAAGATCATCCCATGTCGAAATGGAACCACTGGGCAGCGAATACAACCACCTCTTTGCCTTGTCCTTAAGCGCAAAAGGGAACATCCTCAAACGGTACTGATCGGCATTCAGACCCCTCAACTGTGCGGCTTCACAAACCCCGGAAAACTCCATCAAAAAGTGGATCGGATCCTCCCCATTCAGCCCATGATAGCTCGGCAACAAGTGAATCTGACCACTCTTGATTTCGAAATTAGTTGGTATGGTTGCATACCGAATGCACGATGGTTGAGTGGGCAGCGAAGGTGCTGAAAAATGGCTCAAGGGCTGCGGCATCATCTCATTTTCTTCAGCCATTTCGACACTCTCAGTCTCTTCACTACATGAATCTGATGCACTAGGTTGCGGGCTGACTTGTGATGTACCTAAAGCTTCGTTCGTGAGCCTCTCCAACCTAGCAACAAGTTCAGGGTTCATAAAACACACCTAATCAAGAGAAAACACACAATCAGTAGAAAGAATGCATATAAAGGCATGGCATTTATTAAAAACTAAAAATTAACCAAAACTGAAATCTAGCTAATATAACCTAATTCTAATGACTAATTAAACCAATTCATTGATATTAGACACCATTCCCCGGCAATGACGCCAAAAACTTGTTGAATGTGTTTTCTTAGAACAAAATAAACAATTATCTCATTCCAAGTATACTCGCAAGTGCACGAATCGCATCCGTAACAAAGCGTACAAGCACGAGGTCGATCCCATTGGGAATGGTTAATATACAACAAATCAATGCAATTAATCACTAGAATAACTAAATGGGGGGTTTGGGAAAGATGGAACACACGCACACATCACCACACGCACACACCCTTTATTCTATCTTGCAATGTTAAGTTTTCGGTTTCAAATCAGATAAGCATGCAATAACCATCCAAGGCTAATGACTGTTAATTTGAGCACAACATATTAAAGTTTGATTGTTAAAAAGGTTTGGCTAGTTACTTTCTCGCAATTGTTCTCCTAATGCATAAACTAAGAGCTTCTTTTGCCTTCCTTAGCCAGTTAACCTACATGTTGCCTAGTTCAAGCTAAGGCAGCTGTTATCCATGCAGGAGTCATTAAGTTTTATCAGAACGTCAAACATGCACAACATATAAAATTTGTCTATTTCCTTATAGAGGTCGCCCAACCCCACTACCAAGAATAATCCCTTATTCCCTTGTTACTTTTGGTTTAGTGTCTTTAACTATTTCACAGCTAAACCTAACAAATAAACTAGATGCAATTACGCTAAGGTGGCCAGTCAAAGGATGCAAACAACTAGTGACGGGTTCTAATAGATAGTGGAAATTTAATACGTGCAAACATCAAACTAACAGACCAAGAGACGGATAAACGATTTGTTAGAACATGCAAATCCATTAATTGACCTACGACTAACATGCAAGATAGAATAACTAACCTATATACTTAATTTAAATAAATAAAAACAGCAACAAACAATAATGAAATCCCAATTCATGCTTGCAAAAGAAATCAGAAACACAAAGTAAACAAACTTAAAAGCATAAACTAAACAACTAAATTAAATTGCATAAACTAAATGAAATCAGAACCATGCACTAAATAAAATCAGAATCATAAACTAATTAATTTCAGTAGCATAAACCAACAATAAACTAGAAAACTAGAAGGAAAAAGAAACAAAATTAGAGGTGCAAACACTAGGGTGGCTGCGGCAAGGAGAGAGGAAGAAGGAGGCACCTAGCAAGAAGGAGGAACTCACGGCAAGGTGAGCTAGGGCTTGCAGCAGCAGGCTGGTCCTTCTCTCTCTCACTTGTCACGTCACCATCTCTCTCTAGAACCCTCTGAATTCGGCCCTCTCTCACTTTCTCTAACTTCTGAAAATAAAAACCTAAAACTGAAAATTAAACTAGCAGGAGGTAGGAGTCTCTAGGGTTCTGAAGTACATGTTATATTTATAGAGGTGCAATCCTTGAGAGGCAAGGAAAAGAAAACATGTGGCTGCTAGGGTTCCTTGTAGCTTGCGGCATCAGCTAGGGTTAGGGTGCAATGGGCTTGCGGCAAGGCTTGTCCTCTTGGGCTTAAGTGGCGCATGCAAGTCAGCTAGGCCCCCCTCCCTTGCGCATGGGCTGCTGGTCTTGGACCTTGATGTGCTTTGGGCTCACATGTGTTGGGCTGAAGTGGCTTGCACAAGATGGGCTAGGGTTTCACTCCATGGGCTTCCACCTTGGGCTTGCATCATGGCCTTGCGCATGGGCTCCTTGGCTGCTAGGGTTTGCATGGCATGCATGCGCATGCATGGGCTGCCATCTTGCTCCTTACGCATGGTCTTTGGGCTGCTAGGGTTTGGGCCCATGCATGTGCATGCATGGCCCATCTTGGTTCGGCATCCCTATGGCCCATGGGCCCTTAACTTTTGACTTCCCATTTTGCCCCTCATTTCCATTTGAATTCAAATTCATTTCTTCCCTCCATTTATTTCCATGGATGTCCACCACCTTCTGGAAGCTCCTGTAACCTTGACTTTGACCAACATTTCCTAGTGCAACTAGGATTCCTTGAAAATGAGAGATTTTTTATCCATTTCGACTTCTCGTAATGACCATATTGCCCCTGGGGTCTCCTAGTGTCATTAGGACTCCTTTCCCAAGTTGGGTCAGGTTTCCTAGTTCAACCAGGATTTCCTGTTCGAATCAGGATTTCACATTTCTGGCTCCGCAAGAATGGTTATGGACTTGATGTTTCCTAGTGTGACTAGGAATCCTCATTCGACTAGGATTTCTGCACTTTTCCTGGTTTGACCAGGATTTCACTCGTTTTCCTGGTTTGACCAGGAAATGTCCCAAAATGGCTCCATTTGCTTCTTTTTCTCATTTCTGCTTCATTTGACCTGAAAACACAAAAACAAGGCAAGAACCACAAAANAAAACAAGGCAAGAAACACAAAATATCGAGTTCTAACACTCTAGGTTAAGGAATTAGTATCATAAAGTGATGCAAAATGCACACTCATCAAAACAAAAGAAACAAATATATATATTTTTTTTTAAATGCCCTAGAGGACCGAACCTCTAAAGGCAAAACGAATTTTATTTTTTTTTTCAAAATTTAAAAACAAAAAAAACCTAATAAACAAGCTACGACACCATTGCTTTCCCCCCAAACTTAAATGATACATTGCCCTCAATGTATACAAATTAAATGCATGAATGCTCAAAATAAGCAATAGGGAAATTGCAACCATATAAACACACAAATGAAATAAGATGGTCAAATGAAGCAAGAATAGAGGAATTGTTTACTTGTGAATGCATAAGCCGATGACCATATTAGCCTCCAAGTAATGCTTAAGCCGATGACCATTCACCTTGAATGTATTCTTTGTCTTTGGATTGCAGACCTCGACTGCACCATGAGGGTAAACATTAGTAACAGTAAATGGACCATACCATCGAGAACGAAGTTTACCTGGAAAGAGTCTGAGGCGAGAATTGTAAAGCAAGACTTTCTGACCCACTTCAAAATGTTTCCTCAAAATGGCCTTGTCATGGTAGGCCTTAGTCTTGTCTTTGTAAATCCTAGAACTCTCATAAGCCTCATTCCTGAGTTCTTCCAACTCACTCAATTGTAGCTTCCTATGTTCACCTGCCTCATTCATCTTAAAATTGAAATGTTTAATAGCCCAATATGCTTTATGCTCTAATTCTACAGGTAAATGACATGGCTTACCAAAAACCAACCTGTATGGGGACATACCAATGGGAGTCTTATACGCTGTACGATAAGCCCATAGAGCATCTAAGAGGCGATCTGACCAATCTTTCAGGGAGGGGCTCACAGTCTTTTCCAAAATTTGCTTAATTTCCCTATTGCAGATCTCAGCCTGTCCACTTGTCTGGGGGTGATAAGGTGTAGAAACCTTATGCTTGATACCATATTTGCTCAGCAAGGCCGCAAATAGCCTGTTGTTGAAGTGAGATCCTCCATCACTAATAA
Organism: Dryas drummondii; assembly: GCA_003254865.1. Taxonomy (NCBI): domain Eukaryota; kingdom Viridiplantae; phylum Streptophyta; class Magnoliopsida; order Rosales; family Rosaceae; genus Dryas; species Dryas drummondii. The sequence goes on along the minus strand of QANW01006002.1, from coordinate 7,755 downwards.
TAGCCCTGGGAGCGCCAAATCTTGCTAAAATATGATCCTTAAGAAATCTGAGGACAACTCTAGAATCATTAGTCTTGGATGGAATTGCTTCCACCCATTTCGACACATAATCAACCGCAAGCAAGATATACAAATAACCCTTGGAAGAGGGAAAAGGACCCATGAAATCAATGCCCCAGACGTCAAAAATCTCAACAATAAGAATGGGGTTAAGAGGCATTTGATTTCGGGAAGAAATGTTACCCAACTT
>QANW01005993.1:1831079-1863561 GCA_003254865.1 Dryas drummondii | reverse complement strand
GGGGGGTGGGTTGCCGATGGGGGGGGCGGTTTTGGGTTTCGGGGAAGGAGGGAGGAGGAGGAGGAGGCGGAGGGAGGAGGAGGAGGGAGGCGCAGGAGGAGGAGGAGAGAGTGAGAGCTGAGCGAAGGAGGAGGCGAGAGTGACTGACTGAAGGAGGAGGCGAGAGCGGCGCTGCGAGGGTGAGGGCGAGAGTGACTGAACTGAACCCAGAAATAGGTATAAATTTAAAGACTTTAGGCGACGAATTCATGTTCGTCGCTTTAATATTCTTGGGGCGACGAACATACATTCGTCGCCCAAAGTGACTTTGGGCGACGAACAAATCACTTTGGGCGACGAATTAACATGTTCGTCGCCCAAATTTGTTGACTGTAGGGCATCAGTTTATCCCGCCATAATTTCAGACTTTGGGCGACGCACTGTTCGTCGCCTAAAGCTACATTTCGTCGCCCAAAGTTGAATTTTTTTATGAACCATGATCGTTCATACGTTCGAGCTCCAATACCAAACTTCTAGATCTCCAATTGACCTAATATTTTAGAGGAATGATCTTTGAGTGACAAACTAATAAATGAACGGTTCAGATCGTTAAAAACACAATCGACATATAAGGTTCTACATATAAATCAGTGGTTTTTGCATTTGAAGAATAAAATTATATCAACTCTTTCGTTAAAACCTTGTAGCTTCAATAATTGTGAAGACCACAACGTGATTATCACAATCAGAGCCATTCTTCATATATGTTCATACTCAAAGATCAACCCTGGAAAAAATCGGCTCAATCGGAATTCATCTACCCGTTCGATTATTATTATAAGAATCAAGATCGTTCATACATCCTAAATGCTAAACCTAATTTTTACATCTCCAATTGAGTTAATTTTTTGCATGGATGATCTTTGAGTGAGCCACTAAGGAATGATCGATTCGGATCGTTAAAAACACAATACAAAAGTGATCTTCTACATACAAATACACTTGAAGAGTATAATTATATTAACTTTTGGGTAGAAATTTTGGCGATTCAACAATTTGTGAAGACTAAAATGTGATTTCAACAATCGGAACCGTTCATTCTATTCGTTTATACTGGAAGATCATCCCTGCAAAAAATCGGCTAAATCGGAATTCATCTCATACTTCGATTCGTATTAGAAAATTTACAATCGTTCATAAGTTCAACCACCGTTACCTAACTTCTACATCTCCGATTGAGCTAATTTTTTGCATGGATGATCTTTGAGTGAGCCACTAAGGAATGATCGATTCGGATCGTTAAAAACACAATACAAAAGTGATCTTCTACATACAAATACACTTGAAGAGTATAATTATATTAACTTTTGGGTAGAAATTTTGGCGATTCAACAATTTGTGAAGACTAAAATGTGATTTCAACAATCGGAACCGTTCATTCTATTCGTTTATACTGGAAGATCATCCCTGCAAAAAATCGGCTAAATCGGAATTCATCTCATACTTCGATTCGTATTAGAAATTTTACAATCGTTCATAAGTTCAACCACCGTTAACTAACTTATACATCTCCGATTGAGCTAATTTTTTGCATGTATGATCCTTGAGTGGGGAATTAAAAAATGAATGGTTATGATCTTTGGAAATACAATCGTATCGTATGCTATTACATATATAAAATTGTAAACAAAAAAGTATTCTTACTTTGGGCGAGGAACTACAAATTTCGTCGCCCAAAGTGATCTTGGGCGAGGAACCTCACAGTTCGTCGCCCAAAGTTACTTTGGGCGACGAAATGTTAGGTTCCTCGCCCAAACCATTATTACATAACGGGATGACCCTTTGGGCGACGAACATAATTTCGTCACCCAAAGACCCTTTAGCCGAGGAAATGTATATTCCTCGCCCAAAATGAGTTTGGGCGACGAAATATTTTGTCACCCAAAGTAAGTTTGGGCGACAAATTTACGTTTTCCTCGCACAAAGAAACTTTGGGCGACGAACATGTATATTCCTCGCCCAATGTATTTCTGAATTAATTGTTGGTTGCGTATGTTTAGGCGACGAGATGAGTTGGTCGCCCAAAGTAACTTTGGGCGAGGAACTTGTTATTCGTCGCCCAAAGGATGTTTGGGCGACGAACAGATTCGTCGCCTAAACATTTATGACATTGAGCGACAAATTTTCTTATTCGTCGACCTAAATTGTTTTGGGCGACGAATATATGTTCGTCGCCCAAAGTGTCGTCGCCCAAATATATTTTTCTTGTAGTGCTAGGTGGTGCCAATTTTTTAACAATTTGGTATGGTTTTTAACTTTTAAGTGAGTTGTCTGTCTTTTCTTTTCTTTTTGTTTTGTCCCGGCGGTAAGTCATCGAGAGACAATGACTTTCGAATTGAACATTTGAATTTATATGAAGAGTATTTGCATGTGATTGAATATTCTTGGAGTTTGTGTGTACGTATTAAATTTTTATATTAGTATATATATCAACTTTTAACCGTTTGTAGCTTAGTAACGGCTACAATTTACAAATTGAGCAACAATAACATGACTGATTTATCAAATTTTTTAAGAGTTGGAGTAATTTCTACATAATCTCACTAATTTGGATTTAAAACTCTTTTATTTATTTACTTTTTGAAGAAAATCAAGGATTATAATGAGTGCTAAAGACAATATTCCCCTAAATAACTTCAAAATTTATTCCCAAATAAAGCCTTTAGGTTGAGTCAAGTGGCATGGTGAAGGAGAGTGAGGTAATGAATTAAGATTAGAATAAAAGTTTAAGATGTAATTTCTTCCGATGTAATTATTTTTTTTATTAGTTAGAGAAAGAATGGGATTGAGAAAAAAATGTTATACACGTATGCATTAGTTACCTTAATCAATTACCACCATCCAGCTGCGATTTCTTTTTAAATGGTTAGCAAACACTTTTCCTCCCTTTTATTTTTTTTGGTCTTTCTTGGTTGAGTGATGTTTTGATGGACAGGATTTAACACTAGCGTTGTCGTTTTTAAAATTTGCCCCTCTCTTTGGTGATGAAATAACACTCATTGAAGAGAAATATGGATCGGTTCCTAGGGTATTCATCGTGATCGGCCAAGACCTTGCAATTTCAGAGGATGTGCAGAGGTGGATGATCACGAACAATCCGCCAGATGAAGTGAAAGTGATAAACCATTCTGATCAGATGGTCATGTTCTCTAGACCAGTGGAGTTGCTCTCTCACCTCCACAATATTGCTGAAAATTACTCTTAAAAATGAGTGCCTGCAGGTAATTAGTTAGGACTTAGGAGCTTATCATGATCAATATATATTGTATAACTAATTCTGGTATATATACTAGCCTTTATGAATAAATATTTAGAAAATAAAATCACTAAATTCTATGAATAATTATATGCATATACACCAGCTGCTAGCAAAGCGCTATTTCATGTATTATCATAACATTGAGTTGTGCTCTTGCGTACAGGAGAATGCTGAAAATTGTATTCATAAAAAATTATTTAGTAAATTGTAACACAACACATAGTGTAACTAATTCATATATTATAATATGGATGAACGATAAATTTATACTTTTAGGATATGGTATTAATAACATCTACTCATAGTATAATACATGAATTAATTATACCATATAGAAAGTTAGAAAGTTACAAATATACAAAATAATTACTTGTCAACTTCTTGTGCATTATGTGTTATATATATGTGTGCAGTGAACATGACTAGCTAGGTATTTGCTAGTCCGGATAATGCACAGCAAGCATTAAGAAACTGAAGAAATTGAACTGCTAGTTTATCTGGTTATGTTAAACCATAAAACTGTACGAGTTTATAATTTGCCAGGAAAAAAGCAATTAAGACAAAAGAAATATCTTTCTAGAATCGAATTAGCTAGGTGCGCCTCAGACCTCAGATGAAAACTTGGCATATTAATTTAGATTTGGATTCTCTGCCTTTAATAATTATAGATGTTCGTATGATTGATCATCTTGGCATAACGACAAGTCACATAAGGCTTAACATCATATTGTTTAGGCCTGGGCCTAAAGAATAAGCCTCTCCTAAGTTCCTGGGCTCCTGGACTCTGGCCCCCTAAGCTCCGGCCCAATAGGCTCCGGCCTCCTAAGCTCCAGCCTCCTAGGCCCCCACCCGTGTCAACTCATTCAGACCCACGAGACAGGTGACACGTGGCGCTCCTACAGTGCGAATCATTACAAGGGACACGTGTCATTACCGGATTGGTTGACACTCTTCCAAAAGTATTATAAAATAAGTACTTTCTTGTCACAAAGAGACAACTCAATCATTATCATATTATTCACTCACTCTGCTCACAGATTCTCTGAACACTGACTTGAGCGTCGAAGGAGCTTTGGCCGGTACCACACCGGTGCCCTTCCCGCTCACTTTTGTGTACTTGCGCAGGGTGCATTGGATATTATTTTTTCTCCACTATTCACCAGTCAGACCCAGCTACCTGTTCCTACCCCACCTCGACGTGTCATCTACTCAGTGGTAGGTCAACGAGTCCACGTGGTTTGACTTGACGTTGACTATTTTATCATTTTTGAGCATCAACAATAGAAATCCATGGATTAACTATAAATACATTATACATTGTTGAGGGAAAAATCTCATATTAAAAATGTGAGGCATTATATAGTGGTTTATAAGGGTTTGAGTTATTTCTCCCATTGCCAATTGGTTTTGGGATGGATGCTTAAATTTCTTCATGATATTAGAGTAGGTTATCTACGTGTTAGGCCCAACGGTCATACGTGCTCTCACGTCACCCAATATAAATTGTCAAGTTTTAGACTTAAATGACGCTACACGTGCGGGGGCGTGTTGATAGATCTCACATTGAAAATGTGAGTCTTTGCATAATAGTTTATAAGAATTTAGATTATTTCTTCTATTACCAATTAATTTTAAGATGAATACTTAAATTTTTTCATATATATGCACGTCAACGAGATCGACAAACGTATCAATCCAAGCATATATAATATTTATACTCGAGTCATATATATAAATGTCACAGCAGCTGCTTCACAGCAATTTGTATATATGAGTGGTGCGCACTTATCGTGATCCAGCATTCAAGCTTTTTTTTTTTTTTTTTGGCCACAGCATTCAAGCTTTTAACTAAACTGTAGAGTATAGAGTCTAGATTAAATAAAAGACGCTACCAAGCACTTTGGACTCTTTGGTTACAAGGAAAGTTAATGGGACTTTTTGTTTGTAAGTATAGATCGATTAATTAATATACTCTAAACTACTGAAAGGATTCGATTAGGACTTTGCTAACAATTTATTTGACTTAATTTATTACAGGAGAACGATCGGTCTACACACTAAAGCTGATCGTATCTGTGATACAATTAATTATTAATTAATTAAATGCATTTTTTTTATTTGTCATCAACTCATCATCGATCAGTTTAGGAGTACTTTGATAAAGACTGAGCTTAATTAATCCTAATCTTTGCGAAAATAGGTTTAAACAAGTATAAATGGAATGTAAGAGACAAAATGAATTAAGTGCAGAATTTCTGAGTACTATATATATATAAGACTAGATCAAATGCAGGCCAATCAAAGATACATATGAGGTTGAAGAAAATTAATGGAGCATATGATGAGAATGAAACATATTGTGCCTTTTCTTTTATTTGTTTGCATGGCAATGAGAATTATATGCACCCCATTCCCACCCGGCCCGGCTGACCATCGGACCCACTTTGTGCTGGTTCATGGAGCGGGTCATGGAGCATGGTGTTGGTATAAGGTGGCAATTCCGCTGACCTCCATGGCTCCATAGGCGCTGTAGACCTTGCAGCCTCCGGAATGAACCCAAAGCGGATACGACAAACTGATTCGCTCAAGGACTACGTGAAGCCATTGATTAAATTCATGGTGCGTCTGCCAGAAGAGGAGAGGATTATACTCAGGGTCGGTCCGAGAAGTTAGGTGGCCCTAGGCAATAAAAAAAAAAAATTTGAAGCCCTTTGCCCATTCAATAATTAAAATTAATTGACCAAAAAATCAATAAGTAATTTCTAACTTGATACGCATCAATTGAGTAAGAGAAATTTTAAAAATAGAACTGATTTGAATTAATTGAGAATTTTAAGTATACAAAAGTTGAAGTCAATTTTAAAGATAACTAATATATGTAGCAAGCTTTAGGTTGTAAGTAGCAATCTTCTTGGCAATCTATATTTCAAATTCTCTGCTAACAAACCTTTGTTACCAAATTAGAGAACTTCTTTATTTTTTGATATTAATTAAAGGAGGCAAATGATTAGAGAAATAGTCAATGGATGAAAGAAATCTAAACTAAAAGTAAGAATAGTCAAAAAAAAAATTTTTTTTAAAAAAAAAGCCTAACTTAGAAGTTGGAGGCCCCTTTAGGTGGGTGGTCCCTAGGCGGTCGCCCAGCTCACCTACCCTTAGGGCCGGCCTGATTATACTGGTGGGCCACAGCACGGGTGGGGCCGCCATATCCATCACCATGGAGAGGTTCCTAGGAGAATTTCCGCTGCAGTGTTTGCCACTGCTGCAATGCCTGGTGCTCCTGCTCTCAGTTACCCCACTATATTCGGTAATCAATGAGTTAATTCCAGTGTTGCACACGCTCTTTTAGTTTTTAATTTTTTCTGATTTTTTAAGCTTTTCACAAAATATTTTATTGTTTAAAGGTTTATTATTTTTAGTCTTTTTGCAAATGGGTATAATCATAATTAACAAAAAGATACATATCATGGGTGTCCAAAATTAATTTTAGGGTACACTTCGATCATATGTCATGCTAACAAATTTAAAAAATGGCCAATGCTATTCAGACCACCCTAAATTGCTAAGTTGACCACCCTATTTTAAAATTCCAACTTTACCCTTAAAACAAAAAAAATTCAATTTTGTTCGTTGGGTCATTCGACAGTTATCTACCGAAATATTTATGGTTATTCGACAGTTATCTGCTGAACATTGGTGGATTATTCGGTGGATAACTACCGAATGGAAATAAAAAAGGCATTCGACAGTTATCTGCCGAAATATTTGTATTTATTCGACACTTATCTGCCGAATATTGGTGGATATTTCGGTAGATGACCACCGAATGGATCTGGGTGATTTTATCATGTTTTTCTAATAAAGGGTAAAATAGGAAAAAAATTGAAAAAAATTTATTAGGGTGGTCAACTCAGCACAAAAGGGTGGTTTGCATAGCCTCCCTCTTAAAAAATATACAGGTTTACAGTAGAATGGATCTTATGGATTCTCGATACAAATATGATCATGGGCCCAATAGCCGTCCAACTTCCATATTATTTGGGCCCAAGTTCCTGGCATCAACGTTGTACCAACTTTCACAACCAGAGGTAAGTTTGAAAGCTTATTGTATGCACTTGTCAATTATTTATGTTCTCCCTCTCAACATGCATATAGACTTTGTCATATGACATGAGTGTTACATGTATGTTATGAAAGGGAAATTACATGCAATCAAAAAAAAATTATTTATATATTTTGAAAATGGAGATTTTAAAGAGTGCCCAAGGTCTTCTCCTCATTAACCCTTAAAATTTTTATCCAAAAAAAAATTAATGGACATGATTTCACACTACCATTGTCGTTGGTGACATTTACCCATTTCCTTGCTGATGAAATAAAATTGACCAAAAAGAAATATGGATCAGTTCGAAGAGTATTTATCGTGTGTGCGACCAAGACTATATAATAGCAGAGGATGAAGTGAAAAGTGATAAATGGTTCTGATTACATGGTCATGTTGCTGAAAAATACTCAGGTAAATATTAAGAATAAGAATGAGTGAGTTTGTCTTACTCACAGTTGTTCTTCGGGTGCGCAGTTGATACAGTTTCTCAATGATGTTGCTATGTAGACCTGGCAAACGGGTCGTGTTTTGCGGGTTTGGGTTAAACCCGACACAACCCGTTAGTGTTAACGGGTGACCCAACACGATCCATTAACTTTCGGGTAGCAAAAACCTCAACCCAAACACGACCCGGAGAATAACGAGTAAACACGGCACGACCCGTTTTACCCGTTAAAAAAAAAAAAAAAAAAAAAAACCTAAACAATCAACTGTTACAGATCTGCCCCAATGTCCAAACACACGCACACCATTTCTTTCTTCTTCTCCTTTTTCTTCCTTTTTCTTATTCCTGCAAATACATATAGACAAAATATGCCCCAAAGTCCAAACACACGCACACATCTTCTTTCTTCTTCTTCTTTTTCTTTCTTTTTCTTCTTCCTGCAACCCAACCCCCATACGATCTACAATCTCCCAAACCCAATAACCCACCCCAACTCTTCTTCTTTCTTTTTTTTTCTTCCTAGTTCCTACAAATACATACAGAAAATTAAAAATAAAAATAAAAAAGCCAAGAAATACCAGAGGGAGGCGCAGCTGCACAGGTGGTGTCGACGGGGTTGGAGGAGAGAAATCTCGGGGGGGGGGGGGAAAAAAGGTTCAGGTTGAGGACTTGAGGTCCTTGAGGCGTCGATCTCGTCGGCGAGGTCGCAGAGGAGAAAGAAGTGGCACGGGGAGAGAGAGGAGAAGGAGGTGAGCTCGACAATGGTGGTCTCGCCTGTGAGAGAGAGAGAGAGAGAGAATGAGTTAGGGGGTGGGTGATTGCTGTGATTTTGGTTAGGAAGTTTAGGGCTGTCTTTGTTGATTATATACAATTACTTAAATGCCCTTATTTTATCGAGTCTAATGGGTTTCGTAGGTTGGCACCGACACGACCCGTTATGTTAACGGGTTGTTATCGGGTTAACATGATTTTGACACGACCCAATAACCTTCAACCCAAACCCGCAAATTTACATGTCGTATCGGGTCATGTTAACGGGTTGGGTAATGTTTTGCCAGCTCTATTGCTGTGTTCGGTTATGGGGATGTTATCTTTTTCGTTGTTGGGTTCTACTTCTCTAGGGTCACCTGGTTTGATTCTTGGTTTTGGAGTTTTTTGTAGGGTTGTCATTTTGGATCCTTCTACTAGAGTTGGGTTGCTGCTTTCGTGCTCATTGGTGGCGGCATGAGTTTTGCGGCAGTGGCTGATACTCTTTTGTTTAGGATGAGGGTTTTTTTGGTTGTTAATTTTGGGTCATATGTACTATACTACTATTGAGGCTTTAGTTGGATCACGTAATTTGTCTATAGATAGGCCTAGTGAGGGAGGATTGTAGAACTGGACTATGCAGTTTTTTTTACTAATACCAAAGAAGTATAAAGTCTAGCTCCACATCCTACCTTGTGAAGCCTTTTTATTGTAAATTTACTTTGATATAATGAAAATTTCAATTTCCACAAAAAAAAAAAAAAAAATTTATTAAGAATGAGCATCTGCAAGTAAATAGCTAAGAGCTTATGATCATCATCGTAAAAATGATTCAGGGTATTCTACCTAGCCTTTATGAGACGCAACATTTTTGAATAAGTTTTTAAAAACGAAAATCATTTTGTGACAAAAAAAAAATGAAAATAAAATCACTTAATTGGGCCGGGTAAGATCTACTATTCAAAGTATACCAGCTGCTAGAAAGTGCTATATATATATATCATGTTTTTTCTTTTTCTTTTTTTAAATAGAAATATTGTGCTATTTATGTTAATGGAAGGGAAGCGATTTTTGCACTCCTCTTTTTCCATTTGCACTCTATCTCTTTTTTTAATGTATTTTGTATATTTTTATTATATATTTTTCCAAATCTACCATTTATGGCTGTTGAAATTTTATTTTAATTATCTTTCAGTAATGATTATTTTTTCCTAAATTCTCTCATCGTAATTAAAAAAATATCGTAATTAAAAAAATAAAAATATGTAATTTTTCTCCCCCTCGTTGTATTTTTTTCATATTGCATCTTTTTGCCTTCTAAGCCTTTTTTTTTTTCTTTTGTGAATCAGTTTTGTTCGTGCTTTCAATTATCATTCTATACTTTCATAAGGAAAATATTTAGCCTGTCATATATATATATTTTTTTCATTTTCTTCATGAGGGTCATGATTTATGTGAACCAGTCTTATATGTGCTTTTAATCATCATTCTATACTTTAATTAGGAAAATATTTAGCTTGTCATATATATATATATATATTTTTTCATTTTCTTCATGAAGGTCATGATTTATGTATCTTCTTCTTCTTTTGATGGTGGGTTTTGTGTTATGAAATTAATTGGGGTTTTCAATTAGTCCACTCCCTCATTTTTTTGGTCTTTTGATACTTCGAAGAAAAATGTTCCCACAGCAACCACTACTAATTTGTAGCATATTTGATTTTAAAAAAAAAATGAATGTCACATGATAATGATAGCTTAATAAGAAAAGAGAGCTAGATGTACTATATATCAAGAAGACGAACAGAAGTGTAGAGAATTACATAAGTTTTTCTTCCTTTTAAAAAAAAGAGTTATAGAAATAGATATATTTATGACAATTTTAAAAAATTAAATGTGTAGGATTTAATATTGAATAGGTGATATTTTATAATTAAAAGCTAAAGGGTATATGTGGAAAATAAATAATAAAAATATATACAAACATTTAAAAAAATAAGAAGAAGTGCAAATGGAAAAAAGAATAGTGCAAAAATCACCTCCCTAATAGAATTGTAATATATATATATATATATATGATTCCTTAATTAACTTCTGGGTTTTAGCCAATTACGTGCATGGTGTGCACATTTCAAAGCACAAGGGATTATTTAAATTTATCTTATTTAATGAATATTTAAAAGTCCCTAAATGGAACCTCAGCTCCCTTAAAAAGCACAAGCTTTATAATGAAAGTTTACATTGAAGGATTCTTCTGAATTATGGGACTCACTCTGCATTAATTATAAACTCACCTATATGGGTCGATTTGGATTTTGGTCCAATGGAACATGCCTTCTACCCAGCTTCGATCCAAATAATTAATGCCCCCAGAAATAATAGGATTGCAAATTTGCAATAATGAAAAATGAGAAAAAAAAAAAAAAACCATTTACACGATGCATATGGCAATTAACGCAATGCAAATCTAAGAACTGCCAATGGATAAAAAGGAACGGTAATTGCCTTCTCTGTTTTATGTCCATTACGCACTATAGTCTCGAGATGAAAATCATTTATTTTTTGGATCACTCTTAAAGATATTTTCTTAAATATATTGATTAAATCGAAAATCGGTTAAGTCATTTAACTGTTATCAAATAATTAGACGGTTTGAAGGCTTATTATTTGTTGGAGGAAGGACCTAGTTGGCAAAAGTTTAATGCATAGTCAGCCTATAGCTTGTTTTCTTTAAAAAAAAAATGTAATAAGAAATAGACGGTAAATTTAGCAGTTATTAAAATCATTTATTTATCTAATAACAGTTGGATGCAGAATTGCAGATCGATGATGATGTTTATGCACAACAACAACATATGATAATGCAGACATAGACACATCGGCAAAGCTCGCATCCACAACAGCATTTTGACCAGAGTCAGCCTATACATTCTCCTTATGCTATGTATTCGATGAATCCTATGTACCAGATGCGTTTAATGCCTCAGTTACCGTTGCAGATACCAGGATATCGGCTAGAGGTACCTTCACAGCAATCTCCTGGTGCATCACATCATTAATTATACAAGTGTCTCAGGTGGTGGATTTGCGGGATTGCTTTTCGGTCATATAGCTGATGATCACTTTTTGAGGCATTTCGGTCCACAGGGAGGATCATGGTCACATTCAGCTTCCGGTTCAGGTTCTGCTCATGGACTTGAGTAAATCATTTTAGTTTGCATAGACTTTATTTTATTTTTACTGGCAAATAATATTATTTGAAATGTTTTGTCAATTTTATTAATTTACTTTATATTTATATAAATTATTTCAAATATAATTGTATTTTTTTAATATTAAATGGTTTTGGCAGTTATATCCGCTAGGAAATAATATTTTTATATAGTTTATTACTTTTCATGTCAAAATAATTAATATGCTGACGGATTGGTCCGACGTGAAAGCTTTCCTGTCGGATATATCTGACTAGAATAATACATATGCTGGCGGTTGTATCCGATGCGAATACTTTTCCCGTCATATTTAAACTTTAATGCCTTGTCAGCACAAAATTAATTTTCTGGCGAATTTAGGGAGCTATATGTTAGGAAAAGTGCTTTTCATGTGCAATCAATTCTTTCGGAGACCCTTCTCGCCAATGCAATGCAATCCTAGCGGATTTTGTAAATTTTTTGTTAGGAAATTCTTTTTTCTGGCAAATTAAGATCGTCATGAATAGGGTATTTTGTAGTAGTGATGACTAAACGATTTTTTATTTAGTTAATTTTTTATTTAGATGCTTTTTAAACGGTGATGGATCTACCTCTGAAGTTTTAATAATAAAACTATACTGCTGAGTGCAGAATGAAGAGGAAAAGAGAGAAGATAGAAAAGAATGCAAAAACAAAAAAAGTTACCATCATTCCTCTTAAAAAAAGAAAAAATTGGTATATTAATAGGAATGTGGGCCATGGTCTCCCAAATTCCCAATTGGCTTTAGATTTGCGTCGATGTCATCTAAGGTCTACGGTCTACCTCGAACTCGATCAGACTTGAGATGGCAAGTTGGCATATTAATTTGGATTTGAGACACCCCTACAGGACATATTAATTAACCAACTAATCAAGGCATAATATATTATACGCGAGTCAGCCATAAACTGAACTAAACTAGACGCAATTAATAAAAGATTAGTCCTATGATCCTATCCTATCAATTCATTGTGATTGTATGTTGAACAATCACTATACCAAATATAAACTCATTAGTTTGTTAGCAACTTGAGGTACTTGCTTACTTGGAGAAATTTGACTTTGCAGAGCCAGCTGGAAAGGTTTATAAGTCTACACACTAAGCTAGATATATGCATATATGACTAATCTTTTGATCATAAAAATTATTATCATACAGACTTTTTTGATCGCTTTAATTAAGAGTTTAATCAAGATTAAGCTTAATCTAAGTAGTCCTTGGCAAAATAGGGGTCTCCATCGAGTACTATAAGACTAGAAGACAAAATGCAGGCCAATGAAAGAAAAAGACATCAGGTTGATCCAAAATGGAGCATAACATGATGAGAGCGGTGAAACATTTTGTGCCTTTTCTTTTATATGTTTGCTTAGCAATGACAATGAGATCAATGGGTACCCCATCTCCATTCGGGTCATCCCCATACCCGTACCCATCCGGGCCATCCCCATCCCCATCCCCATCTCCATCCCAGTACCCGTCGACCCAAAACTCAGGTGGTGGTCATGCCAAGAAGAGGCACTTTGTGCTGGTCCATGGAGGGGGTCATGGAGCGTGGTGCTGGTACAAGGTGGCAACTCTACTGAAATCCATAGGCTACAATGTGACAGCCCTAGACATGACAGGGTCCGGAATCGACCCGACCCAGGTGCAAGATATCCAAACGCCCGCCGACTACGACGAGCCATTGATGGAGTTCATGGCGTCTCTTCCGCCTTACGAGAAGGTCATCCTGGTGGCCCACAGCAAAGGTGGGGCCAGCATTTCCGTTGCCATGGAGACCTTCCCTCACAAAATTTCTGCTGCCGTCTTCGCCTCCGCTTTAATGCCTGGACCTACTCTCAGTTTCCAGACTATACGTCAACAGGTAAGTTAGTTAGTTAACGAATAACTATATATATGAATTAATTCTGGATTAATTATTGGAGAAATATATATTTGCAGATCAATGGTAGATTAGATTATCAGGACTCTGAATATAGATATGATAACGGGCCAAACAATCCTCCAACCTCGTTTAAATTTGGGCCTAAGGTTCTGGCGGCATCATTGTACCAGCTCTCACCACCTGAGGTAAGTTTTAAATTATTCTCCAATTAATTACCACGTACCATGCAATCTCAATTTCAAGTTAGCTAATACTTTTTTTTTTTTTGTTGGGTGATGTGCGTATTAATGGATAGGATTTAACACTAGCATTGACGGTGTTGAGATTTTCCCGTCTCTTTACTGACGAAATGTCACTCACCGAAGAGAACTATGGATCGGTTTCTAGGGTATTCATCGTACTCGGCCATGACCTTGCAATACCAGAGGATGTGCAACGGTGGATGATCGCCAACAATCCGGTAGATGAAGTGAGATTGATAAATAGCTCTGATCACATGGTCATGCTCTCTAGACCAGTGGAGCTCTTCTCCCACCTCCACAACATTGCTCAGAATTACTCTTAGAGAGAGCACCTGTATGTAACAAAGCTAAGCTAGGAGCTTGTCATTGTACAAATGGTTCAGGTATACACTAGCTAGCCTTTATATATGAGTACATTTTTAGAAATTAATTAAATAAAATCACTTAGTTGGTGTAGATATTCTTCTATCCAAATGAAGTATACACATACACCAGCTGCTAGAAAAGTGCTATTTCATGTATTATGTATCTTATGTTTTGAATAAATTGTGCTATTTCATGTAAATGAAAGTGTGTAGTATACGAATAATGATTCTCATACGTACCGGGCCTAGAGCACAAGTCAAATAATGACCCCTAAAAATGTCAATATCACAATTATATGAGAAAAAGGAAAATAAAAAACAAAAAAGAAAACAAGATTATTACAAAGAAGCATATGGCAAGCCTGCCCAAACGAAGGCGATTGAAGGCTATATTTTGATGTGATTTTATCAAACCACTAAAATAATAACACAAAATAATAACACGTGTATAATTTTTAAGAATATATATTATTTAGAGTTTAAAATTTTAGATATTAATTATTGTATATGTATTATAATTTAAGTTAATTCATAATACCACATGCATTAACATATCATGTAATATTATATATAATCACGCACCATAATTTATGTCTTAATTAGATTGGCAACTAGCTTATATACACCAATACAAATAGGATATATTTTGCAGAGGGCGTCATATATGCCCACTAATTTGTGGGAATGTCAAATATGTTGTGCAATTAAATAAATAACAACAGTTATAAAAACACTTCTTTTTTTTTTTTTTTTCTGGAGAAAAGATATCACACCTTATGCTAGCTAGCCGATGTGGCCAGCCCTTAAATCATTGGATTGTTGGAATGGACCAGATTTCAGCCTCTAAAGGCAGGTGAATGGGACAAGACTAAGACCAGACCAAATGCTGGTGGGCCACAGCTTGGGTGGAGCCGCCATATCCATCGCCATGGAGAGGTTCCTGAGAGAATTTCTGCCACAGCTGCAATGCCTGGTCCTCATCTTAGTTACTTGGCTACATCTGACCAGGTAACCGATTATGAGTACCATTATATCAAAAAATATCCAAAATTGGCTCCGCTAATCCACCAGAAAATTAAATCGTACGTAGATCACAATCACACACAAGTAACACTAAAATTTAACCACCAAAATTGATCAAGCTACGTTTGTGAATAGGATAAAATAGTAAATTTATTATGATGATTGGAATGTTACAATTACATATGAAAAACAATGTAAAAGTAAAAAGAGTTAAGACTTGTTAAATATCTCACGGCGCCATAAGTCTTGAGCAATCTACCTTTTACAAGTCGATTTTAAAGGTGAGTTAGACTGTAGGGCTTTAACAAGACTAAGGATCCTATGTAAAAAGAGAAGTTCAAAACAGTTTTGTTTTTGTTTGAAAAACTTTAGAAAACAAATGTTAATTGTGTACTCTTTTTCAGAAAATAACAGGGATTTTATGGACGTCGAATACAGATATGACCAAGGGCCCAACAATCCTCCAACCTCGACAGGCTTTGGGCCCAAGGCCCCCGCTTCAAAGTTGTACCAACACTCGCCACTAGAGGTAAGTGTGTGAAACAAACAAAATTAATTGAAAATTTATAGTATATATGCACTGATCAATTATTTATAATCTCCTATGCATCTCGTAATGTGCATGTAAAATGGGATTTGAATCCTCTACTAATTCTTATGTGTTGATCTCAAACAACGTAGTTTTGAGATTTTCATGAATTAATGGATAAGATTTAACACTAGCATCGTTGTTGGTGAGATTTTCCCCTTTGCGTGGTGAAGAAATAAAACTCACCAAGGTGAAATATGGATTGGTTCGTAGAGTAATCATCTTGTGCGACCAAGACTATATGCATGATAGTGTTGGATGTGCAAAAGTGGATGATGAAGAACAATCCAGTAGATGAAGTGAAAGTGATAGATGGTTCTGATCACATGGTCATGATGTCTAAACCAGTGGAGCTATTCTCCCAACTCCAGAATATTGCAGAGATGCTCTCAGTTAAAAATGAGCACCTGCATGCAAGTCACTAGCTAGCTAGGAGAGCTTAATTGCGGGTACCAATTAATTAATAGATCAACCCCCCAAAAGAAAAACACACAAGATTATTTTAAGAAGCATGTCTATAGAGAAGCAAACAGAGTAGCGGATCCTTTCGCATGCATCGGAAATTCAATACAAAATAGTGAAATACTATTATATGGATTGGGTCGGGTCATTCCCACGGGTTTTATTACAAATTATTATGATTAAATTCAATTTTTTTTTTTGGTCGTTGATTTGATTTCTTCCAGTACAGTAGTACCATATGTTAGTGGAGAAAGACTTTTGTGTAACGGATGTATATACCATTGTCTATTTTTCTCATCACATGCTAAATTATATGATGAGAGAGATACACAATAATTATATATAACCGTGATAGATAAGTTATTTCCTATGTTGGTCTGTAATTTCAATATAATAAAAGTTTTTTTGCCATAAAATAAAATAAAAACAAACATATGGCAAGCCCAATGTGAATCTAAGCCCATTGCCTGATCTATATATATATTTTGTTTTTTTTTTTTTTTTTTTTATGGATGGTTATTTACTCTTGATAGCAATATAAACCTTGATATATAGCAATATATACCAATTAAGTGTCGTGCCAGCTCTGTCTAAGGAGTAAGGAGTAAGGAGTGTCATCAAACCTTTATTCAAGCATTCAAGTGTCTGTCTGACCCCAAAAGATTTACACAAAAAATGTGTCATACTGCCATGCATGCACATCAGCACATGCATGTCGACATCTTGCAAGAGCTTAGGTGAAAGGTGTAGGTGTAGCTAATATTCTCATATATGCCTGTCTGTAGTGTCCCAGTCTTCATAGGTGTGCATGCTTAGCTAACAATTTTCTGTGGCGAATTTCTATATATACAGTAGCGGCTCATGCCTGCATGCATATATAGGTGTGTTTACTTTTTATTATCCTAATTTTAGGTCATCGATTAATATGAGACAATAATATGTTAGTATTTTATTTTAAAATAAATAAATAAAGGAGTTGCTATTCACACTCTATAAAAGTCGTTATGCACTATTTTAATTTTTTTTAATTCTTTAATCTCATTTTATTAATGACATTGTCAAATTTGCCCTCTTTTTTAACATGGTAGAACTTTATCTCATTTATACCACAAGAGTTACAGGGATGAGATTCTCTCCTTAGATCCACCCTCTCCTCCCAAACTCTTCCCATCACTTCTCTATATCAGACAAAATGAAAAACGAAAAGCCGCACAAAATGAAAGCAAATTTAACCGAAGAGAACTCAACCGAGAAACCCACCTGAAATATTGCAATCCCAACAAACTAATTTTCAAAACATGAGAAATTTTAAAAGTTCGAATAAATATGGGTGTTTATGAAGTGACCAATCCTCCATTCTGTAGTAGTGGTTCATGATGGTTCATTTAAGATGTGTTTTGATCTTGTTGGCTTGTTCTTTTCGATTGGGACTTGGTCACTAGATTTAACATTGAGATTTAAGCACCAACAGTGGGCATGACTATCTGCAAAATGATCTAATATTGATACCAATGGAATTTTGAACTCTCTTGTAAACTTCCATAATGAAAATGGGCGTAGAAATTTTTAATAAAAACTGGTGAGAATTGAGAAGAATGTTGGGAGGGATACAAGTTCTTTTAGTTTGGGTTTTAATTTAGTTTTTATACGTTGAGTGGGTTTGGAAGCTTGAAAAGGGCAATTTTGACAATACAATTAATAAAATAAAATTCAAGAATTAAAAAAATATAAAGGAGTGCTATAGAGGTGTCAAGCGGGCCGGCTCGGCTCAACCCTGTCCGTTTAAGTTGAGCCCAACGTGCTCTCGTGCCATGCTTGAGCCGGCCCATATAATTAAAACTTAAGCTCAGCACGGCCCACAACTCGTGGGCCATTCATGCTCATGCAGTGCTTTAAACGGACCGGCCTACAGATCTTTTTTTATTTTTATTTTTTAGGATGATAAATTTAATCCTATGATATTTTTTAAAATTTATAATTAAATATTAATATTATTTTTCATGAAAATTGAATATTTTTGTTGAAAAGTTTTCTAAAAATGGAAAAAATAATGTTAAAAGAGACATGCCT
Source organism: Dryas drummondii (assembly GCA_003254865.1). Taxonomy (NCBI): domain Eukaryota; kingdom Viridiplantae; phylum Streptophyta; class Magnoliopsida; order Rosales; family Rosaceae; genus Dryas; species Dryas drummondii. The sequence goes on along the minus strand of QANW01005993.1, from coordinate 1,845,098 downwards.
ATTTCAGGCTCATTTCGTGCATGTGCTCGTGTCGTGTCGTGCTCGTGTCATGCCGTGCCCAATGGGCTAAAAACTTCAACCCGACACAACCCATTTAATTGTGTCGTACCGTACCGTGCTATTTGGTGTTCAGGCCAGCCCGACCCATTTGACACGTCTAGAGTATTGGATGACTTTTATGGAGTATGAATAGAAACTCCCATAAATAAATAAAGTTTATAGTGATCCAAAAAAGAATAAAAAACCTTTGGCATCAATTGACTCAATTAAATTTTATGAAGTTGAGATGTTATTTATTATTTATTACCTTTACTATTACTCAATTCAATTGATTGGGCTTAATGACATGTTGATAATTATCATAACAAATTGAAGTCCAAAATTACAAGTCCAATATTTTGGTAGATTAATAGCTTTTTAGTGTATTATAGGAAGGAGGACTAGTATGAGTTGGACTCTCCACCTATGGGCTGTGTACGTGTCAAGCTAGATTTCTTTATTGGATCCAATATCAATGTCAAAGATATTTGGGCCGTTGTATAGTAAATACAGCCCATTCTTCATTAAATTTGAGCCACCGTCCAATTCCAAACCTACTTGGTTCCATAACATTATTTGGGTTGGGCCTTGGGACACAATTAATGTCATTCTTGTATATATAGCCATTATAACGTGAGGAATACTAGAAGCAGAACAATAATTACCAATCAGAAATTAGTATAGTCGAGTAGAAACGGTAGGGTACGTAACTAGAGTTTACATTGTCCGCAACCAACCAAATAACCACGCAAGGTGATAAAGGGAAATACACTGTGTCTTGTTTTTTTCTGTATTTATTTATTTATTTATTTATTTATTTTTTTGTATATTTTACAATGACGTAGTTTCATTATTACAATTATTTATTTTTTGGATTACCTTTTAAAAATTGTTTCTGTAAAAAAATTAACCAAATTAGAAATTATTTAATCATCTAATTATTATTAAACAAATAGACAATTTGTGTAATGTTTAAATGCATTATCTATATAGTTAATAATAATTAAATGATGCAATTCACGCTAGCTAAACAAACCAATTCGACCAAGTATTTTTAACTTTAATGTCATATATATATATATATATATGCTTAATCATATCTCACAGGCTCACGGCATTGTGGATGAGTAGTTCTGCTAGTAGGGGTGGATTCTCAAATAGTGCATATGTGTGTCATGTCAATAAGACCATGACTATTTGGTGTAATAGATAATATTGAGTCTCTTTTTTTCGAGTAGATCTTAAATTTAAATTTCATAAACAACAGTTAATTAATAAAAAAATAGTGCATATGGAGTCATTTTACCTTACTAACCCGTTTATATTCGAATACATTTAGATCATCATTTAAAAGTTATAAGTGTTAGTCGGTGCTTACATTTTTTTGCCCGTAGTTCGTTCTTCTTAAATTAAATGTACTGACCAAAGATCTAGCTAGCTACGAATTAATAACTAGGACTTGGCTAGCAACTTGGAGATCGGAGCTAGTACTAATTATGAACTTTGCTACGTCCTTGTGGTTGGTGTACACCAAATCTTTTCAAACAATTATTGCATGCTGCCACTATTGTCAAGTCGTTTTCAAATGCCAATAAATCGGTTGGTGAGGGATAATCGAACTCCTTTTTCTAGCACAAAAGCCGTTCATGCATAAAAGCAAATGCAGAGCAAGGAATTAAAGAGAGATCAAAGTTTGGATGGGAAAAATGGACCACATCATGAGAAAGAAGCACTTTGTGTTCCTTTTATTTCTTTTCTTGGGAAAACTTTGTACCCCATCCCCAAATGTGAGCCAAACCCCAAGTGGGAACAAGCATTTTGTGTTGATTCATGGAGCTGGTCACGGAGCATGGAGTTGGTATAAGGTTGCAACTCTACTGAAATACTCAGGCCACAATGTTACAGCTCTGGACCTCGCAGCTTCCGGGATCAACCCGACACAGGTGCAGCAACTCCCTACACTTGACGAATACGTCGAGCCATTTACCAAACTCATGGTGTCTCTGCCACCAAAGGAGAAGGTCATCCTCGTGTCTCACAGCATGACTGGGGCTGTCATATCTATTTTCATGGAGAGGTTTCCTGAGAAAATTGCTGCTGCGGTGTATGCCACTGCATTCATGTCTGGGCCAACTCTGAATTACACCATTATATTTCAAGAGGTAATTACACATCTAAATACTTTAATTGCCTCACAATTCCACATTTCTTATTGTTTTATTTTAGTTTCCACTGTGAAATATAATAAGTTGTGAATTGATGGAGAGTATATCCCACATTAAGAATGCTAAGTTTTCATGTAATGGTATATAATATATTAAGTTCTCTCATTTATTATCAATTAACTTTGAATTAGATGCTCTAACTTCTAACTTTTAATTATTGATAAAGGTAACTAACAAACGATATGTTTGAAAAATTGTACAGATTAACAAGAGATTGGATTATATGGATTCTCAATACAGATATGATAATGGGTCCAACAACCCTGCAACTTCCTTTCTCTTTGGGCCCAAGGTCTTAGCTACAAGCTTCTACCAGCTCTCGCCACCAGAGGTAAATAATCTTCAAGAATGCCTATTGTTTCCTGACCGGCCGTAACATTTGTTAAAAAAAAAAAAATTGAATGTAGGAAATAAAAATAAAGGGAAATGCTATTGCTCCTTTGAGTTGAGTTTGACTTGTTGATGTACGTTGTGGGGGTTGGTAGGTTACGTTGTATAGTGTAGGCTGTGTAGCTAGTGTAGGGTTTCTTTGTTTTGGGCATTATGCCCCGATTCTAGTTAAAAGAAAATAAAGGTAAATGCTATATATTCACATTCTTTAATATCAATAATTATGTAATCGTGGAGTGTGAGTAGTTGCACACTTGCACCCAAAATAAAAAAGTGTCATATACAAAATAAGCATGCATTACCTTACATTTGGCTTGCTAATACTTTCCACTTTTCTTTTTTTTGGGTGATCATGTATTAATGGACAGGATTTAACACTAGGGCTGTCGTTAGTTAGATATGCTCCTCTCTACAATTATGATGAAATAAAGCTCACCAAGGAGAAATATGGATCAGTTCGTAGAGTTTTCATCGTATGCGACCATGACCATGCGATAGTGTTGGATGTGCAAAAGTGGATGATCAAGAACAATCCGCCAGATGAAGTGAAAGTGATAAACGGTTCTGATCACATGGTCATGCTCTCTAGACCAGTGGAGCTCTTCTCCCAGATCCAGGATATAGCTGAGAAATACGCTTGAGTAAAAATGAGCACCTGGCCACTAGCTAGCTAAGTGTATGAGACAGTATGTATGCACCATAATATCATGTATGAATAAATTCTTGGAAAATATATAACACAACCTAGCTAATTAATTGGTATTCCTGTATGATTCCAAATTAAAGTATAACAGTCAGCAGATTGTTATTTCAATAAATGAGATTCTATGAGTAATAAGTAAGGATTGTTGTTTCAATACATCATTGCTTGCATAACTTGCCATTATCTGTTTGTGATGAACTTCAATTTGTCTGATTCAAATAGGACAAACCACGTTTTCATTATCTGCATACTATTATAATATACTGGCAACCACAAAATACATGTGATATTTCGCTCCTCGATCGTATGTGCCAATAAAATGGGAAATAGCTAGTTAATTCTTTTTTGTTTTACAATTTTAATTTTTAAAATATTTAATATTATTTATTGATGTTAATTATTTTTTTTCATGCCAAAAAAGCTAAAAGGATAGGATCTAATTAATCATGTTGATTAGTGTAAGGGTAGGATCTAACTGTCACATGAGTTGGTATTTTTATAGTTAGTGTAAGAGTTGATATCTCTAGTATATCTCTAGTATTACGTATACTCTTCTTAAAATTAATAAGAGCTAGCATTCTTCTTTGAAGTTCCGTCTATACATAATATATATATATATATATTGATATATGACTAGCTAAAACAAGGTAGCTGCTAGGCCATAAAAACCCAGAGTGATACTTGTTTAACAAATCCAATTGCATCTAAAGGTTTTAAGTATCATATATGGGTCCAATCATATTCACATTTAGGCACAGTAAGAAACATTGAGATTTTTTATTTAATATTCACATATACGCACAGGAAGAAGCTATGAGATTCTTTATTCGACCGCCTCTCTGAGTATGTTTTTTAATTTCTTTTTTTCTTCACAAGTATTTAAAAGAATTAATACTAAATAAATTTTATAAAGAAATAAGGAAGAACTTTATAATATTTCAGTAATTTTATAAAATGATTTGTGAATGTTGCGTATTAAATTTTAACTGTAAACTAATACAATGCCATATACCATGTGGTGGCTGCCGATCGCAGAGCTAGCACCAGAAATTCAAAGAAACAAAATTGCGATCATACGCTCTTGAAAAAAACTTTGAGCACCTTCCACAATCCCTTTCAAAAAAGAGCACCACCACCCCTGGTTTAATTAATTTCCATCATCTAATCATCATTGTTCTTCATTGTTGTTCTTTGAAGTCGTGGCTAAAAGAGTTGTGCCCAAATCAAATATGTTATTGGACACTGACAACCTTCATATACATGTCCTGTCAAGTGTCAACAGCAATAAAAGCAGATGCAATAAACCACATGTTTAATTTTCTTGTCAAGGATCACCCTCCTCCATTAAAATTTACTGTCGCTACAGGAGCACACTGCTGTTGTAGGAACACCCACATGGTCTGCTGGGCCTATGGCTGGCTCCATTTATAGCTTATGGGTTTATCATTTTTATTCATTAAACAATAATACTATATTTACAAAATTTGTTCACCAAATTGACTTATTAAATGATATATCAAAAAATCTTATCTAATATGGATATATGTGGTTCAAATTTAAATAAAATAAAATACTGTCACATAATTTGGTGAACAAATCAAAGTTAATTAGTATAAATGCCCTCTTTATTAGAAAAAATATTGTTTTTTTTTTTTTTTTTGTGTACCTAATAGAAAAAAGTCACATGAATGCAACAGTTTTATGAGGTAATTTCACATTTGGTTTACTTATTATCCATTATGTTCCGTGTTGGTCTACGAATTTTTTGTGTGTGCTATATTCATCCACGAACTATTTGATGTTTGCCACCTTGGTCCAATTCATCAAAATACTCCAAACAAACATCAATTTTGATCATTTGTCCCGCACATGGGGGGACAAATCGATGATTTCATGTACCCCACCATCGACCAACCTCTCTCTCTCTCTCTCTCTCACTCTCAGGGGAAGGAGGTGACGGCGTAGAGAGGGAGGGAGATAGGGAGGATAGAGACTCGATGGTGGGGGCCAGCATGCCAATGGCCGGAAAAGGAAGGGAGGTGGGGTGGCGATGGTCGGTGGTGGGAAGGTTGGTGGTTGGGACATGAAATCACCGATTTGGCCTTCTATGTGCAGGGCACATGACCAATATTGAGTATTTTTGGGGTATTTTGATGGATTGGATCAACGTGGCAAATGTAAACTAGTTCGTGGATGAATATGACACACAAAAAGTTCGTGGACCAACAGGGAACAATGGATAATAAGTGGGCTGAATGTGAAATTTTCTCACAATTCTATTTAGCGGTTCTCCATGATACCCAAAGTCTTACGGTGAACCCTAAGTTTGTACATGCCTGACCAAATTTTGGTTGCTTTATTAAAAGTGGCTAACATTCATTGACATCAACATCAATATTAAGCTCATGATGACTAGTTATTAAAAAAGAAAAAGGAAATTTCCCAACCATATATGGTTTAGAAATATCTGAGAATTCTCTCCCTACAAATCCAAAAGATTCGGGTATGTATTCTGCAACGAATCCATGACTGAATTTCTGGTCTCCAATAATACCATTTCAGAGTACTGCTATATCTTATATATCTGTTAGCATTACTATATTTTCTCAGCCACTTCACATAAGCATTGGCAAAGCTCTTTGGGCTTTGAGAGCATGACCATATGGGCAGCTCCTCTAACCACCATCACTTCTGCAGTTGGACCATTCTCAAACATCCACCTCTGGAAGTCTTCCTTCATTACCTCATCTTCTTCGCACACCACAAAAACACTATTCACTGACCCGAATTTCGCTTCTGTTAGCAGGCACTCTTTGCTCAATTCCTCCAAGAACAACCCAGATGGCCTTATCAACATTTTGGCTAATTCCAGGTCCTGCATGCAAATGATACCAATACACATCACTAAAATATAACTGTTGTTACTTGTTAGCCATTTTGTCATTATAAATTAAAGTTGCAAAAGTCAACAGTACTAGCCTCTGGTTTGCAGTTCTGGTACAACTTGGCTGCCATATATTGTGGACCAAAGACAACAGAGGTTAATGGATTTTCCAAGCTTTGCCCAAATGTAAACTGGCAGTCCAATAAGGAGTCCACTGGGGTCCTCTTCAAGTACTTTGTTTTCCATCACAAAGAAAGAAAGATCAAAATAAGCATTTCTGAAGCAGATAAAGTATACAACTATAAATTGAAATAGAAATTTTCTTTACTTCTTGTATGAGAAATCCTGATGGAGACTTGTAATGAGGAAAATAGGCTGTGACAAAAACTGCAACCAAAATCTTCTGAGGAAAGCTCTCCATGGCCAGAGATATAGCAAGGCCACCATAGCTATGGCCAACCAATATGACCCTTTCAGTCTCATCATGATCATGAATAGAAGCCATGAAGTCCATCAAGGGCTGGATATAGTCCCAAATGGAAGTGACCTCCTCTAGTTGCTTGGAATTGATCCCACCACCACCAAGGTCCAGAGCAGTGACGCGGTGACCGGCCTGCCGGAGTAGAGCAACAAGCTTGTACCAGCACCATGCTCCATGGCAAGTTCCATGAACCAAAACAAAGTGTTTTGAATTCCCCATTGGCTGTCTCTCTTCTTGGCTTTCTTTGGCAGGTTATGAAGTCGGTATATAAAGCACGAGGATAAACGAGACAAACAGACACCAAAGGATATGTGGTCGCTCCATTTCCTTATTTGTCAAATGACTCAAATGTATTGTCCATTTTTTTTTCACTCGGAATGCCAATTGTGTGAGATAAGGGAAAGTTGCTACATATTGGAACTTGATTTATTAATGGATTAGTGGTCCCTTTCTTTCAAAATGATTTGTCAAAGGACACGCAATTATCCCACATGCACAGTTTGAAAGTGACGCTGCAATTTTTTATGAAGCTAGTTTAGTATTACTGTGACTTTCAAAACAAGCGGTGATAGGGTTTAGTATCACCCTAAACAAGCTTGTTTAGTATTACCCTAAACAAGCTCTAACGCGGATAAACAGTAAATAAATATAAATACGGGTCTTAACATGCGAACACAGTGTCAACACATCATCAACTAACTGCAGCACATCTCGATTTAACGTGTCAACACCGTATCCACGCTATAACAATGCTCGTATTCATATTTATTTATTGTTCATCCACGTTAAAGCCTGCTACAGGAATGATAAATAAATGCCGCCAACAATAATCCGCATTAAAGCCTGCTGCAGTGGTGATAAATGCCGCCAACAATAATCACAAAGGTTGCGGGCCACAATCACATTGACGAGACACAAGGGGTCTGGATCACACTAAGATTTGACATCTCAAAGTTCAAACTTGAAAAGTACCTATCCATGCTCAGTGACCAACCAAAGCCATAATATTGCCATACAATATGCGTCAATTCAGTATTATACACAACAGTGTGCGGGCCAGAAAGGTAAAGATAAATGGGGAAAAAATGAAGAATATTTACAAAGATGAACGATTATAGCAGTCTACGCACTTGGAATTCACTTCTTTACAGAAAATCGAACCTCAACTACATCAGCAGCTTTTCTTTGCATAAGGTTACCAACTTAACAAATGCATGCACCTCTCAAGTCATTACGAGACTAAAACTTACATATCCCTTGTTGTATACAACATGTGAGACACATGATTATGTACCATGTGTGTGTCTCACTAGTCACATGACCATATTTGTATCTTACATGCTATATACAACCAGGAATAGGTAAGTTCCTCTCGTCATTACGAACATAAGAGTTGATTTACTTTCAGAAGCAGATTAGAAAGGCGGTATTTATAGCTCCCAAACTCCGACAATCAGCTAAGCATGGTTGGATGGCCAGTCTGCAGCATCCTCTTGATCATGTCCATCCCAAATGCAGAATCCGAGGAACTGACCAATGGCATCACAATATAAACTCAGCAGTCTAACCATGAGCTTCAGAGAAATTTCCTAAACAGCAATAACATTGACCACAACAACAACAACTTCTTGTTAAGAAAACAAGAGCAACATGTTAGGCAGACTCAGATTTTACTTATCTAACCACAAGGACACAAGTCTGAATTTGTTTGTTGTACATGGACAGAAGCTGGTCAATTTTCAAAAGTTGAACAAAGTACCAAGGATACAGACCTAGGTCTTGCCTATTTACTAACTAGACACTAGAATGCCAATCTAATGTTACACAAGCATGCTGGTTTTGGTAGGTAGAGCACGTGTAAACTGGTACAACGAAGTCACCTACATCGTACATATGTCATAATAAATTAGATCTTCTGGACCCTCCAAATAGGGGGGGGCGGGAGGGAGGGAGGGAGAGAGGGTGTTCAACAGGATAGGCTCTACATCAGGCATGAAGCTTTAGAACTTGTAGTTTGGCAAGAAATTTATAAATAAAACACACATTATGTATGTGGATGTGTCTGCAAGCATGTGTGAGCATACAGACATGACAAAATACAAACCAACCAACCATCCTGAAGTGAATACAACCCCAATTAGTGAACCAAGCTATTTCCCATACTAGGTAAACTACCATACCTCATTCCCTTACCCATACCATGAACAAAAACTTTAAAATACTTAGATAACCTAGGAATAATTAAGTAACATAAGGGAATTAAAAGAAAAATAAATTCTTAGTACGTATATTGAATTAACATAACATTCTATTTGCACAAAGATAAATAATTACAGCTTTTTAGCAGCAAGGCATTTCCTAGTAAAAATCATGTATTTCAATTGATGACATCAGAAAACCACCAAAACCTTACTTTGCCATGACAAAAGCTACAAAGAGAATTACATTATGTAAGTTCAACAACTATTATTAGTGTCTCATAAATCATTTCCTTTACCTCACCTTTAAAGATCCTTGAAAATTATGATTTTTTTTTTTTTCTTCACTTAAAGACAAGAATGTAAGCTAAATGTACCCTGTTTGGAAAATTTCTGATTAAAAGGAGAACCAACCTTGGGATAGTAATTTCACAGGGAAAAGAGACTGCACCCTCAATATTCGGTATGGGGGGAACATGGTCTTTCTTCTCATTCACAAATTTTATTATCTGAAACAAAACCTCATGAAGAGATGCTTCAAGTGCTGCTCTGCGAGCATTTCTCTCCTCCAATGCACTCTCTGCAGTCATAGGTTGAACAAAATAAAAGGGTCAGCATGCCTACTAGAAAGTAAAGCATCACAAAATATGTAATTCAGTGCAAAATAGTAATTGCACCTTCAGGATCAACTACAACTTTGGAATGATGAGATTTGCTAGAATGTGCTTTTGGGTGTTGGGCCACATTCAAATTGACATACCACTGTTCCCAGTATAGGCGTTCTGTTTTGTTAGTGAACCAGGATGGCTGTTTGGTTTTTACTTCAAAGAAAGACAAGCAGATCTGCATCCAGATCATAATCATGGAAGTGAATTAGAATATATTATTCAAAAAATATTGACAATGATGAAAAGCTTTAATTGAACAAGGAGAGAATATATCAGGACAAATTTTTGGATGTGAAGTCGAACAGGTGACTAACTGAAAAAATTATCAGTTCTAGCATAAGTAAATTCTACCAGCAAATAATATAATTACTCAAGGACAATGACAAGGACAAACCTGACTTTTCTTGTTTGGGTGCTTCTCTACCCAACTGATGAATTGCTCAATCTTCTCATCTATTTTCTTTTCAAGTTCCATATCTCCGCATTGCACCTTTACAGAAAGGAGGTTTAAACAGAATAATCACACATATCACAGGCAAAGATCAGAACATGTAAACTTCATTCAATCCCACATTTAGGTATGATTTAGAATACGGCACCATTCAATCATGGAGAGTCATCTCAAAAAAAATTTACATAGGACAAGAAATTTGATGCCACAATTATTAGGCAAACAAACAAAAATGATGAACTTCATCATTTCCCGTTGAGGGGTTATTCAGATTACAACAGAATTTGCGGTTGGCATTTGGCAGTGCCTTCAAATTAAGCATGCAAGTAAATGCATAATTCAATTGGGAAGTCAATGCACATCATTCAGTCAAAGGAAAAAGCCATGCAATAATACAATATTGATCCATATAAATTGTTCTTACATATCTAATGAGCAGGGGAAAATGTAAAGAAAAAATCGTTCACAGTAACTGTTGTTAACTAACATGCGCCTAACCAGGGAAACAAATCTTTAATATAAAACACTTACATATGTAATTTCAAAAAGTTCCAAATCAATGTCTTTGGGCCGCACAAGACCTAAAGCCCGATGAAACACAATTGTGTGAAGTATGCCTGCACTCATTTTCAAAGTTCGGTAAGTTCAGGTGAAAAACAAATAAAATCATCCTGCATTGAGCACAGGAACACACTATCCTATACAATTAGGAAACAACCAATCACAATCTTTCACATACAAAACTCAATTCCTTGAGGAATTGTTCTTTGATTGTAGTTTAATTTGATAGTTAATAATTTACGTTTAAAAAAAAAATCCAATCTTCTTTAGCGCCATTACAAACATAGCTTTTCACAGTATACATTTGCATTGTTCGAAATCAGTGTTACACAAAAACTGAAAAACCAATGCAAACCCAACCAAAATTGAAAAAAATTCCACGCTCCCCGATTTAAACAAAGCTTATCTGACATTCTCTATCACACCTAAAACACGAAATTTAGCTGAATTGTTTCAAACAAGCTCTGTGTGTGGTTCAAGTTTTAATCTTCGGAGTTATTCATTGGTAAAATTGATTCGCAAACTAGGATGTAAATTATATAGAGGCATAAAATTGAATCGGTAACTTACAGCGAAGAACTTCCCGTATCTCAAAGTGCTCGACTTCCTGAAAACCAGTGAAAAGTTTCAATTATCAAATAATACTTGAAATTTTTTAGAGAATGAGAGAGTGAAGAAGAAGAAGAAGACGACGAAGAGAGAAGGTTACCAATTCATTGAGTTGGCAAACTTCACAATTCATGGTGCGGTGGTGGTGGTGATAGCGAATTGGAGTTTCAGAGTGATTACGAAACCCTAGCTTTCTTCGAGACGATGAAAGTGGGTGTTTCAGAGTGCGATTGGTGTCGTTGGCGGTGACAATACGCTTTCGATCGGAGGAGTATTCAACTTGAAGTGATCAAGTCTACCAGTGAAAGAATTGCAATGCTTATTTTAGATTTGGGCCCTTTGGGCTTTTCATACGGGCTTTGTGAGAAGATGTATGAACTGTAGAACCATTATATGTTCACTCTTTACTCTTTAGTAGTTTGAAGTTGGCGGAATAAACTTTTATTTTATTCACGACTAAAAAATAATCTTATTTTATTATTTTACGAGTAACGAAAAAGTAAAGATTCAGTTCATCCAAATGAATACTAAGACCTAGAGTTGTTGAAAAAACAATTCTATAAAAGCTACAAATACACACAATTAGTGAAAACAATGTGAGATATTAGACACAGACAAAGCGCATATTGAAAGACTAATATTTATTTAATTAATCAAAAAAGAACCGAATGTTAATATATGTGTTAGTTTTTCTTTGTTGTTGACAATTAAGAGAAGATTTCAAAGAGTAGTGTCAACATCAGATATAAAGTTTGAAAATAATCAAAATTAATAAAGAGATGGAAGTAGAGGAAGAAATTAAACCAACCATACATGTCATATTCTTCAATTTTGTGCCTCCAATTATATATATATAGTTGAAAGTGATACAACCTCAATCTTGTTATCCACAAAGTCTTCCAATGATAGAATATATATGATAGAATAATTAAAGCATTGTAGTGTTGTGGGAAAAGGAGATGTACTATCATGTACGTAGCATTGCAAACAACAGCTTCCACCTTTAAATTATTGTATCAAGAAGGGTATGCATTAACAACATATATATTTTCTTGATGAATATATCATAAAATTGACAAGCTGAAGGTGAATGACTAGAGGCACCAGATATTTTTTTTCAAATTTTTAGTTACCAACTCATACGACAAATTACATGACATGTTTTTATTTATTGCATGTAAGTATATATGTAACTAAATGAGATTTAAAGTGATCCAAATATGAACAAATAAATTATTATCACTTTAGTTAGAATTTATAAAGTAATTTGTAGTGGTGCGGACAGGGTTAATTAGTTTAGAGTACTGATGCGGAGGACCTAAAACCCATTACTTAATTAATTTGGCAAGTCTCTCTCGGTCTTGCATTAGGTGAGAGTGAGACTAAAAGAACACATTAATTATTAATATAAATTGTTTATATTATTGTTAGACGATTAATTAGAGTAATAATTTTACATCAACGTAAATTTCGTGTTAACCAATATGGTAAGAGAATGTTATTCTATTATCATACTAATTAAATTGGTCACTAGTTGCTTGGATTTATTATAGTATTCAAATATATATCTGATGCTGCCAAGCTAGTGAAATCCACAACTTGAGGCTCAAGTTTCAAGGGTGTTTGGTGCTTAATTTCTCTTATGATCAGTAGATATATACAATGTTATCTGAGTAGCAACAACTTGCATGCTAGGACGGCTTTAGATGTCCAGGCAGGTTTCCACTGTTGTGAATCGATTTGAGAGCTTCAATATCTAGCTATCTGGTAGTGGTGGTTTGTGGGAGTTGTTGGAGTGTACCTAACCATTAATCACAGGTGGAGAACATATATATTAATTAATATTATATACACACTATAGTGTAGGCCAAATCAGTTTTTTTTTTTCTTTTTGGCCAAAGGCCAAATCAGTTCATCACGCAATCAAACTGTGTTTTAGCGTTTTGTATTTATTTGTATAATATGATAATTAACAATATATTCAGTCTTAATTAATTCAATATGGGATTCAGTTCAGCCAATCTGTGTTCCATAAAAGTTAATGAACCTGGCTACAGGGCTCCATCCATCTGTCAATTTCAGTACAGAATAATTCAGATCTTTAGCCTTATACCACCACGTATATACTTAATCAATTCGACTATTTTCTCAATTAACTAGTTCGATTCTAACTTCAACATCTTCAACTCTATTAATAATTTGAGCTTTTCACTATTAAAAAAAATATTTAAAGTTATTAACTGTTCAAAATAAATATATGTCAAAATTATAGAATAGTAAGACCATGATGGTGATATATATAGAAATTTGTTAATTTATGCAGACATTAGTTATATAACTATATATACACTATTTAATCGACGAATTTACTATTTTTTATTTATTCAATTTGTTTGTATGCAATGCAAATATCTGTTTGTATAAATTATTTAATTTGATGGTTTAATTATGTCGTGCGAATATCTGATCTATATATATATATATATTATCGTAGCCAGGGATATGTCAGTGAGAAATTCTCTCCGAGCACCTAGCTCTGGCTTCTATGCTCATTGTGATCATGAGTCACTCCGCTGTTGCAAGTTCCTCTGATATCCAATAAGCACAAACCCACATGCATGCAAAGCTTTGTGGCAAGGGACACGATCTATGCTCCTTCTGCACCCATGGATTTTGTCCATTCTAGCTAGCTTTTGTCAGGTTTGAATACTAGCTGCTAGCTATACCCTCCCTTGGGTTTTGCTGACAGCCTGACAATAACCTAGCTAGCTAGCTTACCTATTTTCATATATTTTGGTTTATTTTCAAGG
>QANW01005993.1:1815291-1831001 GCA_003254865.1 Dryas drummondii | reverse complement strand
TCACTGATCCCCCCCCCCCCCCCCCCTAAAATTCTATGATGTGCAATACAAAATACAAAATGTTCTTGATTGGCTTCATGAACAGATTGAAAAGAGGTATATGTGAGGATCCCAAGAGAGTGTGCAAACAAACCCTAATGACAAAATGCTCTTTAAGTGACACATGTTGTAGATTTTGGTGAATAATCCAAGGGGACAAATGTTTCTGTGTTTGTAAGATTGATTTGGAACGTCATGGGCCCTTGATAGAGTATAAGGTTAGGAAGGGACTAGTACTCAATTATAAGGTTAGTGTAATCCACGTGAAATGCATCGGGTCCACAATGTATGACCAAGAATATTTAATGTACGGGCAGCATTCTTTTTCCTTGATGTTACTAGCTTTTCTTTTTTGTCTTTTTCCATAGCGATCGATGTTCCTAGCAATTTGTGAAAATAATGTAAAGCAATATATATAGTAGCTAGCTCAGTATATAATAATATGATTGGGCCGATAGGCTTAAATATTTATGGATAAGGTTAGTGTAATCTATTAAGCTATTTAATGGATGAGGTTTCAGCAATTTTGTATTTATCCAATTGTTGATACCGTTTTTTTTTTTTTTTGGGGCCAAGAATTGTTAATACATTTTCAACCAAGCAAAACAACATGTCGTAGATATGAAAATGACAAAGCCTAAATGACGTTTGGGTCGTTGTTCACATAGGCTTGGGCTTAGGCTGAGAAGGTGCAAGACGTGCAGATGTATCCATAGGCCGAAAAATGGGTCTAGTGGGCAGGGCGAGGCTCAAACAGGGTTTGAGACTCAAATTAAGGACCAAGACCCAACTATGGGTATTGTGACCAATGGGCCAAAGTCGGGGAGGCTTGGTGAATAAGAAAGGTGATGATATGTTAGCCTTGGTTTGGAAACGGGTAGTAGCGTGTGAAGGATCATGGACTCAATGCTCATAGGTTGAGTCCAGGTGATAGTCTTGATACTATAAGGACGTATCCCCTCGATATTATAAGGACGTGAAGGATCATGGGCTAGGCAAGACTAAGGATAGCCTTGGCACCAGTAAAAGGCCGAATCTTAAGGATTCAAGCTTGGGGCTTTGACATAAGGGAACCTCAGAGGCCTACCTTGGGGGACGCCCTGGGAGGGGAGCTGCTCTAGATGTGACCCGATATCATCCTAGGATCGTACTTGGGACCCAAGCAAGGGGTCCCATGAGGTGAGGTCCATGGCCAACTAGGGTGGAATGAATGGCCTTCTTGGATAAAAGTCCTGACATGTGCAAGAGTTAGCCTAGTGGAAGACGTGTTCTACTTGGACATGGAGTCATGACTCACAAGGTAAGTCAAAAGGCTGCGACTTGCGTGGCAAGTTATCCAGAACCCTAGTTCGACAAGGATAAGGAAACCCCTTGACGATAATCACTATAAATAAGAGATGCTAGCCTTCATGTGAGATAGACAACTTAAAGCTCTCAATCCTACTCGGAAATAAGGTGTGATTACTGACTTGAGTATCAAAAGGTCCTTAGCCAATACTACACAGGTGTTCCCTTACGCTCATTGTTCGTTGTTTTAGTGTGCATGATAGAATTAAGGAGAGTGATGTGTTCACTTACGTGAACCTCAATGTGGAGGTTAGAGGTTAAGGCTAACTGCGTTAAGAATTTTGCACATCAACACCAATGGTATTGGAAGAAAAGCTAGCTAGCTAGCTTCGAACTTGAAATATTGGATATAAAGCAAACACTCATAATCACTAGATCAACCAAATTAACTATGTACTAAGTAAATCCAACAAAAAGAATATCATACAACAACAATTTTGAACAATATATATTGGTACATGCAAGCTGCTTAATTGAATGCGAGAGAGAGAGAGAGAGAGAGAGAGTCACTTTAATCGAAAAAGGACGAAAGGTGAGAAGCCCTAGAAAAGCTGCATTGCCGCATAAGGAGAGGACATTAGTCGGGGTTGATCTATTTAGAATGTGGAATTCTATCACATCCCTTATTCTTATCCCTTGCATATATTATTCTCATTTCATATGTCATATCCACCCACAGCATAGCTTCAATTGGACTCTCATAATTCTGTGGATATATCATTAATATTCTATTTTATTTTCCCTCTCTTTATAGTGAGATCATAATTCTACTCATTAGGAATATCCCATTCAAGGATGTTCTACGTACTAACTACATAGCTATGGATTTAGTAGTATTTTAGTATTTCTCTTCATCTTAATGAAATATATCCTAAGTTTGAACAAAGTCATTCTTCATTTGATTGAAAGAAGTTCTATATGTTGGTGAACAACACCTGGAATTCATAACTTAAAATAAGAGTCATCTGTCTTTGAGTCAAACTCATAAGGTGTGTACACTAATTCTTCATAAGTTGGGCTAATTCACCAAGTGTTGTTGCATCTCTAAACTTTACATTGAAAACTTCAAGTATTAAAATCGCTAAAACAAGAAGCTCGTCAAGCAATTTAGAATGTAGATTATATGGTATTATATATATATCACAAATTCTCTAAAGAACAAACATGAATATTTTTATGACCGTTGACTAATCTTTATGGGTATTGCAAAAAATTTAATTAATCGAAAACTATTTGATTATTGACTAAATGATTATCATTTCAAGTATTTATCAAAAATATTTTATTCGTTTATTTATTTGATCAAAATTTATTAATTTAATAATTTTTTATTTGTTCAATTTTTATAAAGATAATCTTTAAATATAAATTTAAAAATTAAACGATTCACATTGTTGCGATATAATGTGAAGTGGGCGGATCCCACTTGAAACTCCATATATCTATAATATATATATATATTTGATGTGATTAGTAATATAATAAGATGGGCTTAAATTTTGACGGAGATTCGGCGCGAAAACGAATCTTGGATTGCATAGAAGAGAAAGCAGCTGACAGGGACTGAGCAGTGAGAGAGAGTAATAGAGTGCCCGAGGATCGAGAGACGACTCCCCCACTCAGCCAAGCCAACATAGACGGCGACCATGATTCATTGCCCGGACTGCCCGGTCTGCCCGCGCTGCCCACCATCCATGTGTATATCAATGTCATAGAGACATAAGACTCTCATCTCATGTGTCGTTTTCTGTTGCCCTTGGCAGATAAAAAAGCATGTCGGTCTGGTCGTCTGATTAAGTCTCGCGCTCCGGACGGCACGCGCGGTCAGGTACGTAGACTGTACTAACATCACCATCCATTCACCAATAATTTCCTCACTTTCTACTTTAGATAGAGAGAGAGACTGAGAGGCTATCCAATAATCTATTTCCATTTGTTTTGATGAACCCAACCCACTATTACTGGCAAAACCAACATGGGTTTTCTTTTTTCATGGTTGCTTTTGCTTTCCTTTTCCCTTCACATTTCGTTTTCGATGTGTGTGTGTCTCTCTCTCGATCTCTGCAGTTTTGGGTTAACCCAATTGCATTCAATTGGGTTGAATGTGCATGATCCAATTGTAATGCTTTGTTCAAAGATGAAAGCTGACTCATTCTGGCTTTGATGTACCTCCTATTCTCTCATCAGTTACCTCAACCAATTCAAAGTGTTGCAATATTTTGCTTTACCATGCACAGCCTTTACTAACTCTATATATCTTCAATTTCTTTGGCACAACCATAATTAATATGAATTAATGTACTTACAATTTATATCAAAATATGATAATTAATTCTTTTTTGCCAAGAAAAATATGTTAATTAATTAATTAAATTCATCATTTAGTAAATAAATTTGGTGATACGATGAATATGTAGCAGTTAGTGCTACTACATCGTGCTTCTTATAAAATTCAACAGTATTTTATGATTAAATTCACATGTTTCCTATCAAATGATTCATAAAGGTAATTGCGAATGACTTGACAGAAAGTGAATTGAAGAACTCCAAGAAGTTTTAAAAAATGAAAGCTAATATATGTTATACAAATTGAAAGCATTCGCTTCTTCTAGTACGTTTAAATGAACTTAGTATTGGGGTTTATTAGTTTAATCTATGTTGGCCCTACCCGCTAACTAATCCATTCAATTGCTTCATGGAGTCAAATGAATTAGACTTGATTTACTCATGTGGACCTTTTAATGAATAATTAATTAACAGTGGAAATTACCAAGAAATCAGTAATTACCCATAATTTGTCTCTATATTATATATCTTATAAGTTAAGGGATAAGATTTACCCTTCATGATCAACAATCTTCAAACCAAGATGGTGATTGAAAAATGGTTCCACAAATCTCAGACATGTAGACCCCGCCAGACCCAATCTATTTTAAGTCACTCTTTTATATATTCCTTCCATATTTTCAATTCAATTTTCCATTAACACACGGTACGTTTAAAGTAATTTGTATTCAGACCACAAATTCATAGAAGGTAGCTAGCTTGTTCACACAATCATGTAATTTACTGCATAATTGGTCCACATAAACCTAAACAGTGATTCAATGAGCAGCTAGCTAGCTAACTGATAATAAAGGGTTACATCAACTTGATTAATGTCCAATTTGTCTTATGCATGCCCATGTAATTAGGTGACACAGTGTCAATTGCACGCCTAATAAGCAACGTACCTAGCACACCATTCAGTATGGACACGACCAAGGTCCATGAGCTTTTGGGAAATTTCGTACTTATTTTCCTTGAATGTGAACCATTGATCTGAATGAGTAGGCTGGTCAATCAAGACTGTACCAATCTCTGAAAATTCCATGAACATGTTTCAAGACTCATGGGTGAGCTAAGTGAGATCAGGTCATGCACATGTGTTTAATACCTTATTATGTCATATGGGTGTTTTTTTTTTGGATAGATATGTTATATGGGGTTGTGTTAGGTAGAACGGGACACCATCCCTAATGCATAGGGCTTATCACTTAAGCGCCTGCTTTGAATGAAATTTGTTTTTTTAAAATTACAAACGATGGCACGAATTTATTATCTACCACTTCTCTATCCAATGCCACTTGAGTTAAAGTTTATGGGCATTCTGAATGAGTTTATCCTTCTTCATTTACCACAGTTCATCCATTTGTTCCCTTCACGAATTCTATTTCTTCTACATGTCGATCAAGACTAATTTTAATTTTACTCAATCATTACGTACTGTGTGTTTTTATGTAACAGACCTTGATTGGTATGAATCTTATAGCACATCGTAATTATCAATACTTTAGAATTGTTTCACACATGTATGGTTGACTGACACAAAAAAAAAAAAAATTAATGATGAATTTTTCAAATCCAAATGAAATGTGCTCATCATGCAAGTACTTGACACTAGCTAGACAACAAACCACACGTTTGAATTATTAGTTTAGGTTTAAATTAAAATGACCCAATTGGGTTAAAAAGAACACGATGGCTATGATCATATATGATCTGGGCTCAAGCTGCATGGTCTTTAATGGGTAGTGTATGTGTGGGTGTGGGGAAGGCAAAATTGAAGCCATAAGTTTCGGGGCAGTGGCTTTATAGTTGGTGTAGGGACATTAATCAATATTGGCTTTACACGTAGTTCCATGTGATTAGCCAACACATCGTAATAATGATGGTTCTCCAACAGCATCTTCAGGAAGGAAACACAAAAGCTCCCCCACACACACAACAAAGATTATTCTTTTAGCAAAACTTGATTGCTATTATCATTATATATATTTATTCATATATATTCTCTCTTCAATTCTCTACTCCCCCACTTCCAGCAATATAAAAGTTCCAGTACTAATTTTATAATGCCCTTGCCAAAGCAAATCGTTTCTTGATGCAATACAATTCAAAGCCCTNATTTACCCTTAAATCGGCCATCCCCCCCCCCCCCCCCCCCCCACATTGACAAAAATTGAGACTCATATAATTACAAAGCAAATTTGGGTTTTTGCTCATTTTATATTTAGAAACATGGTGCAAACTGAGTCTTAATTAATTTGCAATTTAGCACTAGCCACTAGCTAATTAATTAAGTAGCTAACTAGCTAGTGTGATTAATTTCTGCTTGTGATCTAGCTACCCGCTAACTAACTGCATGGAGAATACAAAAGAGAAAAGGTGGTTTTAATCATAAATTTTAATGTTCTTTCTGAGTACTGTTATTGGAATCATTAGGGAAATAATGCAGTCTTGTCAAAATTATATATTTTTTCATAAGAGAAAAGTTTGGATGATATTAGAAGGGTATATACGGTAGACTTAGAATTGGAGAAAAGACCATTTACTTCCCTCCAAAAACCACCCACAACTGAATTCCAAATCCACCAAATTATATATAATACCGGCCACTTTGGGTTATTTATTTTTAGATTCAGTATAAAGTTGCCATATGCATTCTTTCTTCCACATGCATTAGACCTCTATATATATATATATATATATTAAAGCTTCTCCTCCACTACCAATTCCTCCATTCTTTTACACCCCTCAGAATATATTTGGCCAACAAAGGCCTAGCTAGCTACAACAACTTAAGTCTTAAAGTCTTAAATCACAAGGCAAGCCAAATTTATTTGAAATTATTCCACCTCATGAATCCTCTCTCTTACACATATATATTAGGCTATTAGCTAGATCACACATACACTAAATACACAAAACAAAAACCACTTTCTTTTGCTGCTTTTCTCTAACTAGCTCCACTCACTCAAAAAGATTCATCTTTTATTTGCTTTTTCTCTTTGTTTTTTTGGATTGTTGTAGATCTCAACAAAGAGAAGATCATCAAAAAATTAAGATGATCCAAGAACTGTTCGGAGGTACTGCAGGCCTTAATAATATAGCAGCAGCAGGAGGAGGAGAGAGGAAAATCTCATCCATTCATGGAACTACTTCTTCTTCTCCTTCTCTTTCTTCTTCACCATCTCCTTCTTCTTCAACAACAACAACTACTACTACAACCGCCACCACCAACGCCGCAACAGCGACTAATTCGGAGAACTTGAGATGCCCGAGATGCGATTCTGCCAACACAAAGTTCTGCTACTACAACAACTACAACCTCACTCAGCCCCGCCACTTCTGCAAGACCTGCCGCCGGTATTGGACCAAGGGTGGGGCCCTCCGGAACGTCCCAATCGGTGGCGGGTGCCGGAAAAACAAGAGCGTCACTGTGTCAACATCTGTAGCCGGCAAGGCGGTGGTGGCCGGGAAGTTGAAAACGGTGGCGTCGGATATTGGAAGGTTAGGGTTTGGCGGCGGCGGGGGGTTTGATCACGAGGTCCAAGGGAGCCCAATATTGTGGGGTTCTCCTCAGAATTCCCATTTGCTAGCCTTACTAAGAGCCAGCACTCAAAACCCTAACTCTACTAACCCTAATATCAATCCACTATGTAATTCATCTGTGAAAGAAGAGGGGGGTATGAATATTGGGTCCCACATGTTGACCGAGTCAACAGCAGCAGCAGCACCTGAAAATGGTGGAATGACCAATCGAACCCTGGGTTTGGATTTTCCACTGAGCCTGCAGCAGGCAAATCCTTCGCTTGGTCTGTGCAGTTCTTTCTGGAGAAACAGCAGCAACAACCAAAGCAATCAAAACCAGCCTCCACACCACCAACAACAACAAAATGGTAATTTCATGGTTGGTCATGAGGTCCAAAGCAGTGGAATTCAAGAGCTATTTCAGAGGCTAAGATCATCATCACCAGCTACTACTTATTATTCTGATGTTCATCAGTCAGCAGGAGTTCTTGCATCATCATCTTCTATATCTTCAATTTTGGAGTCGGTGCCGGCTGTCGGTGGTCATGAAATGGGTTACTGGAATAATCCGGCGGCATTTACGTGGTCTGATCTTCCAACAACCAACGGTGCTTACCCTTAATTAAGATTATCCTTATAATTAATTAAGCTTTTTTTTTTCTTTGCGTAGCTAGCTAGCTAGCTAGGTTTTTTTTTTTTTTTTTTTTTATTTAATTTATTTTTCCAGTTATGTTTGTGTGGGGTGTGATATTACTAGTATGCATGGCTTTATAGCACCAGTAGCTAGGTTTCATTCTCTTTGATTTTCTTTATTTATTTTTTTTTTTTGTGTGTGGTGAATTCTCTTTAATTTCTCCTCTCTATCTGTATGTGTGTTTTAAGGTGTAAAGGAAATGAGGGTGTACCAATTAAGGACCAGGAAATTAATTAAAACTTTTGTTCTTAAATTTGTTTATGTATATTTCTTGATGTTATCACATCATTTGGGATAAAATACAATGGGTTCTGCTTAGATGCCTGAATAAAGGTGTTGGATTCAACCTTTTGAGGAGGGTAATATATTGAGCAGTTTAAGAATAATCTTAGTCAAGGGAATTAAATGTAACATTTTTTTGGGTACCTCTAACTACTTAATTAAGAATGTCTTGGTTGAGTAAATTAAAAACTATTAAGTTGGGGATGGATGGGGGTGGTGGTGGAGGGCACATGAAGATTGAGTTATGTGTTTGGTTATGAGAAAGTGATGAATGAAGAAGTAATAAAGCAGCAGCAGCAGCAGCCTTTGGAAAGATGAGTTTTGCCTATCTAGCTTATACAGCAATTTGATTCTTACACAGTACGTACTATTCCGTCAGAGCTGGATTCCCTTCTAGCTTGCCACCTGCAACAAAGCAGCCTTAAATTAAAACTGGCCAGTGTGTGTCTGCAGCTCAGCTCTGGCCTTATAGATTTATGCCCCTTAATTTTGGGTGCCCAACCCAAACACTAAACCCACCCACCACCATGTATCATCTCTCTCTCTCTCACACACACACACACACACATCATATATGTTGCCTTCTTTTGGATATTAAGCATGCATCGATCCTTTCGAGGCGTAAAGCCTGCCTATATCAGATTCAGTTCTAATGTTTACAAATTTGACTGTTTAGTCAGTGAAGTACCTATGAGGCTATATATAAATGCTTTAATCCAGCAGGCAATTGTGATTGGAGAGTAAAAATTTGATGTAACGGGTGTATATATTCAGGGATGGCCTAATTGATAATGAGACGTAAGGCAAAAATTAGAAAGTACTTGTTCTAAATTGAGGCTTTTGATCAGGTGATAAGAGGAATAAAAATTTTATGCAACATATGTATATATTTAAGAACGGCCTGATTAAAAATGAGGTGTAAAGCAAAAATTAGAAATATTTTATTCTAAATTGAGGCTTTCTTTTTGTTTAGGAAATTAGGATCATTACTTTTTCTTTTTCACTTGCCCTTTTCTAAAAGTGTTAGAATAAAACACTTATTCTAAAATGAGGTATTTTTTTATGTTTTGGGCCATTTTTTTCTTTTTTATTTGGGCTCCTAAAATGTATGTATAATGAAAATTCTAAAATGAGGCCTTTGCTTGTCTTGGGCTTGGGCCAATCCTGTATACATTTATTGTATTTGTATCTATTAGGAGTGGTATTGAACCGAAATGGCACAACCAATCATCGACCGACCACAGGTTGCATGGCTAGCTTTGCCATTGACATCGATACTGACAAGGTCGGTTTTAGTAGTTATCAGTTCTGCGAGGTCGGTTTCGGTGGCTGGGACTTCATCATCTTTTCTCTGCGACTCTAACTCCAGCACCTCCAGTCATTGGCATGCTGCAACTCCAACTCTGCATGGCGTCGGAACGACCACTGATGCAGTACAATCAGCCAAAGGTTTACAAACGTAAACCTAAAAGAACAAGAAGCCTGGAATCCACCAGGAAATTGAGAGAAAACCTCAACAATTAGTTTGATAAAAATAATAATAGAATAAATCCGCTAGCAATTGTAAAAATTGCTTAAGTACGCTTAACGAAACCCTAGGGCACAAACAACCATATAATTAAAGCTCACGGATAATTACAAACCCAAATAAAATATAAACGAAAATAAATAAAATGTCTAAAAGTTTAGAATGCAGTTTTGAGGCCCTAAACGATCTCGGATGGCCGAAAAAGCCCATACGTCATGGCATAACTACGAGTTTGTCTCGTCCCGCGATTCCCTTCGAAACGGTATGCATTAGTACCACTTTCTGAGCCAAACCCTCCGACTAGTAGAAATCATTTCCCCAATTTCTTGGGTTTGCGACGATCAAGCTGTTGCATAAACTTCTCCGCCATCCGTTCTGCATCAACCACTCAGACTCGGAGCTTCTCTTAGGACTCACCACCTTGTGCAGCTCACCTCACCCGCGCCCAAGCGCTACTATCGCACCCAATCCTTTGAGCTTCACCGCTGCCAAGCCCTAGCTCATCGTCCACCTTCGTCGATCCACCTTTGCATGTTGGTCGGTATCAATAGGTATTGCGGTTTCAATATCCCATACCGGGTTCAATACCAATCCTTGTCAATCGGTATGAATAACTAACAGAGGCGAGATCACATCGAAATTGAAAATACCGAGCCAACCGATCAGTTCGGATCGGTCGGTTTCTCGGTGTTTTGGTTCAAAATCCTACCCCTAGTATCTATCATCACGTAATACACTCACCATAAATAAATTTTTTTCAAAATAAGTAGTACTAGAAGCACCAACTTTAATTTTGAAGTATACAAATTAACAAAATTCAAAAATTGAGCCTAAAGTTAATTTCTCTTATGTATATTTGAAATAGAGAATGAAAATTATATATATGTATATATCAAGTCCATTCAGGTGCGGACGTTCGCAAGTTCATACTCAGTGCTGAGTGCTTGGTGCATTGCTCAACCGTTGTACTGAAAGCTTAGCTACAAGTTCGCATATTCGCACTTGATCGAATTTGTATATATATAATCCTACAATTGGATAAGATGGAGGAGACCATTTTTTGAATATGTTGAAGCAAAGAGTATTAATTAACCTTAAGAATCTTAAGTTTTGGAAAGAAAAAAAGCACAACTAAAAGATTTTTTTTTTGGGTAAACTAAAAGAAATTTTCTTGGTAGAGCCTTGGATTGCTCTCTTCAATCTGGCGTTCTATGCACATATATATGGTTAGATCACCGAGTTTACTGTGATGAGTTCCAACTCATGGTGGAGTACGTAGTACTGTCAGCTCCTGCACATCGATCTTGGACATTAATTAAAGGATCTCAATGTTGCTATTTATCTCAACTAGCTCTAAGGCATAGTCTACTTTGTGTCTGTGTGCAGTGTACGTACGCCTTGGGTGTCTTGATCACATTGGCAATTGGAGCATCCAATTCAAAATTAATTGGCAATAGAATGAGAGACTCAAAACCCTTATAAGTACAAGCTTATAATTTCTCAATGAGAGACAACAAATTTCACATTCTCATATGAAGGACCCCAGGCCACATGCAGGTTAGTTTCTTGTGGTTTGAGGGTATGATTGGACTAATGCCTGCTTAATTTTGGTACCTGTGGCAGGCCTAGAGTTTGGGGCCGATGATGTTACATGGTACTCTTGAAGGATAAATAATACTGTATTTGATTGCTTAATATAAAGGATAAATAACAAATATTTGGGATATATAACAAACAATTTTGAAAGACATTTCCTTTAAGTTTCTGAGCAACCAAACAGGACATCATATTTTGTTTTTTCTTAGTAGAAATTTCTATAATGTTCTGTTTCTTCAGTGCAGCATGTGGTTAACTGTAAATGAGTTTTTGGGTCATATTCATGTAGACATGTTAGAACTGGAATGCAATTTCCAATGAGTAATTGAAGCCAATCTTCTAAGCCTCATTTTTTGACTTATTGTATAAGCAGCATAACAGAGAACAAAACACATTGTACTAGAAATGAACATGTAAGACAAATCTTCATAGGAATATTAATTGTGCAGGTTAGCAAGAAATCTAACACGTACAATGACACATAAACACATCTTATTTCCCTCACCCCTAAGCCTGCAGTTTCCCCATTCTTTTTTTGACAGTCACACCCTCGTAACTGAAACTTAATTAACA
Organism: Dryas drummondii; assembly: GCA_003254865.1. Taxonomy (NCBI): domain Eukaryota; kingdom Viridiplantae; phylum Streptophyta; class Magnoliopsida; order Rosales; family Rosaceae; genus Dryas; species Dryas drummondii. The sequence goes on along the minus strand of QANW01005993.1, from coordinate 1,819,089 downwards.
ACCACTAAATAAAAAATAATAATAATGAAGGAACATAGAAAGTTACACCAAATTTTTAAGACTAAACAATAATTTTCCTATCAGTGCTTCTTGGCCTTGCCACAAAGTATTGCATTTAGAGGCATCTCATTCTCAGTAAACTGGCTGTGTTCATTGTTCCAAACTCTGACATACAATTGCTGCCCCAGATACCTCCTTGACCAGATTGCAGACCTCAAGTTCCACATACCCTTGTTGTCCAAAGACACCAATACAGCACTCCAACCATATGGATATACCTGTCAAATTTCACATACCAAGCCACATTTCAATGACAGAAACAATTACTTGAACAATAAGATTCAGAAACTCTGCATTCAAGTAGCTTTCAATTTACCTGAACTGTGTGTCTTGGTACAGCATCTTCCAAATTGTAGCGCCTCCTCATATCTGGGACCCACTTACCAGATCCATAACTGCATATTTGAAGACCAAAAGTATAGGCAAATGATTAAAATTGAGTAATATTTTTAAGCAGTATTTTGTTGTGCATATATGCATATGATAATTTGTACATAGAGGCCTACCCAACAATGTAGAAGCTATATCCATCAAGATGCCAAGATTGAACCGTGGACTCGGTGTTCTGGAAGATGATTTCGGCAAAGTCATGAAGGGTGGTTCCAATGACAGAGGCACCAAGTACTGCAGGGCCTGGAGTAGGTGTGTCCTTGATTGTGCTTAAGTTAAACACACCAGGGATGTTCAGCCAGTCAGCCAGCTTCAATGGGGTCTCGGGATCAACGTACGAGACACTATTTACAGCATACCGAAGCTTGCCACCAATCTTGGCAGCAGTATTGGCCAGAAGAAGTGTCCTCACAACTCTAATGGTACCATAGTGGAATGACCCCTGAGGGTTAGGCCTGGCTGCATTTGCTGTCAAATTCAATCTACCCCAAAAAAAAAATGGAAGGAAATTAATTAATTAGATGATTAGCAAAGTGGACATATAAGGCTCAACATGACAATGTGATACACTACCTAATGGTCCTGGCTTGCTTCATAGACCAGTGAAGGTGATAGGTTGGACCAATTGGCAATGTCCCTGAAGCAGGGGTGCTAGAACCAGCATAACGAAGAATTCCGGTAGTTTTGAGAATAGGCTTTGTGAATCGGGTGGAGGCAACAATGAAATAATCCTTGACTGAACCGTGAAACGTAACCAAAACAGCTACAGATTGGCCAACATGAATGTCAATCGATTCGTACACCTCTTGCAATGTATGAGCTCCTTCAACCTCAACAAGTGTCATAGTGTGGCCTTGAATCCTGAAGTTAATTGAAGTTGATATTCCCACATTTGAAATCCTGAACTTGTAGAGCTTTCCTGAAATAACCCCAACTAAACTTTGAGTACAAAATCTTCAAAAAAATGATCATTTTGGCATTTATACAAACACTTTCGAAGAGATATCAGAATGGTTACCTTTTTCACCAGTGAAGGTAGCACCTTTATGAAGCCCATTGATAAGAATACCATCAGGAAGAGGAAGAGGAATGCCATTGTCCAATTTTTTCTGTAATACCTGAAAACATGAAGTGCATATATCAGAATATGCTTCTTGATATAATAGTCTCGCTGCAATGATATATATTGACAGTCTAATAACATAACATGTCAGACGCTTAACAAAATTAAAATAACAGAAATGAGAGGATGTATGATATTGAATTAGTTGCAGACCTGGTGGCTGCTCTTGTACCAATCACCAACAAGGAGGGTGAATTCTTCGACGGGCATAGGGTATGGGACTGCAATGACAGACCTGTGTGCAATATTGAAACCCCCAAAACCCCCAGCAGCTCTATGCATTTTGGTGGAAGGGAAGTAGTTGAAGGTTCCAATCTGATCTTTGCATTGAAACTTGTAAGTCCACTTTGAGTGTGGAGGAATTGGGCAATTGGTCCCAAGCACTCCATCTTGCCATGTGGTCTTTCTCTGTTTGATCCCATTCCTAATTAATCATTTTCAACAATAAGTTCAGAAAACCAGTTAGGCCTATGAGGAACTATATATATACAACAGTTTCTAGATTTACATGTATGACATATAACAACTCCCAACAAATTAAAGTACTAACCATGTGATGAGGAAGGGTTCATCCAACTTATTAATGACATTAATGATTATGTTGTCATTAGTGACGGCGTCAATTGTTGGTCCAGGAAATTGACCGTTTATAAGGATACCCTGCAAAATTGATTGATTAACCAGCAGTTGTAGATTATGCAAAAGTAATACATAATACAAATTAGATAATAGCAATACGTTAATCAATCATGTTAAATGGATCACATTTTTAGAACACATTATACGGTATAAGAGTGAGAAAGCAAGGAAATGAACCTGTTGAGGAGTACCCAAGGGAGAAATGGGGCCGTACGTAACTTTCCATGTATAATATCTATATGCGTCCTCTGCATTGATGATACATAAAGAAGTGAAGCAAACCAAAGTTCCGAGAAAAAAATGCAGGAAGATGGTTGGCCTCATAGTGTTCCTTGTTCAAATATAAGAGGAAGATGTAACTATGTAATGAAGTGTGTACTGGGAAATAGTGTACGGTTGAGTTGAAGAAATGCACATCATGGAGGCCTTATATAAATGCATGGAAGCAGAGACATGAAGATACAGGCAATGCCAGAGTGGTGGATGTGGATCGATGCGAGGACCGAGCCAAAATCGGAAGTTCATTTGCGGCGCACTTCATGGTCACCAGTCAGCAAGCTAGTTGCATACTTGCATATGCTACTCATTCACAACTCATTTGAATTAATTAATGATAGTGAAAATGTAATGATAGTGAAAATGTAATGTGTACGTGAGTGCGAATGGATTCGTCGGTGGCGGGAAGGAAATTAAGATGTAAGCAAGCAATAGCGGGAGCAGCGCAGCCCAGAATGGATCCTTATTAATTACTATATCGGATTTAATTTTTAATTAATTTTATTTTTACGCGGAGAGAGGGATGAGAATTAATGCAGCATATACTGATATACCATCATCTATATCATATATTTGTTGACTCAATGAGTTTTGCTGACTCGAAAACTCGACATTTAAATGAGGCTTAGATCTCTCACATAATCACGATATTGATGGGAACAAGGCAAAGCGAAGACATTAATGGAAGGGCACTCTGGTCCGATTAATTTTAATGTAATGTTGAAACTCATTTAAACTCTTACAGTCTAGTGATTAGCATTAGCATGTAACTCCCTTCGAATATAAGTATATAACATATTCATTAATGTGTTCTCAAAAATGTCATTATACTAGCATCACATACAGTTTTTGTCATTGGGGTATTGAATGGTATTGAATTCATGATCTATCCTAATTTAGTCATTTCCCCACTCCTTCCTTACCGTCTAGGCTAGCTTGAGGGCAAAGACACCACCTTTTACATACAAGACCTATCTAATTTGTTTGATTATAATAGAATATGCATGGATTTGCTAATTATTGACCAAAAGAAATTGTAGTAAACTAGCAAATAGGATTCAAGTACAAGGATATTCTCTTCTTGCCTACAAATTTAAATAAATTAGCATTAATCTAACACACACACACGTTGCCCTTAATAATTTGAGAAAGTGGGAAATTAACCATTAGAATATTATTGATTTTGTTTTAATTACAGTATAGAAGAATATATCTTATGAGAAAGACTTACCTGAAACGGGGATACCACAGTTGGTATCCCCCTCTCTCTATCTCTCTCCTCTTTTTTTTTTTTTTTTTTTTTTTTTTTT
>QANW01005993.1:1776621-1815146 GCA_003254865.1 Dryas drummondii | reverse complement strand
TCTCTCTCTCTCTCTCTCTCTCTCTCTCTCTCTCTCTCTCTCTCTCTCTCTCTCTCTCTCCTTTCCTTCTGCTCTCTTTCTCTCACTTCCGTTACATAAGCCTGCCCCTATCACAGGGGCAGGCAAGTTATTCTCATATCTTATAGATCTCAATCCCCAATTCTCGTCGCCAAGTATTGGGCGATTGCTACTTCTACCGGTCCCTACCTCCCGCCCCGTCACCTTCGTCAAACTTCTCGGACTTTTGGAAATGGTGATTGGATCGTGGTTGCTAACGTGATTCAATCGCTATTTCAATGGAAGATGTGTGCTTCGGCACGGGTGTTCGCACCTCCATCTTCCTCGGTTCTCTTTTGTTCTTTGGTGCCTCACTGGCTCCTCTTGGTGGTTGTAGGTTCTGTTCGATGCCAATGTAATGAGATATTGGAGCTTGTGTGGGCTTCTCTGCTCCTCCCATTCCACGATGGACTTTTCTTGCCACGGCTGTTTATTTTTATCTGTTTAAGAAGTTTTCAATTTTTGTATTTTGCTTTATCTTTTTTTGTCCTGTTTTCATATCCTCTCTGTGAGTTGGATTTGATTGAATTATATATTTTTTTTTTTGGATTTTCCCTGCAATGAAAGTATCATTTCGACAAAAAAAGAAGAAGATTAGAATGCTACCCTAATCTAGCTGCTAGTTGACTTTATATATTAAGATCTAGCTATTTGGACACTAAACTGTTAATTTGATTGTGATGAAAATCGACTCTAACATTATAAGAAGACATTTTCGTGTAAGTAGGAACACCCTCTATAGACTATAGTCCAAAATCCAAATAGTACCACGAGTTTAAAGTCAAAAGAAAGCTTATTTGATGGGCAAGTCAACTTTTAGAGTACAATTGGCCATGGATCCCAAGGACAGATCTCATAGGGAAAACAACATCATCTTTTTAATTTTAATTTCCTTAAAAATAATTTTTTTGGGGCATATAGGGAACATAGGAGTTAAATTACACATGGCACATGCAATTCAATTCCAACACACGTGACATTCAGTTCTCATCATGTGCCTATGATATGGGATTTCAATTTTGGTGAGTCCAATCATATTCTTTGTCAATGTTTCTTAACCCTCTTCAACATTCATACCTCTTCTGGTAAGACATAGGCTTGCATTTAGCGCTCAGCAATAACTCCTCCTCCTCCTCTGTCTCAGAAGCTAGGTTCTTGCTGCCAAAGACTCACAACTCACAAGGTTAGTAATTGTATTTTCATCTCTTGCCATAAACCTTATATTTTGATACAATGCACCTCATTTTATAGAAATTTCATTGTTTGTTTAGCAGAAGCTTTCAAATATTTCTTATTGTCTCAACTCAGTCTTTTTCAGGCATTTTATTAAGTATTTTGTCTCCATTATTAATAAAAAAGCTTCAAAGAAATAATTAGGTTGATGAAGCAATTTTTTTTTTGGTCGAAAATGGTAAGTGCAAGAGACTGCCTTCACTTGGCCACCACCTCACTTTATATGATTGTTGCCACTAATTTTCAAAAACAAAATCAGTTTAAGCCCACTATGAAATATATATATATATATTTTCTTGAAAATGGAATAGTGGATTACTTATGGATGTTACCCAATCAATTTGGGCTACGCTATTGCTAGAATGAACAGACAGTTTAGCCATATATAGCTACAGTCTGGCCCATTAACTAGTTCATGTGCAGCCAAGATGGAAGCCCAACTTTATTTTCTGCCCATCAAATGGTTGGAACCTGTGCCACACCCTTGGATGATCCGCTAGGCTGACCCGACTCACCTTTTTTTTATTTTTATTTTTTTATGTTTCTATTACTCGCTTAGAACAAAACTTGAACTTAAATATACTCTTCTCCATGAACTCCGATTGAGGTAAAGCTCATGAATGACACAATTTTGATTTTAATACTCATGTCCAATAATCACTTATATATGATACTAGATGTACCACACACATGTGGTACTTGTACAATCCAATGGAAATTACATTAGGAGAAGAGAGCGTGGTATGAGAGAGAATGCAGAGTCTGTGGTTTAGAGAAAATGTAAGTAGGAAAAGGGTAATGTGTAATTTTTAGATTATTATTATATTTGTTTAAAGTAGTAATGATATAGTTAACATTTAGTGGATAAGAGATCGACAAAAAAATTATCTTAATAATATGGATTTGATAGAGAAATTATATAAATATACTGAGTCGAATCGGACAACAAAAACCAAATGTAATGTATGGCAGATGTCTGAATTTTTTTCTTTTACTAGTCATAATACTACTCTAATCCTATGAGTTCCTAACTTCCTATTAAGAACCACTGACTTTTGCATATTGGATCAGGGCTTTCAAAGTGATCACATAATCGTACAACACAAAGGAAAATTCATGTAAAATTGGAATAATACAGTTAAGAAAACAAACTTTAAATATGAATCTTCGTTTTCTCCTTGACTTTTGCTCAAATCTGCCCTCAGTTTAGTCAAACCCTCATGACTTAAGAAACAGACTCCAAAAAACAGATGGTCATCCTAAGTGTGTCGTCCAATAGCTTTGCCACACAGCAGAGCATTTGAAGGAATGTCATATTCATTATAAAGGCTGTGGACTGGATCCCAAACCCTGAGATAGAACTGCTGTCCAAGATACTGCCTTTCCCATATAGCAGACCTCAAGTTCCACATACCTTGGTTGTCTAGTGACACCAATATAGTGGTCCAAGAGTTTGGATACACCTTCAAGAAAACACAATACATATTAATTAAAACAAAAGTAAAGCCAATATGAAATGCCTACAAGTAACTAAGTAAATTAAGCATATACCATCATTCACAGCCTTTGTTTACCTGAGCAGTATGTCTAGTAAGAGCATCTACTAGATTGTACCTTGTTCTCTTGGCTGGTGTCCACTGTCCGTAACCATAACTGCATTCGATCAAACAATAAAGTTTATAAGCGTACCCATCTCACCAAAAAATAAGCACAAGAAAGCACATTTGACTTACCCAACAACCCAGAAATCATAACCATCTAGATGCAGAGACTGGATGGCGTTCTCGTTGTTCTGGAAAATAATTTCAAGGAAGTCATGGTGTGAGACTTGCATAACAGGGGTAGCTACGAATGCAGAACCACCAGAGGGAATGGTTTGGATGGAATCTAGGCTGTAGACTCCAGGGATGTTAAAATAATCAGCAAGCTTTAGAGGGGTATCAGGGTTAACATAAGAGACCCTGTTAAATGCATAACGCTGCTTCTCATTTATTAAAGGTGCCGAATTGGCCAATATAATCGTCTTTGTTGGTGTTATCTTTCCGTAATGGTATGAGCCCTGAGGGTTGGGCCTGGCTGCACTTGCTGTCAAATTCCACCTGCAGGAAAAACCAAGTTCAAAAGGATCAATCTAAATCATTATAATCAAAAGTCCAACAATTCCAAGGCTCATTTTTGTGTTGAACCTTCTTAAAATATACCTGTAAGTTCTGGCCTGCTTCATAGACCAGTGGATTTGGTAAGTAGGACCAGCAGGCACTGGCCCAGAAACCGGGGTGTGAGAGTTCGTGTAGTGCAGCACTGCAGTTGCTGTAAGGACACGCCTAGTAAATCGCGTGGATGCAACAATGTAGTAATCCTTTGGAGGCTGATTTAAGGTTACAAGGACAGCCACCGATTGGCCAACATGTACATCAAGTGAGTCATATATATTTTGAACTGTGTGAGATCCTTCAACTTCAACTAACTTCAATGCATGGCCCTGAATCCTGAAGTTTAATGAGGTTGACAAGCCCACATTTGAGAACCTGAACATATATGTTTTCCCTGAAATCATAACAAGAAAAGCGTGGTTGAACATTTTTAATTTGGGAGCTAAGAATGGTCCAATCCAAGTGTTCAAGAGATCCTTTGAGGAATCAAGATTGAGCATTACCTTGATCACCACTGAAGGTGGTATTAGCCTGGCCATTTATAAGGACAGCATCGGGAAAAGGAAGAGATTTTCCTAAGTCCAAAGATTGCTGTAATGCCTGAAAACATCAAAACCAAATTTTAACCAGAATAGACATGAAAAATTGTTTATCAAACACCTGCAGAGCAGTAAGGGTTGACAGTACCAGTAGAAACTACTCTCAGCAATATCATCTGATTAATAAATTTCAACAATTTAACAACATCACAAGTAGAATGATATTAATCACAGTCATATGTTTCTTACCTTATGGCTGGTCTTGAACCAGTCACCAACAAGTAAAGTGAAATCTCCATCAGGGTTTGGAAAAGGGATTGGGATCCGAGGTCTCTCATAGATATTGATCCCTCCAAACGCTCCAGCAGCTCTGTGCAATTGAGTTGATGGAAAATATGTGAAGGAACCTATCTGATCCTTGGTCTGAAACTTGTAGGTGTAGTTTGAGTTTGGAGGGATGGGGCAATTGGTTCCCAATACCCCATCTTGCCATGAGTTCTTCCTCTGCTTAATCCCATTCCTGGTTGCGCCAAGAAAACTTCTTATTATGCATATATCATTAGACTGAATGCCACAAACAAAGATTCACACATTGAAAATGCAAGGAACAGAAATGAAGATGTGAGATACTATATAACAATATGATTCTTTGCTCCATTTCTACAAAATTAAACCATTGCAGAAGCTACAAGTGAGCAAGCAAATCCATGCTCCAACTATGTAAAATCCTAAATGAAGAGGTACTAAATGTTCTGTTTGGTGGCAAAGTAAATGTAGGGGAAAACATATGAATCAATAGAATATATTTCTCATTAATTAAAATCTAGGACACAAGTAATCGTAATGCATTGTCCTAAAATTTCTTAGAAGGTTGACATATATTAAGGAGAAATATGCCCTTAAAGGCCACCAGTAAGGAATTCTTCAGTGCTTCATGCTTGTAAATAAACTTCTATAAATAAAGAACAAAATGACTAAAGGCATTTGAGCTATAATAAACTGGGAATGAGAACCTGAGCTCAGAATGAGCTTAACATCAAAGGAAAAAAAAAAGAAAAAGAAAGGAATATGAAGTGGAAAGAAAGGTGAGCTCACCATGTCAAGAGAAATGGTTGGTCCAGCTTGTTAATGAGGTTGAGGATAATGTTGTTATTGGTCACCACATCAAGTCTAGGGCCAGGAAATTGACCATTGATAAGGATAACCTTCAAACACCAAAACCCCAATCTTTAGAAATCCAAGAGCCCCCAAAGAAATAGAAGTTGAGAGTACAAAAATGGCAAAAGACCAACCTGTTGGGGAACACCCAGAGGAGAAAGAGTCCCATAAGTCACAGTCCAAGTGTAATACCTATATGGGTCATCTGCTTTCACCACAGAAACACTGAAAACAGCCAGAACCCCACAAACCAAGTGGAGCAACAAGCCTGCCTTCTCCATTGTCCCTGCAAAATGCCACTTGCTCCAAAAAACCACAGATTTGGGTTTCTTTTTCTTTTATTCTTTGGGTCACATTGGATGAGTGGCAGTTAGTGACAGTCTTTTATAGCTGCAGCGCGGGAAAAAGTGCTTCACCAAATATGTCCCCATTGCTCTATTTTTTATTAAAGAGCAATAGTGCTTTTCAAAAATAAAGCCGGTTTTCAAGGCATCAATCACTGTTTCTCTAGTATTGGGCGCTATTAGTAGCCTATTACGCGTTTCCGCGTGATGATAATAATTATAATTTGCTTAGAATGAAAGCATTTATACCATCATTCCTGAGTAAAAGTGAAAATTAATGCCCTTTAATTGCGCCTTTGATGCTGAAATTTAATTACTTTTTCCTTTGTCTTTGTTTATCTCTTTTTCTTTTGTTGACTCTTAAATATGAAACTCCTTATAGGTGGGCATATTTATGGCTACAGTTATATTAAATTAATGAATGTTAAAGTTTATGCATGGCTGCATTTAATAAGAAAACAAAATACTTGTTCAAACGAATTGAATGTAACCTACTTCTCAATTGATGAAAACCCTTATAACTCGGCAAGATCTTATTTAGGTAAAGACTAGATACATCATGTTCGTAGATAAATCCACCTGAATTCTCCAGACCAATTATATACTCACACGTGGCCTAACAAAGTCTTATGTGGCACGTTGATTCAACGGTTGACTTGGTCAAACACATCATTTTAGTTCAGCAATATCTTGCTCTGACCCCGCTATCACACTTCGAGCCGAGCATAACTCAACCACTGGACAGTCTGGACATTTGACTGACCCAATGGATTGCCCCAAAATTATTCGGCTTGGCTCGGTATTGTATGACATCTTCCTGATCCGACCTATCGAAGTAATTTGACCTTATGCTCGGAGAATCTATAGATTGACATATATACGGCTCAGCTCAGATATTCTACTCTCACCGCCTTACTAGAAGATTTAGATATTAATTATTCTCAACTACACTCAAGTGTTTGTGACCTAGCACTCTTGATCTCTGATATACTAGCTTCAGATGAGACACTTATGGCTACCAACTATCACTAAGTCATGCTTGCATTTAATGCTGTTTTGCTGGGTAGTTATGCATGGCTCTGTTCAAAGCCAACGACGTGGCCTCATCTCCATTGCCCAACTACATGCAGGTAAATATCTCACTTACCTTTTCTCTACATATATATATAACTAACAAACACAAGCAAAAGGTTCACAACCCTAAACACTTATACTTACCCACTTAAGAAAATAACCTAGAAATTCTTACCTTGTTATTCTAATTTCTCCCAAGTTCTTGCTTGTTCTTATTTCAATCCCCCTCTTTGTCTATCCATCTCTAACTTAATTATAGGAGCATAATTGGCTGATACCACGCCGGTACTATTCTGTTGATCTTTGTTCATACAGGTCACACCTATTAAAGATCTCAAGCAAGAGCTCATCCCAGAGGCTCCATATCATCCACAAAGAAGATCAAACAAGAAGCTAAGTCAACTATTTGGAGTTGACTCACCGATCTTTGCATCAACACATCCTATAATCATTATTGAAAGAGTAGTTCTAGAGGTGATCATAATTATTAAATAAATTCACGTATTTTACATCTATAAATGTACGTTCAAATCTAATTACAACGTCTGAGTTTACGACAATGTTCACCAATTTTGTACCACCGACTATAACCAATTAGTTTTGTTCTTAGGGTTTTGTAGTTTTGTTAAAAAGGAATGAAACTATTTATTGGTGTCGCATGTAGATGATCTGATAAAAAACTGTTTTTATCTGACTGGCTCCATATTGTTTCTGCCATTTTCTTTTTCCATAATTCTGCAACTTTGGAAATAGCTGTAGCCTCTGCAAGGCTGTAACGCAGAAACATATATATAAATGAATTTCAAGACCAAAAAAACCCTTTTATGCTATCCACGAGCCTTCTATATCTGCTTCACCACCAACCAACCCCAACTTATTCTATCCCCTTTGTTTTCTTTTTTGGTTGATAAGGCGGCAGTTGAATTAATGATGATATGCGGGCACTGCTACATGTTAACTTGATATATAGTGTTGGCTTGTTTTTAGCAAGTGTTTTAATACTAGTTGTCTATCAGATAGAGTTTAATAAAAAAAAATTTCGAAAACTATAAATTAAATACTGATATGTATAAATATGGATTATTTAATGAATAAATTTGGTGAGTAATATGCGAATAAAGTATTAGCAATTTGTCTCTATAGAAGACACAAGTAGACATGACAATAGCTGAGGCAGCAACTAGTTAGATACTGCATCTTGGCTTTTTTCAAAGTATGACATTAGCTAATGCCATTCAAAGTTTTCATGGGACTTGTCTGTCCTCCTTAATTTGAGTCCACCTTGGCTTTTTTCAATATGCTATTTCACCAATTATGGTGCGCATGTGCATGACATACAATTGAATGCTGAGTCCAGCTCATAATTGGGTTAAGGTACAACTTGCTTCACCCAAAATGTTGAACAGACTAAGGCCATATATGGACCAATCAAACACAAGCTGGAAGCACCCAAAGCTTAGTTTTATTATGAGTCATGGTCTGACCCACCCAAGTTCCAGCCTAAGGATAATGCAGTGTATGTTACAAGTTATGGGCATGTGCTGCACAGGATTCATACCCCACTTGCTCTCTTGCATACCCCAAAAGCTTTTAGACTTTGGGTAAGTCAACCCATTAGGAAAACGACTAGTTGAGGGCAGAGGTGAGTGGATAGAGTGATAGAGTACTGGAGGATCGACTATCCAGTGATGGTTGTTTTGGCCCCATATTTTAATCAAAGTAATTAAGCCTAAATCTTTGTATGCGTCTTGGATAATTAATTTGTTAACGAATCTTGAATGTGACTCACTATAAAAAATTTGAGCAAATCTCACTAATGATATATTGGTTGCTATAAAAGGGGTGACAATTGAGAACTTTAGTCCCTATTGCTCAATTGCCACTTATTTTTGTTAAAATTGAGGCACTTTAATTTTTATTGCTTAATTACCACCCCTTTTATAGTAACCAATAAAAATGAGCTTTGCTCACATTTTTTATAATGACTGTTAATTTCTTTAATGATTGATATATAGCGTACATAGGAAAATATTATTGTCAGAGCTAAAAAATGTCATTTTCATAGCACTATGAGCTAGGGTTGTACATGCATTACATTTACTCTTTTTTTTTTCCCTTAGTTGTGCATTACTCTAAAATCAACAGTTTAACTCTCTCTCTCTCTCTCTCTCTCTCTCCAATCAGCAATTTTAACTCTAAAATTTGCATTTTCTTATTTAGTTTACATATTGATGATTTTTGTTGTTGTTAAACTAACGAAATTATCGTGGCGAAAAAAAAAACTAACAAAATTATAAACAATATACATCATATTTAATGTTTGGCTCCTTAATTATCCTTATACAAGTCACAATTTGAAGCAAATCATCAACATGTACGTTTAGATACCATGATTTTATGGTTCTACTTAAACACAATTTTTTTTTTTTGAGAATATACTTAAATACATTGTTAAAGTAGAACCACGTACATATAAAATCATCATATCTGAAAATGTTAATTTTCTTCATAATTTAACAATATTATAATAGAATAACATTGTTCTTTTTTTATATCCTGTCACATATTTTTTTTTTCTTTCCTGGTTATCTATCCATCCCTTAAATAGGATTTATTAGAGTGAAAGAGTTAAAAATAGTGAGGGGCACGCTAATCATGTCATCCATGTGATATCCAGTGAATGATGCATGGGCCTGGATTTTTGACCCTTGTATATGCAATCAGTAGGTATTACAGTACTCTTTAAGTAAAGATTAAAGAGACAAATAACATTAGAAAAATGGTGGTAGAATCATACATATGCTTAGGCTTACAATGAATAAGAGATTTGAATAATTGTTTCCACTGAATTGAGCTGGTCGGATTACTTGAATAAAGTCTAAGTTCAATAATTTTTCAGGTTACCAAACGTCGATGTTGAACTTTATATACATATATATATCCCATTTATATCACATAGTAGTATAGTACAGAGGTTGTTGCTAAACTTTTCTCATCATTTATCCAATATTTGTGTCTGATAAAATCATAAAAGGAGAGGGGACTAGGGAAGGGTTGGACCAAATTCAGCATTGTATAAAATAAAACCATACAAATTAAAGCATGAAAGAATTGGTTGAAGCAATAAGTGACAGTAGTCCCATGTATTATGATGCTTCATCGTGATGGAATAAGAGTGTCCCACTTGTTGGGAACAACATGAACAATAAATAATGATGGAACCACAATCAGTGCAACTGGTAATAAAACAAACAACAAATACTGCATGTAGAAGAGAATAAAAGACTATGAGGAACATCCTAAATCACTTTCCAAAATTTCTTTTAATGCAACAGTTTGTGTTAGAAGCTTTTAACTTGGATATTTCAGTAATATTACAATCATCAATTTAGTGGTGTAAAACGGGCTCTGTCAAACCGGTTTGACATATTAAATTAGACCCATCTGTACTTATATATGTGCCTTCTCACTTAATAATCGTAGTGTGATTTCCGTTTAATAAGACCTAGCTTCGATCCTATTTTGTATTTGTGTCATGGTTTAAATGGGTCAGGTTGATTCTTTTTGGGTTTAGAAATGCAAGAGGAAGTTATATGTCTCCCATGGATTCTATAGTTCATTGATATTAGGAATTTAGGATAGAGTGAAGAGTGAAAAATATTAAATTCGAATATTATCATATATAAAATAAAAAAAAAGCCATGTCTAGACAAGAATTAGGAATTATTGACCAAAAGAAAAAAACAAAGACAAGAATTAGGATTACGAATTCAATGGGTTGGGCTCATGAAATCCTACTTGGGCCCAACAAGAGATAAGCCTTCTCCTCTTCTTGATGCACTTACAAGGTGTGAAACTTTTCTCATGACGTCGGTCAAACATAGAAACCATGCGGTGTTGTGCGCTCCAACAGTCCAACTAGCCTAGGTAGGTTACACGCAATGAGTGACATGAAGCCTTGCATGATTTCCACGTTTCACATATATAGGCCCATTACGTGTAAGTTCAAAAACAATCACTTCTTAATCGATACCTCAACTAACCGCTTCAAAATATCATTTCCAAAATAGTGTGCCCTGTTCTTCATCTCAGCTCTGTTCCAATTGCCAAGAACAACATGTCTTCCGCATCTGATCCATCTTCACTACCCACGTCAGGTAATTAATTGACCTCCAAAATTATGAATGTATGAATTAAATCTACTTGAACACGTTTAGGGTCTTGTCTGATCACTTGTGATGTGGTGCAGCAACTGTGAGAGATATATTTCTGTGGAGGAAGAAGAAGCAGAGTGTAGTGGTTCTTTTGACAGCAACAGCAACATGGGTTTTGCTTGAAGTCTACCAATTCAACTTCCTCACTGTAATTTCATGGCTGGCCATGTTTGTTTTTGCTTCTTTGTTTCTCTATGGCAACGTGCTTAGGCTTCTTGGAAAGTAAGCTTCCTTATAAATCCTTATTCTTGTTCACTTAATTTCTTGTGTATGGAGAGTGATTATATATCATGTATGGGTTTTGGTTGTTTTCAGAGAGCCTCCGGACTTGTCAGGATTTGGAGTCACAGAGAAGTCGGCGTTGGAGATGGCGAATTCGGTTCGAGCGTGGAGTGAAGAAGGAATTCGATGGATGTTTCGGGTGGCCGCAGAGGGAGACTTGTTTTCTTTTGCTGGAACTGCCGCTGCTTTGTGGTTGCTCTCCCGTTTAGGAAGCTGCTTCGATCTGCTTACATTTCTGTATACAGGTACTTTATGACTTTCAACCATAAAAGAGAGCATTTTCTAGTCTTATAATACCCATCTAATTAAGAGTCTCTCATAGTCTCATACTTACATATATATAGTTTTGGTGTTAGAATATAAAATCAATATTGTCTGTCGGTCCACATCCTAATAGCTTTAGCTTTGGAAAGTAATTCAACAAATTTTATCATGATATCAAAGTTTGGGAGTTCGAATCCCAGCAATCGTATAAGTTGAATTTCACAAGTTGGGATGCTGAGCTCTTATAACGGTGGAAGGATACGCACATTTGAGAAGGGAGTGTTAGAATATAGAATAGTTTTAGAGCTACCAACTATTATCCCAACATTATGGATTGATCCAACTAATGTGACAATATTCATTTGTTCAATAACCAGGCCGACTTTGGACCTCATTTATTTGCAGATAAAAATTTGTCATGTCATTTTGGTGAATGATGTCTCTGTAGTATTATTATAGAATAGAAAATCAATGTTAGACCATATCTTTTAACATTTCAAGTAACAATTTGTCATGTCATTTTGGTGAATAAAAGTTGATGTCTCTAGTATTATTATAGAATAGAAAATCAATGTTAGACCATATCTTTCAACATTTCAAGCTGCTTTAGAACAATGCTAATTAATTCAACAAACTTTGTCATTTTGTGTTGTATGCAGGTGTTGTCATGGGCATGACAATCCCAGCAATATATGTGAAGTACGAGGACAACATAAAGAGGAGTGGGGAGTGGGTGAAGGCACAATGGAAAAGGTACCATGACATGGTGGACGAAAAGGTAGTCAAGAACATAAAGAACAAGGTAACAGGAGGAACCTGGGAAGAGAAGGTGACAGCAGGCAGGGAAGACAAGGAAGAGAAGGTTCAGTAGGTGCTTTGCATACTTGGTTGGAAACTGGCTGCAGTATACAGTAGTCGATGTTTTTGGAATCTTTGACCTTGTCAGCAGCTTAGCTGTAACTTGTAAATCTCTTCTTGGTCAAGTCCATGGTCTTGATCTTGTCTCTTCCATAGTATTAGACCAAGTCCATGCCTTGATCTTGTCTTTTAATTTCCATAGTATTAGTAATTCATGTAATTATAAGCCACGAAAAACAGACTACTATAAATTAAACAAGCATTGCTCCATATTTCCCATTGAAAAGCAGGCTCTGGTTGCAAAAACAAAAAACTAGTAATTATGGAACAAATCTTTCTAGGGGCTACTATAGGGCGCGCATTAGAGGCGCTACTAGGAGCTGTTTCACAAGCCAGGGAGAGTGCGCACATGTACGAGTCGATTCTTGCACAACTCGAAAACACAATTCGAACCATCACTCCAAAACTCAATGAAATCGAACGACTATCCGACGAAGATTTCCCAGATGATGTTATCCAACGAATACATCTACAGCTAATTCGAGGGAAGGAACTGGTCGATAAGTGTTCCAAAGTGGGTTGTTGCAATAACTTGTGCATGAGCCAGAGGTACTACAAGAAGCTCCAAGAATTGGATGACTCTCTTCGAAGGCTGATTACCATTGATTTGCAAGTGAAGGTGGCATTGGATGTTATAAGGATTTCAGCGGAGATAAGGGCTCTTTGTAAGAGATGGGATCAAATGGATGTGCAAGAAAAGGGGGGTACTAGTGTTTGGATTTTCAAGCCAAGTGCAAGTAAGGTTTTGGGTAAGTTTTCTGGATTGAAGAGGCTTGTGCAGACTGTGCAGTATGCACCAAAGAGAATTTTTATGAATTTGGTTAGTGTGGGGCTGTGGCAGAATAACAGAAGCTTTGTCCAAACATATGAAAAGTAAAAATAAATTTGAATAATTAGTTAGATGCATGCCCAATTAATAATGTATTTTTTTGTTAAATTTAATTTGTCTCACACCAGCATATGTGTGATTCATGTAAAAATAATTGCTTTTGTTGTTGATGTTGGTCTTAAATCAGCAAAGGAATGTAAACCAATTCCCCTGCAATTTGTGGGTCTTCAATACTATATGGTTTCTGTGAATTGTGTTTTATAATATGATGGCTTTTACCCATTGTGCATCATACTCATTGGAAAATCTGTAATTTCACCTGAGGCAAATTGCTTGCAGATCAAGTAACATAACTGTCAACTTCCTAACTAATAAAGACAGTAGTTTCAAACCTTGTTCCCATTTTAAATGCTAGTTAGAAGACTCTTTCTCATTAGCAATACAAACCACCTGCTTACCGACATTGCGACCATAGAAAATTCCAAAAACAACTAGAGCAAACTGGGGGCCTTTTCTAGGCCTTGAGCAATATCTTCAACATAGACCAACTTCTCTTCCTGCAAGTGTTTGATACAAAACTCAACGTACTGGATTGAAATAGGTCTCAATGAACCCTTTCACCTGAATCCACTTTGTGATCAAGCTAAACAGATTGTGTACACCCTCTGGTTTCATCACTGTTGTATTGTGAAATCATACCAGAGAGCATTAAATTACTTGTTCTAAAAAAAATTTAACCCACGAAGAACAGAGTCTACAGAGACTCCTATACATCAAACAAGCATTGCTCCCTGTTTCCCATTTCTTATTCTGAAATAAGGGGCAACCCAGAATCCCATATTAAATTATTAATACAACTGAAATAAGGCAATTGTCTAATTTATTTTTAAGGTCAAACTGATAGCACCTTCACAAGCCAAGGAAATATGGCTTGTCTTCTTTTTCTCTTTGTGCGGCTGCAACTACCAACCCTCTCTCTCTCTCTCTCTCTCTCTCTCTCTCTCTCTCTTTGCTGCCCCTTCAATCTAAATAACCACAAGCTTCTTTTAGAAGCCTTGTATTCTCGGGTGAAACATGCTCAAGAGTCAAGGCTGCCCACTTCCTAAAGGGTGATGTGGCACATTTAAAACCACCCAAACAAATGGGCTAAAATAAATGTGGGCCAGACCAAACTAATTAGTCCAATTAGAAGCCAAACCAACAGCTTTTTCTTGAACTCTCTTCTTTCTCTTCGGTCTTCATGTAATTTCTATTTTTTTTCCTCCATCTATTCGGAGTCTAATGTCCATTGTTTACTGATATACAATCTACAATTAATAACAACATATTAGATTTTTACAGCCAAAACTTTCTGGTACGCAGATTGTAAAAGAAAATCAACAAGGCATTTAATTAAAGAAGGTTCGGTAGATGTTTTGCCTGCGTTTCCTAAGAAAGTGGCTGCATATTTTTGAATCTTTGACGCTGTCAGTAGCTTAGCTGTAACTTGTAAATTCTCTTCTTAGTCTAAGTCCATGCCTTGATCTTGTCTCTTCCGTAGTGTCAGACCAAGTCCATGCCTTGATCTTTTCTTTTAATTTCCATAGTATATATATTCATGTAATTACAAGCCACAAAACACAAGCTCCTATAAAATCAAACAAGCATTGCTCCCTATTCCCAATCAAAAGCAGACTCTTGTAGCAAAAATAAAAGGATACTTTAAGCTAATCATGGAAAAAACCCTTATAGATGCTACTATAGGGTGCGCCTTAGAGGCGCTACTAGGAGCTATTTCACAAGCCAGGGAGAGCGCGCACATGTACGAGTCGATCCTTGCACAACTGGAATTCACAATTCGAACCATCACTCCAAAAATCAAGGAAATCGAGTGTCTATCTGACGAAGGGAAAGATTTCCCGGACGATGTCATCCAACGAATACATCTACAGCTAATTCAAGGGAAGGAACTGGTTGATAAGTGCTCCCAGGTCGGTTGCTGTAATAACTTGTGCAAGAGCCAAAGGTACTACAAGAAGCTCCAAGAATTGGATGACTCTCTTCGCAGGTTGATTACTATTGATTTGCAAGTGAAGATGGCATTGGATGTTATAAGGATTTCGGCTGAGATAAGGGCTCTGTGTAAGAGATGGGATGAAACGGATATGCAAGAAAGGGGTGGTGCAAGTAAGGTTTTGGGTAAGTTTTCTGGATTGAAGAGGCTTGTGCAGTATGCACCAAAGAGAATTTTTCTGAATTTGGTTAGGTGTGGAGCTGTGGCAGAATAACAGACAGCTCCTGTCCAAACATATGGAAAGTATAAAAATAGATTTTAATAATTAGATGGATGCCCAAAGTTGCTAATGTATTCTTTTGTTAAATTTAATTTGTCTATACAAAATTATTATTAATTTTAATCTGTCTCACACCAGCATACGATTGATTCATGTGAAAATAATTGTATTTGTTGTTGATGCATGTTCGTCTTGAATCAGCAAATGTAAACCAAATCCCCTGCATTGGAGGGGCTTCAATACTATATGGTTTCTGTTAATTGTGTTTTATAATAGCCAAGGGCCCCCAAGATGATGGCCTTGAACTATTGTCCATCTTACTCATTGGCAAATCTGTACTGCATTACTATCTATGTAAAATACCCTTTTATAATTTCACCTATGAGGCAAATTGCTTGCAGATCAAGTAACATAACTGCAAACTTCTAAATAATATAATTAGGCTTGGTCATTTAGAAAAATAATTTTTAGATGGAGACTGGTGGTGTTTTAAAATTTATAAGAAAATTCTTTTAATTTATAATAAAGTCCTTTAATTTATAAGAATTTTTTTAAAATTCATAATAAAGTTCTTTTAATTTATAAGAAAATTCTTTTAATTCATAATAAAGTTTCCCCCCGATTTGAAGGATATTTCCCCACATAAGATGTAGAGTGGGTTTTGTAGAGGCTGCTTGCTTGTTAGGTTTTAACTCCGGAATTTTGGGTGGAGCCCAAAATTCTGAAGTTAAAACTTAATATAAAGCCGTTAAAGAAGAAAATGTAAAAAGACTTGATTGAAAACCCTAAATCACTACCGGTTTTAGTCTAAGAAAAACTCATAAAATAGACTGGATTCTAAATAGTTTCAAACGTTTATTCCTATTTTAATTACTTGTTTGAAGACTCTCACCAACATTGCGACCACAGAAAATTCCAACTAGAGCAGATGGGGCCTTTTCTAGGCCTTCCCTTCCAGCAAGTGTTTGGTAAACAACTCAACGTACTGTGGATATATGTGCTCACAATCGATCGAAATGAACCCTTTATCTGGAAAAATTATTATATATGACCGTAACACCACGTCATTATCACGTAGTGTTACCAATTTATTAAAATTATAACACGTGAACAATTTTAAGGATTTTTTCCTAGATTTAATTTAGGGTTTTTTTTTTCTCTAGATTTTAGGGTTTTAGAAATTAATTATTATACACATGTTATAATTTGAGTGGATTGGTACGTAACACCACGTCATCATGCCACATGGTGTTACAGTCGAACCATGTTGTAGGAGCCACGTTGTAGGAGCCACGTTGGGACTAGGGGGACATGTGTCCCCTCTCCTTTTTTTGATTAAAATATTAGGTATTGAGTTATTGTATTTTACTGAAGTGCCTCTAAACAATTAATATCTTTTATCAATTTTCAAACCTATTTCCACTTGTCCCACGTCTCTCCAAGGCATGCTCTCCAAACCTCTCCCACCTCAAGCCATAGCTGGTAAGTGATTTATGTTTTCTTTTTCCATCAATGCAGCCTTGCTCTTTCTAATTTTATAGATATTAATTGCTAATTTATTGTTATTGCATTTTTTGAGTTGTTTTCTTCTTTTACATAAAAATTCTTTATCATTCAATTAATGTGGGTATTTTTAAATATGTAAATTTAAAATAACTATTGATATTTAATTAAGCTATAATTTATTTACAAAAATATGATAGGGTTTACAAAAAGTTGAGTCTTGCCAATTTGAATAGGTATTGAGGAGAAGGAAACACCTACCTGTAGTTAAGAATGACTTTGTGTGTGATTATCTGCTTGATTGAAAAAGAAAAAGAAAAAAAATCTAAAATGGAAAAGCAACAAAGGGAAAAAAAAAAAAAAAAGTAAAGAAAAATGTGCTCCCATAAGTGCATTTTTCTGGCTCCGTCCCTGGGAGCATGAGATCGAAGTCTCATGGAAGCAGTGGCGAAGCCACATAGGGACCAAGGGGGACACAGCCCCCCCTCACCTCTAATTAATTGACTTTTCTTGTTGATTTTTCTATTATTTTTGTTAATATATATGACATATATTTTCTAAATAATTATTTTTTATATAAAAAATGAAATAGTTTCTTGTGTAACATGTGTAAATCCAGATGGTCATTATATATATATATTTTTTAATGGTAAAAGTTGATCTATTTTGCTCATTTTATAAAAAAAATCTTTATTTTTGTTGGAAATACTTAATGATTAATTATCTTAAGAACAAGTTAATTCTCTTGAATTTTTTGTTTGTGAAAGTAATTCTAATTATGTAAAGATGATTTTTATTGTTATGAATGTCTTGAGAGAAACAATTATACATTCACAACAATGAAGTTATCATACAACATTTTTAAAATTTGAAGACTCATAAAAGAAAAAATATTATGTTTATAACACAAAAAAAAAAAAAAATTATTAATCAATACTAAATATTTTGTTTGTTCCAAAAAGTTTATATAGTAAGTGCCCCCCTTGGATGAAGATCCTGGATCCGCCACTGCATGGAAGTGTTTCTACTAGATCATAATAAAATGATTAGTTAGTTCGATTAACTTGGTTAGTTTTGGCTTAACAAAATAAGTATAGATATTTGTACCATTAATATTTCAACTCACCATCTCTAATAAAAACGAGACCACCTTTGTACCATTTGTACACGTGATTAATAATTATCTGAACCATCATAGATCGACTTGTTCAGCTTAAAAACAGCTTAACAATATGACAAGGCGATAGTTGGGGAAGAGAAGGAAAAGAAGGTTCAGTAGCTAGTTTGCATGCTTTGCTTGGAAAGTGGCTGTGTACAATATTTTGTTTGAGTGATCTTGACCTTGTAGGCACTGCTAGTCTTGAACTCTCTTCTTTTTCCTTATGTAATTTTCTATGTTTTTTCCTCCATCTTTGTGGGTCTAATGTCCATTGTTTACTGATCTACAAGACTACAATCTACAATTAATAGCAACATATTAATTAGATTTTTAGTTTTTTACAATCAAAACTGTCTGGTACGCGCGTATATACGCAAATTGTAAGTGAAAATTCAACAAGCTAGGCATTTAAATGAAGAAGAAATTTCTTGAGAAACTGAGTATTAGACCAAGTCAAAGGAATTCACTTGTTAAAAAAATTCACCGTAATCCCATCGGCTATCTAAAGAAATCGGTCAACAAGCTGCATGCCATAAAATGCATAATAATTATAGAGTGCTGCTATTTGCACACCCTAAATCTNCCACCAGCGCCGTCTTCCTAAGCGTCTCCGGCGACAGCCCGACCGTGAAGTCGGACAATTGGGTGTCGAACTCAGTCACCGTGAGGCAGGTGCCGTTCACGGCAATGCTATCGCCAAGGTTCACTCCCTCGAGGACGGTTTTGGCGCCGATTTTCATGTCGAACCCGCCGCGTTCACCAATACCCAGTTGCTTGACTTGGCCCATTTCCTCGACGATGCCGGTGAAAAGGCATCGGATTGTGTTGCGAGGAGGAGATGTAAAATGCATATGGGGTCTTTGGGTGGCAACGAAGAGGGTTAGAGTGGAGGGTTTGAATATGGGGTTAAATTTGTGGTGGGTTCTGTATGAGATACTTCCGAAATTGATCAGAACTGACATCTTTGGAACAGAGATTTGTGGGGTTCTGCGAGGAATGTGGTGCTGCTGGTGCGAGGAAGGTGGTGATCGGCGGAGGGAAAAAAAACAGAGCAAGGGGGGAGGAGTCGGAGAGGAGAGGAGAGGAGGGGAGGGCTCGGGGGGAGGTGGTTGGGGTGGGGGGAAGAAGAAGAAGATAAAGGGTGGAGGGTGTGACGGTGAAGAAGAAAAAAAAAAATTTGCAGGTGAGGGATGGGGTGTGTACGGGGGAGATGGGAATGGGGTGTGTGGGTGAGGAAAGGGCCAAATGGTCTTTTTCTTTGAGTTTTTTTTTTTTCAAGAAAGGGTGTGCAAAGAGAGATTTAGGGTGTGCAAATAGCAGCACTCTAATTATAAAAGGATAAGAACCACTTCGTAAATTGATATATCTCATACCAGATACTAATTAGGCTTATTCATACATTTATCCTATAAAACTATAATTTTGTCTACGGCCATTTATCCCGTTAAAGTTTATTGTTTTAATTTACCACTTATAAGTTCTTACGTGTCTCATATAATTTAAAATTGTCAAATTCGTCAATTTATCTTCTGCTACGTAAACATCATATTAACAATTCGAACGGTAAAATGGACGAACTTGACGATTTCGAATTATATGAGACTAGAAACTATATTAATTTTAAGGAATATAAAAATATGCTGTGGAAAAAAAAAAGAAAAAGGAATAAATATGTAAATAAGCCTACTAATTAATTGAGCACCTTAATTAGGCCGCCACAAGCTGCCAAATTAAGCTGTTGCTCGAACGCAATTTCAAGCCCAAAAACACCACCTTGCTATTTCCGAACCATCTTCTTTTCCAAGTTCTTTCCTTCATGCGACGTTTTCAAGAGGTTAACAGCCACGCTTACTGCATCATTTTTCCTTTTCTTCTTTCAAGAAAGGCAGAGGGGTCTTTCCCAGAAGAAAGAGAATATAAAGAGACAGAGGGCTTGGGCCTACTTTTGTGCATAAATAATAATATTCTACCAAAATTTATATAAAAACTGCAAGTGCCATGCATACAAAAACTATTCTTAGCAATGCCGACTAAATTGAGAGGATTGTAAAGCTCCTGCATGTGCAAGTGGAGCAGGTACGAAAAGTTAAAAGTATATATAACATTACTAATAAGGCTACTTGGTACTCTTCTCAATTAAATCACCTAGGTCTAGGTCTAGGTCTAGGTCTCGGTATTATTAGTAGTGGATTCTTAACTTATATTTTGTTGATTGTTGAGTCACTTTTTCCTTTGAAATTCACATTCATTGACTTGTATGTATTGAGTCACACAACTCCAACACATCGACCTATTATATGGTTAGATCAGGCCAGTAGACATTATTCAAGTGTGAGGTCTCATCTTATAAAATGTCGCGTTTTACATCCATAACTTATATTGAGCCATACAACTCAGTTTTTGAGGTTAATCACATCTCTAAATCACATTATATTGGGCATCACAGAATCCCAGCAACTAATTCCCTTGGTGAGTAATTCTCTTTAGGTAATACCGTAATAATAGCACGCTATCTTTATCATGCCCGGTTCCAAGCAATTTAACGCCACCACGTTTAGGACCATATATGTATTCAACAACCGCGTTTAATTAACGTACTCAGCAAGTTGGAGCTTATAGTATATATATGCTCAACCCAAGGAGTCGCAGGCAACATAATAACATATACTGTTCTCATGTATATGAACCAGTAATAAAAATCTAGCTTGTCTATTGTTGATGCAAATTCTCGTAAGGCAGATGCAACAACTTAGATAGTGACCTGGCTGATTAGAAGTCTTGCCGGATGTTGACGTGGATGTTGATTGGGATCTTCCTGCAAGAGAAACAAGATCAAAGGAGATGGACCGGTGTGGTACCAGCCAAACACGCTCCGATGATGAAGTCAGTGATGGTGTTTGATGGTGGGTGAGGAAGAACAAAGGAAGAACTTGGGAGAATGGGAAGAACAAGGCAAATGTTCTGGGTTATTCTCAGCAAGTTGGGTATGCTCTTGGGTGAGTAAGAGTTTTTGTGTAAGTGTTTTCGTAGGTAGGTTTGTAGTGTTGGTTTTGCACATATGAGTTGATATATATAAGCAAAGGAAGTCTTGATGAGTAAGATACCTGCATGTGAACGAGTGGCTGCCAGAGACCCACGCACCTGGTCAGACCTAGTTGCATGTCCAGCTGCTCACCTCCTCTGCATTCAATGTTGCATTGAATGCCCCATTAAATGCAAGGTTGGAAGGTTCAGGAAAACTGCCCCAATAGTCATGAATGCAGACTGGATATTCTATCTGTCAGGAGGTTTGTGTCAGGTGCATTCAAGTGTGACGGTTCATCCCAACGTGATCTTCCTGGGAATGGCGGCGGAGAGCCGAGCCGAACCGAACAGATGTTCCTTCTGCGTATGCATGAAGTCCATGTGTGATCGGATCGGATATGGAATTCAAGACCGAGCCGACCCAAAAGATAGGGACCCTTCCGAGCCCTAACTAACCGACGCTAGAGCTCGAAAGGAGGTCACTTCGGTGCCGAGCCGAGCCGAGATGACCGTGGACAGATGGACATTCAATCCCTTGGAAGATCGTCGGTTCGGCTCGGACCGAACATGGAGGACCCGGCACGGAGACCGGTCCGAGCTAGCAAAGGAAGTGCTGATGTGGAGGTCAAAGTTTTGACCACTGATAGTCAACTCCGAGGTGGATATTGACCAGCCACGTGTCGAGCCGTGATTGGCTTATTCGGATCGATGTGGATTGGTGTGGGTTTTCCCACAAACATCTATCTCAAAAGGCTTTATTTGGATATTGATCGAGTTTGGATTTGGTTTTAATTCACTTCATCGTCTCACATTTTCTAAGGTTAATAAACTTCTATTAATGTTTTTAGACTGAAACAAATGCAAGCTTGATCGAGTTCATATATATATATGGTAGAGACATCGTATTCATACAAACATATGAACTTCTCAAAATCCGATAAGAATATATGAGTTTGTATGTCATACGTGGCGGTACCAGAATTTTTCTCTAAATTTTCTGATTTTAATTGGTTTTGTGTTTTGTTGTATAGAATCAAGAATGGTAGGAGTAGGCGAGCTGGCAGCAGGAGCAGCAGTAGGATTACTATTTACAGAGCTGTACAAGGGAGTTGAGAAACTGATTGGAAAGTCTAAGCAGTTTAAACCCGAAGAACTCAAAAACATCAAATCCACGTTAGACTCTCTACAACCGGTGATCAAACAGATAGAAGATCATAACACGAAATTGGGTCTCCCAAACAAGGAAATAGAGAGTTTCAAAATGACAATCTCTGAGGGCGTAAAACTCGTCAACAACTTCTCCAAGATTCGTATGTGGAATTTACGCATGAAGGTTTCTTACACCAAAAAACTTGGTGAATTGGATGATTCTCTCAAAAGACACCTTCTTATACTGCAAGCACACGAAGCAAGGGATATGAAGGAGAACTTGCTTTTGACAAAGAAGATGCTGGAGCTTTTCTCATTAGGTATGATCGTGTTTGTTGTTTACTATTTGGTCAAGGTCAAGTTTCTTCTTGCTGGAGATCAGAGAAAGTGGTTTGTGTTGGCTATAACTGCCGAGGGTTTATGGTTAGTCTGCAAATTGTTTTGGGTGTTGTTGCGTGCAGTTAGTTATATCGCCTGGATACTTATAGCAATTGTATATAAACATATAATGCTTAAGCTGGGCATTGCTTTGGGCATTGTGTTGGGTGCCGGAATTTTGGTGAAGCCTGTTGACACCAAAAAAACAGACTCCGATATGTGCCATAAGGTTGAGTTAGGAGTGGGTGAAGGGCCTCAAGGCTCATTCGAATAGGTGGGTTGCTGCAATAACTTGTGCAAGAGCCAAAGGTATTACAAAAAGCTCCAAGAATTGGATGACTCTCTTCGCAGGCTGATTACCATTGATTTGCTAGTGAAGGTGGCATTGGATGTTATAAGGATTTCGGCTGAGATAAGGGTTCTGTGTAAGAGAGGGGATCAAATGGATGTGAATGAAGTAGGGGGTGGCAGTAGCTCTTAGATTTTCAAGCTAAGTGCAAGTAAGGTTTTGGGTAAGTTTTCTGGATTGAAAAGGGTTGTGCAGACAGTATGCACCAAAGTGAATTTTTCTGATTTTGGTTAGGTGTGGGGCTGCGGTAGAATAACAGAGAGCTTTGTCCAAACATATGGAAAGTGTTAAAAAAAAATTTTGATTATTAGATGGATGCCAAATTGGTAATGCATGTATTCTTTTGTTAAATTTAATTTGTCTATACAAAATTGTTTTAAATCTTAATTTGTCTAACACCAGCATATGATTAATCCATGTAAAAATTATTGTTTCTGTTATTGATATTGGTCATAAATAAGCAGAGGAATGTAAACCAAATTCCCATAGTGCAATTGGAGGCTTTTCAATACTGTATAGTTTCTGTGAATTGTGTTTTATAATAGCCAAGTGCCCAAGATGATGGCCTTGAACTCTTGTGCATCTTACTCATTGGCAAATCTGTACTGCATTACTATCTATGTAAAATACCCTTTTATAAATTCACCTATGAGGCAAATTGCTTGCAAATCAAGTAACGTAACTGCAAACTTCTAACTAATAAAAGCAGTAGTTTCAAACCTTTATTCCCATTTCAAATGCTTGTTAGAAGATTCTTACTCATTAGCAATACAAACCACCTGCTTGCCAACATTACGACCATAGAAAATTCCGACTAGAGCAGATGGGGCCTTGCCTAGGCCTTGAGCAATATCTTCAACATAGACCAACTTCCGTTCCTGCAAGTGTTTGATACAAAACTCAACGTACTGTTGATATATGTGCTTGAAGTCGATCTCAATGAACCCTTTCATCTGAATCCGCTTTGTGATCAGGCTAAACAGATTGTGCACACCCTCTGGTTCATCAATATTGTATTGTGAAATCATACCAGAGAGCGCAATCCGGCCATGAACTTTCATGTGCAGGATAACTTCATCAAGCATGTGACCGCCCACATTGTCAAAGTAAATGTCAATCCCTTCTGGGAAGCACCTTCTTAATGCTGAACCCAAATCATGCTCCTCTTTATAGTTGAATGCTTCATCAAATCCCAGCTTGTGCTTCAAGAGGTCAACCTTCTCTTTAGTGCTAGCACTTCCAACAACATAGCAACCCATCATTTTCGCAAACTGGCCAACAAGCTGGCCAACTCCTCCTGATGCAGAAGAAACATACACAGAATCCCCTTTCTTCGGAGAACATGTGTCGTAAAATCCAACATAAGCAGCAGTTCCTGGCATGCCCAGAATGCCTGCATAGTGTGAGAGAGGCACATCAGTGTACTTGATCTTGTTTAGGCTATCCGGGTTAGTGATCACACTATATTCTTCCCACCCAATCATTCCCCAAACGAAGTCACCTTCCTGGAAGCTTGGATGTGTGGATTCTATGACCTTGGATACACCATATCCCTCAAGGACGGAGCCAGGGGTGAAGGATTGGATAGCAGTGGCAAGATGAAAGACATTACCGGACATGCGGTGACGCATGTAAGGATCACAAGAGAGGTACAGGTTCTTGAGGAGCACAGCTCCTGTGGATCCATGGGAAAGGCTGCAATTGATTGTAGAGGATCTCAATCCAAAGTCACTCTCTTTTGGGTACCCAGTAACATACTGGTTCAGCACAATCTGTTTGTTGGGAATGAGATTCTTCATCATCTCCTTTTTCTCAATTTCTTCCTCGTGTATCTTCGAGTCCTTTTTATTTTTTATTTTTTTGAAGTTGAACTTGCAAATTTATAGGTGAAGTAGAGGGAAATAAGAGTCTAAGAAAGAGTGAGTATGACTTTGTGGGTATAGCAAGTGGGTTGTAAGGTGAATTATAGAGTCCATTAAAAGAGTGTAAGAAGTGTAGGGAAGAGTGAGTGTGACTGTGTGACAGATCATAAATGTAGCAAGTGGGGTGTTATCACTTATCGGTGTGAAGTGAGGACCTGATCCTCTACCAGTTTGATTTTAGCACTTGTACCAGACTTTTAATCACAGCATTCAAATATTCTTCTGTGGCTAAGATCTTGCCACATCTACAATCTTATATTTTTTCTCAAATAATATTTATAAAAATTAAAAAAACAAACAAAAAAAATCTATGAGCCACTGCCCACCACACCTCACGCCCCCCACCTCCCCTTCCCTCCGTCCCGACCTCCCTCCTACCACCCACCCCACCTCCTCCCCTTTCTTTCTTTTTCTTTTCTTCTCTGCCTCTGTACACTCTCGTCCCTTAAAGACCCAGATTACACATACCCACTCCAAAGTTGCAATCAGACCCACCTCAATTCCAAAGCCAAAAACCCCCAAATGAATTGGCTTAATTATAGATTTACCACCCAAAATTGTAACTCATTCCCACTTTACCACCTGAAAGTTTTTTTGTCCCAGATTACCACCTGTAACTTACATCTGTGTCTAATTTTACATTGTTCCGTCAACAATTCCGTTAATGCTGACGTGGCGTGCTGGATGTGCGCCATGTGTCACATCTTTTTGTATTTTTTTATTTTTATAAACTTTGAAAATTAATTAAAAATAGCTCCGAACTTAGAAAAATACACGGAAAATTCCTACCGACTTGTCTTAACTAGTACTAATTTACTATGGGGTCAAAATGCCAATTTTTCCTCTAAAAATTTCCAAAAAATTTGGAAAGTCCAAATTTATTTCTAGAAAATTAAAATACTCTAAACTTTTTGAAAATTCATAGAATAATCTCCCGAGCTCCAAAAAATATGAGGTCTGCACCGTTAGTCTTCTAAAAACTAACAATACCTTTCTCGTGAACACTTGCTACCCAAAAGACCTCTCGGTCTTAGAGAAAAATAAAATTCCCAATAAAATAAATTCTAGAAAAATTCTAAAATTTCTGTAAAATCTCGAAATAATTCTCTAAAACAAGTTTTTGGTAATTTTTCAAAATATTTTTGAGAATTTGTCCAAGAGTTTACGAAAATTCTAGAATTTATTTAATAGAGGAAAATTTATTTTAATTTTTGAGAAATACATTTGGACATTCTAATTTTTTTGAAAATTTTTAGAGGGCAAATTGGTAATTTAACCTTATAGTAAATTAGTGCTAGTCAAGACGAGTCAGTAGGAATTTTTCGTGTATTTTTCTGAGTTCGGAGTTATTTTTAATTAATTTTCAAAGTTTATAAAAATAAAAAAATAAAAAAAAATGCGAAAAAATAAAAAAAATGATGTGACACGTGGCGCACATCTAGCGCGCCACGTCAGCATTAACGGCCAGATCGTCAGCATTAACGGAATTGTTGACGGAACAAGGTAAAATGGGACACGGATGTAAGTTACAGGTGGTAATCTTGGACAAAAAAACTTTCAGGTGGTAAAGTGGGAATGAGTTACAGTTTTGGGTGGTAAATCGATAATTAAGCCGAAATGAATTTTTGTTAGAAATTTAAAGAAAAACAGAGTTGTAACAGCTAAAGAAAGGCTGGGGCCAAAGCCTATGGCGCGACTGAACATGAGCATCTTGGTGGACTGCTTGAGGGAGCGGTCAGCGGCGTTTTTCCACGCAACGCCGCCAACGGCGAAAGCCCAAGTGAGAAGAACAAGACAGAGAAAGGCGATTGAAAGATAGAGGAGTCCAACATAGCCATGATCAACAAGGTTTGAGGACCCAAGAAAAGCAGGGAGAGTAAACACCCACCAGCTTGTGTTTGTTTGGTGACGCAGCGTAACACGCAATTAAGAAATATTAGGGAAAACCAGCGTTAATCCCTAAGAAAGAATCTGGAATCCACCAGAGAAATAAGAGAAATCTCAAGGTTTTTCTGATTGAAAATAATAAAACTGAAACTTACAAACAGCGAAAAGGTTGTTTAAATACGTTCAGAACTCTAAACGTTCGAAATTCAAAACGGAAATAAAAATGGAAATAAAGTGCAATTTAGGAAATTTATTCTAAAACACTAAATTGCTTATTTGAAGCCCTAAACGAAGGAATTTGGCCAAAATAGGCCCTAAACGAAGGAATTTGTCTCGTCGTTCCCTTCGAATCGGTATATCATGGGCCCATTTCTGACACTGGGCCGGGCTGAAGCTTGTTTCTTTTCTTGGGCTTCTGGCGGTCGAGTTGTTGCATGAACCGTTCTGCCATTTGTTCTACATCATTTGGGTAACAAAACCCATTTCCATTCTCAACTACTACTTGAGAGACAAAAGGGAGAGGAATAGAGAGAAGGAAATGAGTGTGTCTCTGTATGTTTTGGGTGGTCGGGAGGAAGGAGAGGGAAGGTAGGTGGCGTGAGGTATGGTGGGCAGTGGCTGATAGATTTTTTTAATTTGTTTTTTTAATTTTCATAAATATTATTTTAGGAAAAATATAAGTTTGTAGATGTGGCAAGATCTTAGCAACAGAATAATATTTGAAGGCTGAGATTAAAAGTCTGGTACAAGTTTGGTACCAATCAAACCGGTAGTAGAGGATCCAGGTCAGTGAAGTGAAGCAAATACTTTGACTTTGGGGGTGCATTTAAAGAACTGAGGTCATATTAAATTTATGGCAGGGAAAATGGTTGAAGGTGTACGTAATCTGAGAGGGGTCAGTGAGACAATGGCGTATTTGAGTATGTGCTTGGGGACCACGGTTATATCCATTTAAAGCCAAATTGGGCAGTCCATTTCCCATTAAATCTTTCTCGGTTTGCTTGGAAGAGAGAGTTAGGAGAGAGGGAGCGCGGAGGGACCCTGACGTGAAGAGCTAGAGAGAAATCTAACGAATTCTTAAGGGATCAATGGTGGATTTGTTATAGGCTTTGATATTTGTACATGCCACTTTAAATCCAACGAATTTCACCGATTACAACGATTTATAAAGTATATGATCAAAATTATAATAATTTATAAAATGCATAATAAAAATTACAACGATTTGTAAAGTACAAAACAAAAAATACAACATATTTGATGAATTAATAAATAAAAATGCTAACATATTCTTGAATTATAATAATTTATAAAAAACACAACCAAAATTAATTAGAATAATTAAAAGATATAGAGACAAAAATGAAACTTAATCCAAACTACATACGCCACATCAATACACTATAAACAATTAAACATTGAAGTGTACTACTGATAAGAACCTAACGAGGTGATGGGTTGTTGGCACTTGTTGCCAATGATATAGGCTTAAGTCAAAATTGGCATATGGATTGTTGGTCATGCATTTAGGTCGCTCATTTACAACCCTGATTTGGCAGGTTAGGTCCATTCATTGATGTCTTGAGTGGCTACTGGCTCTATAGCAAGGGCAATTTCGAATACCTAATATTTTGAGACCTTGACTGATAGTTCTTGAAATCTTATTTTAAAGTAATTTTTTAATAGAACAGGTGCATAAAATGCACACATGAAAGAATTATTACGATTAAGAATTTCTCATATTTTGTAATTTATCGAAGGTAAGCATAAGCATGTGAAATGAAATATAGTTGTCAAACGACCAAAGTTGACCTAAGAATGGACAACAACAAAATGTGACATGAGACATTAAGAATCTTCGCAAATGTAGAATGAAGAAATGGACAAATTAATTAGTCATTAATCATTATCAATATCAATGACTAAATGTGATATCACATATTAGATGGTCTTGCTCCATAAAAAAAAATATGATATGAGTTTACTTTAATAATTATGTCAACTCAATACGATTAAAGGTTAAAGGTCATTTACATATTAGATGGTTTTACTCTTTGTTTTGTTACTTTGCAATTCACTTGCTTGTTCTGGTTAGTTTGTGTCGGCCTGGCTTCTTGTTCTGTTGGCTGCAGTACTCTTGTAATTCCCTGTTGTGCTTCAATGAATTAAATCTCTCATTCGATAAAAAAAAAGGTCATTTGCAATATTTACTCGAATTAACACATCTAATATTCATATCATGTTGCCTCAAATACACATTTTAACACATTTATAAAATCTTTAACATGACCATTGAATACATTTAAATTGAAAATTTGGTTGCTTCCTTAACTCTTTCTTTCTTTCCTGCACCCCACATCTGGACATCACGTGTGCTACTGAATTCCATCAAAATCTTAAACTTTTTGAATACAGCACAAAGTTCGTGTCAGGGGCATACCTTCTTCTCTCAATTTCTTCCTCATGCATCTTTTATATTTTGTTAAAATTTGTTTTAAGTTGAACTTACAAATTTATATATAGATGAAGTAGAGTGATGAAGCAAATAAGAGGCTAAGATAAGAGTGAGTATGACAATGTGTTGGGAGTAGCAAGTGCATGGGTTGTAGGATGAATTATAGAGTTCACTGTGAGAATGCAAGTTGTGTAGGAAAAAGTGACTGTGATAGGGGAAGCAAATGAGGCGTTGGATGAAAGGAAAGAAAGCAAGGTAGCTTTTGTAGTTTTGTGCATGAGCAAACTTTTTGGTAGTGTCTCTTAGTGTGTTGTGTCTATATGCACTTTTATTAGGGTAGTGCACAAAGTATGGGGTTCAAAATAACAGAATCCATTGGTTTAATTCAAACTAATTATATGTGGAAGCTTATGAAACTAACTTATTGAATCAGTTATCCATTTTCGGGAGTAAAAATCCAACACAAATCAAACAAATTCAATTACATTGCTTTAATTGTGAGGAATTCTGTGTGTCACATGCTTAGTGCTACTTGAGTCATGTGCAAGTCCCACCAGTATAGGATTGATAATGTAAACATAATTGTTTAGTTGAAATATTAGTGCTTTATTGATTTTTGTATCACATGATCGATCGTCCCTGCTATCATGATCGATTGTGTCTTTTTGATACATCTGGTCGACTTAAACTAAACATTTAGTCGACCGAAACTCTCTACAGAATCATGCTCGAGCTTTCTAATCCAGAGAATTCCATTTGATACATTTGGTCGTCTTAATCTCTACATCTGGTCGATTGAAACCGGTCGGGAATGGCTCTGTTTTTTATTTACTGTTATGCTGTTGTAATATTAAGTTAATATTACTTGGCTCATGTTTAGCCACGTTAGTCACTTTATGTGGCTGTTTCAGACTTTGTTTTTAGTTAAAGTTTTAGGGTTGTAATGGAACAACTAAGAAAAGTTAATCTAAGCTAATCAGAAAAAGGTGGCGCAGACCTTAACCAAAAACTCTCCTCTCTCTTCATTCTTCCTCTGTTCCATTGATCTTGTGCTACAGAACTTGCAAAAGTCAAGAACTCAAAACCAACATATGTTGTTGATGTGAGTTTTAAAACAGCAAAATTATGTAATCCTTAATGCAGAAGAAATAAGAGTGCAATCCCTTAATGCAACTCTGCACTGCAAAACTATCTATGTAAATTACACTTTTATAATATCACTTAAGAGGCAAAATGCTTGCAGATCAAGTAACATATATGAAAACTTCTAAATAGTATCAAACCTTTATTTCCATTTTAAATGATTTTTAGAAGAATCTTACTCATTAGCAATACAAACCAGCTGCTTACCAACATTGTGACCAAAGAAAATTCCAACTAGAGCAGATGGGGCCTTTTCTAGGCCTTGAGCAATATCTTCAACATAGACCAACTTCCCTTCCTGCAAGTGTTTGATACAAAACTCAACGTACTCCGGATATATGTGCTTAAAATCAGTCTCAATGAATCCTTTCATCTGAATCCGCTTTGTGATCAGGCTGAACAGATTCTGTACACCCTCTGATTCATCAATGTTGTATTGTGAAATCATGCCAGAGAGCGCAATGCGGCCATGAACTTTCATGTGCAAGATAACTTCATCAAGCATGTGACCGCCCACATTGTCAAAGTAAATGTCAATCCCTTCTGGGAAGTACCTGCTTAGTGCTGAACCCAAATCATGATCCTCTTTGTAGTTGAATGCTTCATCAAATCCCATCTTGTGCTTCAAGATGTCAATCTTCTGTTTGGTGCTAGCACTTCCAACAACATAGCAACCCATTATTTTCGCAAATTGACCAACAAGCTGGCCAACTCCTCCTGATGCAGAAGAAACATACACAGAATCCCATTTCTTCGGAGAACATATATTGTGAAATCCAACATAAGCAGCAATTCCTGGCATTGCCAGAATGCCTGCATAGTATGAGAGGGGAACATCAGTGTACGTGATCTTGTTTAGGCTATCCGGGTTAGTGATCACACTGTATTCTTCCCACCCAATCAATCCCCAAACGAAGTCACCTTCCTGGAAGCTTGGTTGTGTGGATTCTATGACCTTGGATACACCATATCCCACAAGGACAGAGCCAGGGGTGAAGGATTGGATAATAGTGCCAGAATGAGAGACATGACTGGACATGCGGTGACGCATGTAAGGATCACAAGAGAGGTACAGGTTCTTGAGAAGCACAGCTGCCGCGGATCCATGGGATGAAAGGCTGCAATTGATTGTTGAGGATCTCAATCCAAAGTCGCTCTCTTTTGGGTACCCAATTACATACTGGTTCAGCACAATCTGTTTGTTGGGAATGACATTCTTCATCATCATCATCATCATCATCTCCTTCTTCTCAATTTCTTCCTCATGCATCTTGTCTTTTTTTAATTTGTTCTAAGTTGAACTTACAAATTTATAGGTGAAGTAGAGTGAACCAAATATCTAAGATAAGAGTGAGTATGACTGTGTTGGGTGTACCAAGTGAGTTGTCAGGTGAATTATAGAGTCCATTGTAAGAGTGCATGGTAGTGCATGAAAAAGTGAGTGTGAAAGTGAAACAAAAATCAACACGGGTAAAAACCGACAAAAATCAAACTAATCCAAGTACATTGCTATAATTGTAAAGAATTCAATGTGTCACATGTTTAGTGCTACTTCAGTCGCTTGTGTTTTGACAATTGTGTTTTTTTTTATTTTTATGTGAAATATGTTTTATCTTCAATCCTAGACTCCTAGGAAATTTAAATGATGTTGCAGTCATGAATTGTTGCAATTGTTAAATATTTGAACAAAAGAATCTCATACAACAAAGCCATTATTGCTTAGGGACTGTAAAGGAAAAAAAAATTTCAATTTTCAAAACTAGTACATCTAACCTATTGAATTGGGTTGGACTAGATGGGATATCCACGTACGGATTCTAAACTGATGAACAATCCTAATTACAAAGTTGTGTCTATAAAGACACTTATTTTGTTCAACAATACTGAATTTTATAATCAGTACATGTATGCTATAAATTTCTTCCAGCCATGGTCACACATAGGACAATTGATGTTGAATGATCTAGCAGCAAAAAATTTTCAATTTTGAATGACAATGGTTCCTTTCTTCTCACATTTATCAAACAGTGAAGGCTATCCTTTTTTTTGAGATAATAAGTTTGGCATTTATTCATGAAGTAAATCTTCATACAAAGGATCTGAGAGCCAAGAAGGCCGAGATACAGAGTCCAGCCAAACATTTGGAAGCAAAGAAGAGAGTGCATGTTTTGCCAGAGCGTGCGCCACTCTGTTGCCATCACGTTGTCTAAATTTGCAGCAAGCCGCGGGGAAGCAGTTCATCAGTATCTTGACATCTTCCACCAGCGCACCATCTGCGGCCATACATGGGTCTTGGCTGTTGATATCCTGCACCACCCCTTGAGCATCGAGTTCAAGGATTATGTTCTGTAGGCCCATGTCAGCAGCCAACTGTAACCCAGTCAATGCAGCCATGAGTTCTGTTGTACGGGCGGCGAAAGGAGCGAAGATCAGCTTGGTCGCCGTAAGTAGCAGAGCCCCCTCGCTGTCTCTGATGACCATTCCCAACCCCCTTCGTTCCGCACCTCTTCCCGTGGCGCCATCTACATTAAGTTTGATCCAGGCCAGCGGTGGTGGCTCCCAGTGGCATCGAGATTGTACCGACACAATGGGGAGGTTCGGGGTTAGGTTTGCAGTTTCATACTCGGTGGCAAGAGAGACCAGTCGTTCATAAACACTTTCAGGCCGATCGTCTATCTGGTTGAACACCCATGTATTCCTTGAGTTCCATATTCCTCAACATAGGTAGGCGAACAGAGTTAGTTCCTCCCTTGTAAGGACTGTCTGCGCATATTCCAGAAAACTAATGAATCTCCCGTCCATTCGCAGCCCTACAGCGGCACCGAAAGTGGAGAGAGCCCACACACGTTGTGCAATGGGGCAGCTCCATATACCATGAAGAACAGTTTCATAGGCAGAATGGCAGCGGGGGCAATCAGGGGATTGAATTAAATTCCTTTTAAATAAGCCCACCCCACATGGAAGTGCTTCAAGACAACACCTCCATATGAATAATTTGATTTTGCTCGGGATTTTTAGTTGCCATATGCCTTTCCAGAAACGGTGGAGTGGTTGCCTCCTGGAGGTCTCGCCATCAAAGTTACCAGAGGATTGTCGATCAAGCCAGTAACCACTGCGGACACTGTATCGTCCATCCCTGGTATAATGTCAGAACAGTCTATCAGGTTGTTGCAGTCTACCGAGGGGGAGGTTAATGATTGCCTCCACCTCTTGTGGCCAGAAATGTTGCTGAAGCAGTGCAATGTTCCATAGCCCCGTTGAGGTAATGAGATCCTTAACCCGTGTATTAGGGGGCAAGCTCATCGGGGATTGTGGCAGAAAGGTGGTAGGGGTGGGTAGCCATGCATCCTGATAAACTCTGATAGAGGTGCCATCGCCCACCCTCCAACGCAGGCCTTTGTGGAGCAGAGTGCGTGCCCAATGTAGGGATCGCCAAACAAGAGATGGCTGGGTGCCTAGCCTAGCCGAGAGAATAGAACCGGTCGGATAGTATTTGCTCTGCATGACTCGACTGACCAAAGAAAGTGGATTCAACATGAGGCGCCAGCACTGTTTTGCAAGTAAAGCACGATTAAAACACCCCAGTTCTCTGAAACCCAGGCCCCCTTCCCATTTTGGCTGGCAGAGCTTGTCCCATCTAACCCAATAGATACCACGAGTCAACTTCTCTTTTCCCCACCAGAACCGAGCAATAAGAGAAGTGATAGTTTTTCGGACCCCGTTCGGCATTCGAAAAATACTCATGTAATATGTAGGAATCGCCTGTAAGACTGCCTTAATAAGGACCTCTTTCCCGGCCCGTGAGAGGAAGCGTTCTTTCCATCCTTGAACCCGTTGCCAAACCCGATCTTGTACTATTTTAAATAGCTTCTTTTTTTCCCGTCCAGCCACAGTAGGGAGGCCTAAATATTTTTCGTGGCAGGCGACGATAGGCACATGTAGACATTGTGAGATGATCACTTTAATTAGATGATAAGTATTTGGACTGAAACATACAGCCGACTTCTCATAGTTGACCTTTTGTCCCGATATTTCTTCATAAGCATGGAGGATGTCCCTGATCGCAAGACAGGCGTCGACGGTGGCCTCAAGAAAAAGTGTGCTGTCATCCGCATAAAAGAGGTGGGTTATAGGGGGAGCATTCGCAGCAACCCGGACACCCGTAATTCTTGCATTGTGTTCGGCTTGGTGAATTGCCAGACTCAAGCTCTCCCCGCAAAAAAGGAAAAGGTAGGGCGAGAGCGGGCACCCCTGTCTCAGACCTCGCTTCGGGGTGATAAGACCCAGCAGGTTGCCTCGCCAAAGGACAGAAAAGGACACTGTTGAAAGATAATCCATAACCCGGTTAATCCACTGCTCATGAAAGCCCAGTTTCCGTAGAACCGCCTCTAAAAAGTTCCATTCCACTCGGTCATATGCTTTCGCCATATCAAGTTTAATGGCCATTTTCGGAGTGGCATTCACTCGTGTATGCTTGATGGCATGGGTGGTTTCGAATGCAGCGATCACATTATCCAAAATCTGTCTACCTGGAACAAAAGCACTTTCACTAGAACACAAAAGGGCTATTATAGCACTCAAAAAACGCTATAAAAGCCCTTTTATAGCGTTATTGAAAACGCTATGACAGCCGACGTTATAATAGACCTGAGGTTTATTATAGCGTTTTTGGAACGCTGTAAAAAAAATTCTTTCTATAGCGTTTTTAAAACGCTATAAAAGATCTATATAATAGCGTTTTGAAATGCTATAGAAATATATACAATAGCTTTTTTAAAATGCTATTGAAGACTAAACACTATTATAAGTATTTTCTATAGCATTTGTGTAGTGACAACAGCATGTCTCAACTCATAGTAACTAAGCAAATTGTAAATTGGATATTGGATATTGGATATTGATTACAAATATATATATATAACTAAGCAAATGAACATGCAATTAGAACTCACATCTTATTAGATTAATCGAAATTACAAACTCACATATTCATTAGTAATACTGCACTAATGTCACAACTACATAAATGTAAAATACTTAGGTTCTAATAATAAGGTTGCATGACTAATCCATATGTTGGTTCTCCTCATCCCATCCTCGCATCTTCCATGAACTGCAAAAAAAGAAAATATGCCAAGAATTTTAAAGTTTATCAAAAAGATTTCATAGAATAAGTAGTATTAAATTTCATGAGATGCAGCTCCCAAACCCAAAAAACAAAAGAAAAACACTCGAGCATAAATGGTTTGTTAGTAAAATCCATAATTGGAATTCTTGCCAAGCCCTGCAAATAGATCAAACAGAACAAAGTCAATTACAACTCTAGAACCTTCATAAAACATTTTTCTAGTTTGATTGCACATGAAACCATGCAGGACTATAAGTTTGGAGAGACTTAAATTGTTGTAATGGCAGAGTGGAATGACAAAATTAGCAAAGAAAAAAATCTTAAATTTACATAACATAGATTGCAGTTACCTTGATTGGGTTGGCATTAGTAGTCTCAGCATCCTCAAAAGACTTCACTGGGATTTCTGAACTGACTTGAGTTTCTTCTTCCACTATAGCAAAGGCTCACTTACTTCACTTGTTTCTCTGTGATTAACAACAAGAAGTTCATCAGCTACTTGGTTACTTATGTTTGTTTCATTGTAAATCAAATTTGAGGAAATGCCCTGAGTTATTTGTACATGTAAAAATGCAATAACATACAACCTATTGCAATTTTCAGCAATCATTACAGAAGGAATTAAGTCAAAGAAATAATTGAATGCAACCATGCATGTTGAAACCAAGACTAGCTACTTTCAAAGACATAATTATAACCGACACCTATAAGAAACATGGTCAAACTTCACAAATATACCAGCTAAACAAAAAGACCAACTAAAAAATTTTATTTGGAATAAAATAGTCCCCCCCATATAGAATTTGACAAATGATATCAAGATATCATGATTTCCACAAACCTCTGGAAAGGTGTTAAATCCTTTACAGCTTTATCTCTGGCAAGCACAATTCAGAAACTAAAACATTTAATTTAGTTTAAGAAGGGGGAATGTTCCCTATAAATTAAGGAAATAATTGATCACACGAATGCAAAGATTGAATAATTCAAGCTTCTACCAAGCACCAAAATACTAGTACCATGTTTGAGTTACTTAAATCAAGCAACTTGGTACATGATTCAAAAAGAGTCCGAATAATTCAATCCNGAAATCTCTCCCTTTACACATCCAGCAAACATATTATAATAATACATATTTAATAGGCATAGCATGACTCAAGTTATTAATCTCTCCTCTTCATTATTTTACAGCTTGGCATAGTTTCAGAGAATCAGAGAGAGAGAGAGAGAGAGAGAGAGCACATATATAGTTTCTACTCAATTAATACACAACCAAACACAACAGACATGCTTAGCATAACAGATAATGGAATTTATTACCATGCAAGAAATATTAATTGGTCTTATTCAGGGAATCATTAATTTGGTGGATTGACTCCCCTACTTGGGTTTTCAAATTTAAGACACTGATATTAGATAAAATTAAGAGTATGGCATGAAGCGATGTCACCCATTTTTCAGAGAGTTGTGCATTTGAAACAAGTCCAATGAAAATTTAAGACAATTACAATACAGAACTTGTTTCTGTTAGCAATTAATCCTATAGTACAAGTACAATACAACATAAAATCCGGATGTCAAGGTAGGACATGAAGTTCCACCTTGTCAAAGGAAAATAAACTCACCCACCCTTGCCCCACATTACAGAACTTCAAAGGAATGCTCCCACATTGCCTCTTGAGAGCTTCAAGGTCTGCTTTTGAGGGTGGATGGCCACAAAAAGAGAAGTTTACATAAGAATGAGACACTCAGATCAATTAATAGAACAAAGAATTTGATTTAGTACGTAGTTAGATGGAAGAAAAATTTTTATGGATGCTAAGCTCCAACTCAAAATAAACTACCAATACATATAAGCAAAGCGTACCTTGGCTAAAGAATTGTCTCCATACATATAAGCATGAGGTTGTGAATTCTCAAATTTAAGATCTCCAATTAATGATTGCAAAATGAGTGACTAAAGAAAAAAAAAGTTAAGAGAATTGATGCCTTCTGCTGCACAAAAAGATTTATTAACAATTATTTCTCCAAAAAGAAACTCCATCACAGCAATACATAGTGTTTGGTGCCTTACTAAATTGCAACTTAACATGTTTTTCTAATTAAAAAGGAAAAATTATGTTAATTACTCACAAAATAAGATTTTGAAATAATTAAAGACTAAACCCCAAATAATAGACTATCAACATTGACAATTATAAAAAATGGGGGACTCTTAATCTATACACTATTCTTAGCAAAAAATAAAAAATTATACAATATATATTACCAAATCATAATGATTAGTCTTTGTACATATTGTAAATTAACCTCTTGGTTTTCATCTTACACAAAATGTCTCTAGGCCCTTACATGCAATGCAGGTACAGTTAAATTAATGGTCATCTTTATAATGATTCATTGCATGACTAAAATGAGAACAATGTTGATGAGAAAGGCAAAAAGATTTCTCTTTGATGTATTCTAAATAAGGCATCTTTGTTTTGTCCCCCGAAATGTGGATTATACGGCAGGTTCCAAGCTCGGTTTTATTTTTAAATTGAAGGATATTTTTATTGAAAAAAAAAATTTTAAATAGTTACAATCAGATTAAAGTTGTTGTTTGATCTATACAAGAGCTTTCCACACCCTAATAGTCTTTGGATTATTGACAGAGTAGGCATATCTTATGACAATGAGGATTGATATCTAAAAGAAAAAAATCAATTACAGCTAATCAAGAATAAAATCAATTCAAGTAAATTGTGGCAGCCGTTTCTTCCAACTCAATGGTAATCTCCTCAATCCTCAATCTCAACAAATGAATTGGTGATAGTGGCAAAAAGTATTGTTCACAAATTTCAATCAAATTTAAACACATTAAATTTATAAGCACATGTAACAGCAGAAGGAAACAAAAGAACCATCGTTTGAATTAGGACCTGGGATTATTGTATTAAGTTCAAGCTTTAGCCAAAGCCTCTGCAAATGCAAACTGACTGCCTACAGCCCTATTAGGAACCCTTTTCGAATCTAATCCAAGAAACAACCCTATTAGAGATAAATCCCACAAGTCACAAGGAATGAATGTCATAGACCCAAACCCCATTA
>QANW01005993.1:1609648-1776606 GCA_003254865.1 Dryas drummondii | reverse complement strand
TGTGTGTGTGTGTGTGTGTTGGTGTGTAGTAGAAGCAAGGAAAAGATATATACCGCCCACTTATCCACCAAACATAAACCTGAGGCAGTTTTTCTTGTCTTTAAAAGACATTTAGGGCTTGCAGGATTTGCCATTGCCTACAGGCAACACAAATGATGAAATCTCTCCCTTTACACATCCAGCAAACATATTATAATAATACATATTTAATAGGCATAGCATGACTCAAGTTATTAATCTCTCCTCTTCATTATTTTACAGCTTGGCATAGTTTCAGAGAATCAGAGAGAGAGAGAGAGAGAGCACATATATAGTTTCTACTCAATTAATACACAACCAAACACAACAGACATGCTTAGCATAACAGATAATGGAATTTATTACCATGCAAGAAATATTAATTGGTCTTATTCAGGGAATCATTAATTTGGTGGATTGACTCCCCTACTTGGGTTTTCAAATTTAAGACACTGATATTAGATAAAATTAAGAGTATGGCATGAAGCGATGTCACCCATTTTTCAGAGAGTTGTGCATTTGAAACAAGTCCAATGAAAATTTAAGACAATTACAATACAGAACTTGTTTCTGTTAGCAATTAATCCTATAATACAAGTACAATACAACATAAAATCCGGATGTCAAGGTAGGACATGAAGTTCCACCTTGTCAAAGGAAAATAAACTCACCCACCCCTGCCCCACATTACAGAACTTCAAAGGAATGCTCCCACATTGCCTCTTGAGAGCTTCAAGGTCTGCTTTTGAGGGTGGATGGCCACAAAAAGAGAAGTTTACATAAGAATGAGACACTCAGATCAATTAATAGAACAAAGAATTTGATTTAGTACGTAGTTAGATGGAAGAAAAATTTTTATGGATGCTAAGCTCCAACTCAAAATA
Source organism: Dryas drummondii (assembly GCA_003254865.1). Lineage (NCBI taxonomy): Eukaryota > Viridiplantae > Streptophyta > Magnoliopsida > Rosales > Rosaceae > Dryas > Dryas drummondii. The sequence goes on along the minus strand of QANW01005993.1, from coordinate 1,775,704 downwards.
AACTACCAATACATATAAGCAAAGCGTACCTTGGCTAAAGAATTGTCTCCATACATATAAGCATGAGGTTGTGAATTCTCAAATTTAAGATCTCCAATTAATGATTGCAAAATGAGTGACTAAAGAAAAAAAAAGTTAAGAGAATTGATGCCTTCTGCTGCACAAAAAGATTTATTAACAATTATTTCTCCAAAAAGAAACTCCATCACAGCAATACATAGTGTTTGGTGCCTTACTAAATTGCAACTTAACATGTTTTTCTAATTAAAAAGGAAAAATTATGTTAATTACTCACAAAATAAGATTTTGAAATAATTAAAGACTAAACCCCAAATAATAGACTATCAACATTGACAATTATAAAAAATGGGGGACTCTTAATCTATACACTATTCTTAGCAAAAAATAAAAAATTATACAATATATATTACCAAATCATAATGATTAGTCTTTGTACATATTGTAAATTAACCTCTTGGTTTTCATCTTACACAAAATGTCTCTAGGCCCTTACATGCAATGCAGGTACAGTTAAATTAATGGTCATCTTTATAATGATTCATTGCATGACTAAAATGAGAACAATGTTGATGAGAAAGGCAAAAAGATTTCTCTTTGATGTATTCTAAATAAGGCATCTTTGTTTATTTGTCCCCCGAAATGTGGATTATACGGCAGGTTCCAAGCTCGGTTTTATTTTTAAATTGAAGGATATTTTTATTGAAAAAAAAAAATTTTAAATAGTTACAATCAGATTAAAGTTGTTGTTTGATCTATACAGGAGCTTTCCACACCCTAATAGTCTTTGGATTATTGACAGAGTAGGCATATCTTATGACAATGAGGATTGATATCTAAAAGAAAAAAATCAATTACAGCTAATCAAGAATAAAATCAATTCAAGTAAATTGTGGCAGCCGTTTCTTCCAACTCAATGGTAATCTCCTCAATCCTCAATCTCAACAAATGAATTGGTGATAGTGGCAAAAAGTATTGTTCACAAATTTCAATCAAATTTAAACACATTAAATTTATAAGCACATGTAACAGCAGAAGGAAACAAAAGAACCATCGTTTGAATTAGGACCTGGGATTATTGTATTAAGTTCAAGCTTTAGCCAAAGCCTCTGCAAATGCAAACTGACTGCCTACAGCCCTATTAGGAACCCTTTTCGAATCTAATCCAAGAAACAACCCTATTAGAGATAAATCCCACAAGTCACAAGGAATGAATGTCATAGACCCAAACCCCATTAAACTGATAAATCCCCTCAACCTCACTCATTAAACAAGTTAATTTCCAGACTTGATCCTAAAAGAGTACCTCCTATCTCATATCCAAAACTTGTCATAACAACATTCAACTCCCACAAAATTTATACTTTATATTAATTTTTCATAAATGAATTACTTTTTGCTTTGCATTAATTTTACAGCAGCCAATTAGTTTCTACTTTACACTAATTTTTCATCAGCCACACAAAACGTAAAAACCTCAAACAAGCATAAAATATAATAATCCATCAGTCCCACAACAACCATAGATTGCAAAAACACAAAACTTAAATTTATGTATTCAGAAATTAAGATGAATCATCCACCCATTAAAATTCCAGATACCCATTTCTCCAATCAAAGAGTTAAACTAGTTACCTCAAACCCCAAACAATGTAGCAGAGTTAAGCCTCTCTAAAGCAAAATTGACTCTACAGCACAAGATTTTCCCCAAAACCCACTAACCCTAAAATCAAAGAATGGGCTTACCCATGGACATGGTAGTAAGAGAGAGAGAGAGAGAGATATTAGAGGAAGATTGATAATAGACTTACCCATGGACACGAGCAGATTAGAGAAAGATGCTCAATCGGTGGTGGTTGGCGGCAGATTGGAGGAATACAACATCAGTCGAAGCTTTTTCTCTTCCTCTTCGTCTCCAGACCGATTGATTTGAGGGCGAAAAGGCTCAGAGAGAGAGAGAGAGATCGCGTACAAACGCAGCCGGAGAGAGAGAGAGAGACAGAGAGAAAGAAGGAGAAGGAACGTTCTGTCTTGGAAGAAGAACCTGCGTGAATTTATTTTAGCCTAAAACTTCTTACAGCGTTTTTAAATCAATATGCAGTAATTATGTTACTTTTGATAACAGTTTGAAAAAAATGCTATAGTAATATGCTATAATATATACATTTTGTTGTAGTGTTTGATTCTCAGATATAACATGGGGTAGCCAAACTTTAAGTCTATTTGCGAGTGCCTTGGCAACCAGTTTGTAAAGAACTGTGCAAAGGCTGATGGGTCGGAATTCAGTGACCCGCTTGGGCTCGTCAAGTTTGGGGATTAAAGCTATCAATGTGTGATTGACATCCCAAACACTCGCATCGCCATTGAGGATACGCAAGCAGAAGGTGGAGACGTCATCACCAACAATATGCCAGTAGCGTTGGTAAAAAAGAGCAGGCATTCCGTCAATCCCTAGGGCCTTAGTAGGATACATTTGCTTGAGTGCCATTTCAATATATGCTTTCGAGTATGGATGTATAAGCTGGCGGTTCATTTCAGCAGTGACTTTCGGTTCAATTAATCCCAGAAATCGTTCCATATCAATACCACCTGTAGAAGTGAATAGAGTGGAAAAATAATTGCAAAACATAGTACCAATCACATCCGAGTCCGTGACCCAGTTGTTCCGATCATCCAGCAGGCCGATTACTGAATTTTTTTTCCCCCGTGCCTGGGCCTGTGCATGGAAGTATCTGGTATTTTTATCTCCCTCGGTAAGCCAAGTAATTCTCGACCGTTGTCTCCAGTAAGTCTCCTCCCCATCTATCAAGGTGTCCAGTTGTTGTTCAGCTCTCATCTGTTTTTGGAAAGAGCCCTCATGCAGTGGTTGTGCCTTGATATGTCCCAGTTCAGTTCGAAGGCAGTTGATAGCTTTTTTTCAGGTCCCATAAAACCTATGACTCCAAGCAGAGAGGTGCCCAGCACATTGTTTGATTCCATCCATCACCGACTGCCCCTGCCGAGTCGCCAAACTCCAAGTGTCCGAGATAACTTCTTCACATTGGGTCTCCTTGCACCACATTTGTTCAAAGTGGAACCGTCGAACACGTCTCCCAAGAGTGATAGGGGTATTATGAGGCAAAATCTCAGTCAAAATAGGGATGTGATCAGACCCCGTAGCCTCCAAATGGCGGGTGCATATATAGCCAAAGCTGGCTTTCATATTGGCGTTTACTAGGCAGCGATCTAATCGCTCACGTACAAATACTGACCCATTTCTAACACATTGCCAAGTAAATTGGTTGCCAACATATCTGATAGTTTCAAGCTCACAATCCATAATTGCATCCCGAAAATTTCCCATCTGCCCCTCTGCTCTATCTAAACCTCCTTCTTTCTCCTGTGCAGTCAGGATCTCATTGAAATCCCCCATTACAACCCATGGTCCTCTCCTCATATCACCTAAACGTCGTAGCAGTTCCCATGAGTGGCGGCGCTGTCCAGTTATGAGATTGCCATAAAACCCGGTGAGTCTGAAATTGTAAAGAATGGGAGTCTCTATCATCATGTCAATATGGCCTTCCGAATAATTGAGGAGCCGAAGGTCCCAGCCATGTGCCCACAGAAGGAGAAGGCCTCCGCCCAGACCACGTCTACCCACTCGCATACTTCCTTTCATTCCCAATCTTGTATGCAAATTCTCCATTTGTTGCTCTGTCATTCGCGTCTCCATTAAGAAGACGACGTCTGGCTTTGTCTCCCTTAAGAGATTCTTAAGGGAGTCGAATGTTCGGGGTTGTCGGAGCCCCCGAACATTCCAACTTAGGAGTTTCATTGCTTGTGGTGGGTCGACAACCCCGAACCCACCACTTTAGCCAAAACGGCTGAGTTGCTGTCAATTTCTATAGTCTTTCCTTTCTTAAGTACTCCTGTCTCAGATGGGACGATGCCTTCTGCTTTACGTTTTCTAGTCAGAATCATATCCCTTTCAACTCCCTCTCCTCCACGGGAAGAAGGTCTGCTGGGTTGAGGGGTGGTTTTGTCAAGCTTTTTCCCACGTCCAGTTGTCTTGGTTGCCCGGGGGGCGTTGCCTGAGGCGGCGGCGCAGCTGTAGGTTGTAAAGCCTGCTTTAACACATTGCCCAATTCTGTTATTAGACCCCCCTGCACTGCAGGTATTTTTGGTGTTGGGGCTTTTAGCTCTCCCTTCATTGTGTGTTGCAGGTTTGCTTGGTTTTCTTTTTGTATCTGTTTCTCCCTTTCGTGTTTCTCCCACTCTTCCACTCGTGCAAGTCTCTGCGATTCTTCTGTTGCCCTTTCTTGCAGTATTGTCTTTACAGGGGAACCCCCGAGACAGTGAAGGCTATCCTGATAGCGTGGCCAAGAGCAGAGATAAGATTTTATGATTGAGGGGTAGAAACATAACACATCAATAAGATTTTCAATCCGCAATTTTAAATCTTCTAACCATTAAAAAACTTTGCCCACTAGAAACTTTCTCAAAACCTCCTAATACTTACAATTTCTAGTCTTTTATACCCTCATATACATAATAAAGGGGCATTTATAAATAAGTCAATAAAAAGTTTCAATATTACAAATATCCATATTTTTTGTGGTTGCCCAAAATTCTGGAGTTAAACCTTAACATAATGTCTTCATCAAGCCTATTCTATAACCTAGGAGAAGATTGGATCAAAAATAAGGATTTACCCTTACAAATTGGGGAAAGCAACACAAAAAAGTAAATGAACAAAATCAATAAAAGGGTGAAACTGAAGTATTAAAAAAATGGGTAAAACTGAAATATTAAAAAAAATGGAGGTTAAACTTTGATGGGTAATAGTTGACAGGGGTTGTGGGAGAGATTAAGTCTCTAATATAAGGTTTTGAATTAATTTCATTAAGGGTGAGGGTTTTGAATTAATTAAGTTAATTCGAAACAGGAGATTATGAATAATTTACTAATAAAATTACGGACTGTAATTATAATTAATGATATGAAACATTCTTTGAGTGAGACTATGCCTCCAAAATATATGCACAAGAATTTTGTGTATTTATAAGAATTTTATGTCTTCATCCATATTTTTATGTTTTTTATTATCAAACTGTTGTTGTTTACGAAACTTGAATTTAATACCTTTTTTCAACAAAAGGAAAACTAGGTGCACTAGACCAAATGATTATCGGGACATATATTCATTTAGAGTTTATTTATTATAAGAATATTAAACAAATTATTGTTGGAATATTAGGTTTTACACATTTGTTGCACTACTCGACATCACCAATTGTATGTGTAATTCTTAAATATTATTTTCCAATTTGATGTTATTGTAAGATTTAAAAAAAAAAATTCCCAAAAGCAATAATGGCCTGACATGCCGCCCACATGCTTTATGGTTATGGGTAGGTCCACTTTTTAATGATTTGAGTGCTTGGCGTTTTTTTGGTTAAACATTGTCACTATCCGGCAAAGACAACCCATTGTTACTGACCATCAAAAGATCGCATAAAAATGATATTTAAACAGTTTAAATGGTACTCTTTAAACGGTAATAGTGATGGTTATTCTTCGACAATGGCAATCTATCTAATACCAAATAAATAAATAAATAAAAAGATGCGCCAAGCGTAGAAATAGTGCCTCCTATAACGTGGGCTTCTTTATCATTTGCAATGAAGGGGTGGACCATTTTTAACATTGCAAACATTAGGAGGATATTACGGGGGTTAATGGTACAAATTTACAATGAAATGTGTAGAGTTAACGTGATTTTTTTAGATTGAGTGCTTTAAACTAAGAAATTAGGCTTGAAGATGTATGATTCATTAAAAAAAAAAAAAAAAACCTCTCATATTTATTCTCAAGACTTTTATTTTTACTTAAAATGTTTTTTGAAGTCTTTTATAGAGTACTTATTTTTATTTTCTACTTAAAATCTTTAAAGGATTTGAATGTCTAGAGAATTTCACATTAGAGAATCTTTGTAATGTTGATGAGAAGAGTAGAAGAGAAGACAAAAAGTTTTTACAAGTGACATAAATGCAACACATTTGCATTCTCTATAGCATATATGATATATTGAATTTTTTTTTTTTTCAGAAGTTTGCAGGGGCCATGACTCCTCTTAGTCCCTTCTATGTTTCGTCTCCTATTGTTGTTGATAACCATATTATAGTCCCAAGGTATAAAATTTCGAGTTTCGAGGAAATTTTGACAGAAATTTCGAAGATTTTTAAATTTCGACAGAAATTAAATAGAAATAACGGAAATTACTATCAAAATACGAAAATTTTGAATGAAACTTTTCCATATATTTATTTAACATATTATCTACTAAATTGATAAAAAACATTGAAGAAATCAAATTATATAATAGGTTTCATGTGATATAAGGTGAATATAATGCGCGCCAGAGCAAATACTGTTAAATAAGATTAGTATAATGAATAAACAAAATTAGTATATTCTTTATACTCTATAATTTAATTATACACTAAAATCTAAACCCTAATACTCTATATATTCTATATTTCTATATACCCTAATACTTTTTATACTCTATAATCTATTCATTAAACCCTATATAGTCTATATTTTTTAGGATATTAGGTTTTAAGCTCTTTAGGATACTTTTAATTATTTTTTTATATAGAAATGTATTTCTTTAAATTTATTTTAACTAACTTAGATCTTTGGTTGTAGTTCTAGAGCTTAGTTGTGTGGAAATGAATTTTAGAAAATGAAAATTCAAGAATTTGACTATTATTATTTTTTTTCAGAATTAAATTATAAGAGTAGGATTTTTCATAATTTTTTTGAAAGCAATTTGACTATTTTGAGGTTATAGGAAATTAGTACTCATCAATATGAGTTCGTAGAATTTTTCGGTGAATTATTTGGAGTCTCGAGCTATTTTTGGTGAATTTCTGAAGTTGGAGAAAATAGAAAATATGAAAATTTCAAAAATTTCGATAAATTTCGGTAAATTTCGATAAATTTCGACAAAATTTTTCCGAAAAATTATTAAACATGTGTTTCGATTTCAACACCCTAAAAAAACGAAATTTAATTCATTATACCTTGAGGCCTCTAAAAGCACTCAGCCATTTCCAAGACCACAGAATTTAAGACTTGCTTGATCTGAATAGTAGTACCCTTGAGGCCTCAACTAGTCCTCAGCCATTTCCAAGACCTCATAATTTAGAACTTCCTTGACTCTGAACAGTATTGTTTCCTTTCTTCTGTAATGCACTGGAAAAAACAGGATTAACTCCGAATTCAATTTCTTCATTCCAAGCTCACCATCTTCACAATTGATTTTGAAGATGGTGAAAGTTCAGATTCTAGTTCTTTCCACTCAGAAGGATATGTGGAAAGTTCCACATTGCAGACAAGACCTTAAGCTTATCTTTCAGAAGTCCAACTCAATTGCTTTACAGCGTTTTGGGTGATTCAAATTACCAATAGTCCAGACATGAACAGTTCCCACCCTCAAAACAATGGAACCGATTTGAATCCCGCACTATTATTTTTCGGTTAACAATCTTAGAAATAAATTTAATAGCAGTATGGCAATCTACACATGTCCTTAAATTCTTAAAAACCTTGATTCCCGTTCGTGGTGGAGTAGAAATAATGCCAAACGCAACTGCAAGCTTCTCACTGTGGTAGAAGAGGTTCTGCTCTTTCTGCTCCTCCTCAACATCATGCAGCACAAAGTTCGTGTCAGGGACATACCCTTCTTCTTTCATCCTCTTTGAAAGCTCGCGCAAAAAGTGATGCATTTCATTATACCTCGGGTGGGACGTATCTCCCACTAAGAAGACATGCACCTCTCTCTTGATCTCAATCCAACTCAAGCCTGGTTTCTTTATTACCCCTCTTTCATCCATTGTCTTTCTGACCTTTGTTACTTCACCCCACATACCAGCAGTAGCATAAATGTTGGCCAGAGTAATATAAGTAGCAGGATTCTCGGGTTCTATCTCAAACAATGCTTCTGCAGCTCGCTTTGCCAGCTTGAGGTTTCCATGAATTCTACAACCACCAATTAAGGAAGCCCACAAGAAATTATTAGGCTTCATGGGCATTTCATTAATAATATTCTCAGCTTCTTCAAATCGGCCAGCTCGGGCCAATAAATCAACAACACAGGCATAGTGGTCCGAAGTATGTTTTAACCCATGCTTTGTCTTAATTGAATGAAAGTATTCAAGTCCTTTATCAACTAAACCAGCATGAGTACAAGCAGAAAGAACACCTACAAAAGTAATGTGATCAGGATGAGTACCTGATTTGAGTAGTGACTCAAACAAAAGAAGAGCCTCATCAGGTTGACCATTCTGAGCATATCCAACAATCAGGGAAGTCCACGAAACCAAATCTGGGCAGGGCATCCCTTGAAACACCTTATTCGCGTTCTCAGTGTTTCCACACTTTGAATACATATGAACTAGGGCACTTGCTGCAAATGAAAAGGGGTCAAACCCTATTCTTGTCATGAACCCATGAACCTGCTTGCCCAGGTTCTCAGCAGCATGATCAGCACAGGCATTCAAAACCCCTGCAAACGTGAAATCATTAGGTCTAGTCCCCGACTTTGTCAACTCCAAGAACAAAGCAAATCCATCTTCTTTCTTCCCATCCTCAAAGTATCTATCAATCATTGCTGTCCACGAAACAACATCTCGATTCACCATCTTATCAAAAATGCTCCTAGCTTCCTCTATACTCCCACATTTCCCATACATATCCGACAAGGCACTCCAAACCACCTCATCCGAGTCCAACCCAATTCGCATTATATAACCATGAATCTCCTTCCCCATTCTTAAACTCTGAATGGCTGCTGAAGCAGCAAGAGCGCTAGACACTGTGAACTTATTAGACTTCGACTTCTCACCCCTTTGCATCATCCTATACAACTGCAAAGCCTCTTTAGGCCTTTCATGCCGAACATACCCCGATATCATTGCAGTCCAAGAAAAATTATCTCTCTCCGGCATTTCATCAAACATTTTCCTAGCTTCATCAAGCTGCCCCAGTTTCGCGTACCCAGAAATCATAGTATTCCAAGAACACAAATCCCTATCAGTCATTTCATCAAAAACTTTCTGGGCATCCAAAAGACTCCCACATTTCGCATACAAGTCGATAAAACGATTGCAAAGGAACAGCCCGGGCACGAACCCAGATACCCTTGTGTGGGTATGGACCAATTTGCCGAGCTCAAGAGCTCGTTGTTGAAGGCAGAGCTGTAAGAGGGTGGAGTATATAGAAGCAGAGGGTCTATCCATGCGGTGGAGTAGCTGAACTGCTTCTGATAAGCGCTTTTGCTCGCAAAGAATGTCTATGGCTTCTTTGAATTTTCCGTCTTTGCATAAGCGGCTTATGAGGCCGTCTTTGGTGTTGGATTTAAAGAAAGTTTTCTCAGTTAGAGGTTTATTCAGTTGGGTTTGAGAAGAAAATGAGTGGGTTCTGTTAAACAATAGCAGAGGAAAAGTCTTGGAAACTTTTGGGTTCAAGGATTTCATAGCTGGGTATGGTAGCTGTGGCGCCAACTAAGCCGGTATCAGTTTTGAACATTTTATGACGACTGAGTTTTTATGGGGGCAAAGTTATGAAATGGTAAAAGTTTGGGCTGAAAAAGTTTTGGTTGAAGGTCTTTGGGCTTGCAGGGGCATTTTCCTTCATCCCAAATAAAAAAGAACCAATATCTTTCGGGGCTTCAATTTACAATCCGAGATTTGATCAACATAGGCCTGCATTTAATAAAAACTAAACTTTTACTCAACAAAGCCCATTATATTCCCAAACCATTTGTGAGTGTTTGAAGTCTTGTCCTTTAACCTCACCATTAGTGTGTGTTCGCATAATTTTGATACTTTTATTTAGTGTCTAATTTTAAACCCCATAATCACTAACAAAATTTGTCTAAACTCTCGTTCATCTAGAAACTCTTTCAAAATCCCCTATAACTTATAATCCTAAATTACCTTTCTGACACGTGCTGACGCATGCTGACACGTGCTGACGTCACTGTAACTGAATTTTGGTATTTTTTTTTTTTTGAATTGAAGTTTTTGCTAAAACTCAATATTTCGCTAAAACTAAAATTAAACACTGAAATTGAATTTCATTACACTAAAACTGAATTTCAAGAATTCAGTTACACTGAAACTGAATTTCAAGAATTCAATTACACTAAAACTGAATTTCAGAAATTCAGTTACACTAAATTGAAGAATTCAGTTACTGAAACTGAATTGAGTGATGAAACAATTACACCTTGACTAAAATGCAATTATACCTTAATTAAAAAATAATTACACTTCACTAAAACAGTTACACGAATTCCGTTTCACTAAAAAGAACATAGCAATCTTATAAAAAAAAGAACATAGCAATCTTATAAAAAAAAAAAACAATACAACAAACCATTGAGATGAGAGGAGTAGCCAACAATACAACGTCGTCCGATCACCTCACGCGCAATGAGTACACGACAGTTGCCACTGCCTTGATCTGTTTCTACTTGTAAATTTGATTCATCATATTTCAGAACCATAATTTCATTCAAAATTCATTTAAAACTCATGTTTCACGAACTGAAACTATTTCGCGAATTGAAACTGTTTCGCAAACTGAAACTGTTTAATCAATAAATGAAGTAAATTTGTATATACTTATAAATCAATTAAAAACCACATTTCTATCCGATTTATAACAAATTCAATTAAAACATACTCACAAATTATACATTTCACAAACAGATTCACAAATCAATTTCAAATTAGGGCTTTTGAAATTCAATGCAATTGAACCAAAATTTGTAAACCAGTAGAGAGAGACTGTCAAGTGGAGAAGAATGAGACCAGAACCACTTCAATCCGCCGCAGGAATCGCCGGCAACGGCGACAATAAGTCTCAAACTTTCTCGGCGTCGATTCGCCGTCCACGATGATCAGTTGGAGAATCAGAGACCACCATCACACTCACCACGTCGAGAAGAAGCTTCTGGAAGTGGAGAGCGGTTGCGACGTCGTCGAAATCTCGAAGTCATCGTTGGAGATGACGATCGGACTTTGGGCTGCATTTGGGTTTCTGTGGATTTTATAGGAAAGAAAATGCCATGGATAGATAGAGGAGGAAGACGCGAGAAGAACCCAACCGGTTCGACACCTCGTCACCGCCGGAATTGACAGATCGCTGGCAAGAAAGCTCGGATTTGCCTAGACCTGATCCGGCGTCGACGTTTGGTTTCACGGCACGTGGAGGGCATAGGGAGGAAGAGAGATGAGAGACGAGAAGATCGGGACCGGTCTCGCCGGAAACCATTGTCGGACGACGGAGCACTTGCCGATGACAGCCATGCGGAGAGAGAGAGAGAGAGAGAGAGAGAGAGAGAGAGAGAGAGAGAGAGAGAGAGAGAGAGAGAGAGAGAGAGAGAGAACCAGAGGAGAAAAAGAATGTGAGAGAGAGAAATGTGATTAACTGATTAAGTGAGCAGCTGGGATTATAATTAGAATATTAGAAAAACTTGGGGTCAAATCCAGCTGGTTGTTAGTTGACCAAGGGATTTTGGGAATGCTTAAATAACTAATAGGGGGTTTTGAATTAACTTAAGTAAAGCTGAAGGTTTTGGAATAGCTAAGCTCTAATTTGGAGATTTTGAATAGTTTATTAACTTTTATTCACATAATTTTTAATTTATGTGGCAATTTAACAAATCATACATTACCTTATAACAATTTAGTAATTTACTGCTTTATTATTTCTGTTTTCTTTTTTTTGTCAGACTACTTACAAATATAAGTAAATTACTGTAAAGTTTATTATATAACCTTTAATGATAGACAAATTCACTTAAAAAGTTGTAATAATAAATAAGTTCATTTTTTATAAATAAAGCCCAAGTTAGATTTTTTTTTTTTCGTGTTTTTTTTGCCGAGCGCTTGATGTATTTTTTATTTTTAACTAGAAAAATTGTCACTGTCAAACAATAGTAATTAGTAATAGTATAACACAGGTTTTTTATGCAATTCAAATAGTTATTGTCACACAATGGCAATTGCCGAGTACTCGGTGAAAATGTCAAGCGCTCGGCTCATTGCTCATTAAAGTAGACTACTCTGTCACCATATTTTTGCAGGTGACCGACCAATCATAAACTTTTTCATTTTAGACTTAAAAAAAAAAAACCTTAAAAATATTCCTTTGTCTTTATGTCTTATCAGTATTTAAATTCTTCCCCACAATGAAAAAAAAAAAAATTGTGTTCCCATTCCACACAAAAATGGTCGGTGGGTTATTTTTCAGTTTTTACTTACATAATGTGCAAGTGGAAGTCTCCCAGTAACTCTGAAGGTTGATAAAGAATATTAGAATCGGTAAGCCGTAAAAATAGGAATTTTGTGGTCACGGCGGTTTCTTAAGGATTATAGTCATCGATTTACAGTGACGCATTTGCTCGCTTGTTTTAGACCGGTTTGACACTGTTTTTTAAAAATGTTTATAATTAATAGCACTTTTGTTAGAAGTGTTTTTGCTTATAATCATATTTAAATTTTTATAAAAAATTCAAGTGTTTTATACAAAAGTATTTTCAAGTGCTTTTTAAATATGTCAAATTTTTTTTTTAAAAAAAAATTATTTAAAAATGCTTTTATGATACAGAAATATTTTTATTTATTTTACTAAATATAATTAAAAGTATTTTTATTAATTTAAAAATATTTTTGTCAATTTTAAAAGCAATTAGTCTCGTGAAGGTCAACGGTCAAGTGAATGGTTCCATTCCATGTCGAAAACTCGAGCTACCTTCCCTAATGAATTTCTTGCGGGGAGTCAGTAGTCACAAACAACATATTCTCATTCCGGGAGGTCCAACGCAGAAATTTCAAGCTTCTTCTTCTTTATCTCAAAAAGCATTGAGTTTTGCATACTGCTTTGCTCTCTACAATACAAGTTTCTGATTTCGGTGTTGGGTTTTGCTCTAAAAGAATCAAAAATAGAATGTGGATGCGATTGGAACAGCATTTGGGGTGCTGTTGAATATCCTTATGGATGTAAAGGACAAGAATTGAGTTCAGCATACTGCTCTGCTCTCTTACCTTCAAGTTTAGATCGAAGTGCATACAGGTTTTTTCATTTTGACGTTGGGTTTTGTTAGTTTTCTGATTTTGGTGTTGGGTAACTTGGGTTTGTTAGTTTTCTGATTTCGGTGTTGGGTTTTGCTAGTTTTCTGATTTCGGTGTTGGGTTTAGCTGGTTTTCTGATTTTGGTGTTGGGTTTTGCTGTACATAATCAAGAATGACTGTAGATGCTGGAGGGGCTGCGCTTGGAGCAGCATTTGGAGCGCTGTTGAGTGTCCTTTGGGATGTAAAGGAGAAGAATACGATGTTCAAACCCCTCCTCGGAGATATTAACTCCACGCTAGGCAGTTTAGAACCACTGATGAAAGAGATAGAAAAATACTACAAGGAGTTGGATCGTTCAAAGGAGGAACTACAAAATTTTGAAAAACAAATGAGGAATGGTGCAAAGCTCGTTGGCAAGTGCGCAAAGACTCGATGGTGGAGTGTCTACAAAAAGTGGAAATACAGCAACAAACTTCTCGATTTGGAAAAATCTCTTACCAAACTGTTCAATATGCTGAGTGTGCTAAAATTAAGGGATGGGCTACAGACCTTGGTAAAAGTAAACAATATAGGGGAGGGAGTCGAGGAAATTAAAGTGAGTGTTGCCAAATTGGAGAAAAAAGAGAGTACTGTTGTTGTGGTACAAAATCAAATTCAAGGTTGGTGTGCAGTTCCTGAACCTCCACCAGTTACAGTTGGATTGGATGTGCCTTTGATGGAAGTGAAGAATAAGCTTCTTAAGGATGATGGGGTGTCAATGCTTGTGGTGACTGCTCCTGGAGGATGTGGGAAAACCACTTTGACCACAAAGTTTTGTCAAGATGGGGATGTCAAAGGTATATCAGTTTCCTCTAATTTGTGAAGTATTACCTTGCAAATTGAAAAGTAGTGATCTGAAATTTTACATTATTTTATTCGTATAAGTGGTATATTACACATATCATTCCTCAATTTGCAGGCTTTTCTATGAGATTATCGAGCTGTAGAAATGTAAATTATTTAAATAACTTGATAGTCAAGCAACAGATCTTGTAATGAGCTGTTGCTTAAATATTATGTCTTACAGGATTTAGAATTCATGATTTCATTTCAGAATGGCCAAGGGAAAGTGGTTTCAAAGAGACCCGGAGTCTCACTCTGAAAAATTTTCCCCATTGCTGATATATGGTTCCTTCTTTCCTTTTCATTTTCTTCAGCAGTTAAGGGAATACATTAAAACCCATCTCATTGGTCGATAGAAATTCTTACTCATCTCATTGGTCGATAGAAATTCATACTTTGGAAGAGTAACCAAGCATTTTTTATAGCTTCATGCTTTCTTAAGACAATTGCTTTACTCATTTCTTACTCTTTGCATATGCTAGCTAGGGCTGAAATTCAGGTAGAGATATTCATTTTATGACCTCAGAATTACCATTGTGTATGTTTTTTGTTTGCTCCATTGTACACAGATTTAAATGACCTCCTGGTGACAGCTTTCGTTATTGTATTTGGATAGATAAATTCAAGAACAATATCCTCTTTGTCACGGTTTCGAAAGAGGCCAACTTGGGCCTTGTTGTACAAGAACTATATCAACGCATGGGTTCCCAGGTACCTACTTTCCACAGTGAAGTAAAAGCAGTTCAGTGGCTGCAACAATTTTTGAAGGAAGCAGGACAACATCCTCTACTTTTGGTCCTTGATGATGTTTGGTCTGGATCAGAATCCCTTCTACAGAAGTTCGATGAATTGAAAATGCCAAATACCAAGATTTTGGTGACATCCAGATCTGAATTTCGAGGATTCGGTTCTCCATATTATTTAAAATCATTGGATGATAAAGATGCAATGACTCTTTTTTATCATTCAGCATCCCTTGGAGATAAGAGCTCTTTTGTTCCAGAACATATTCGGAGAAAGGTGATTTCTTGGTCAGCATGGTTTATTTCTGCCTCACAAAAAGGGGAAATAAACTATGTTCTCTTTTTTATACAAATCATACATACACACAAGTACTAAACACGCCCATTTTACCATGTCAACCTGCAAATAATCATATCATGCTTCTTTTACTGATGGACTAAAACTAAATAAGAATGAGAAAAAGTAGATAGTGATTTAACCATTTTTTCATCTTCATGAAATTATTGAGATGATATTGAATAACTTGAACTTTCGGTCTGCAACTCAAATAGTAATTGACTTCATCTGGGACAATTAAACTGCAGGTAGTAGAGCGCTGCAAGGGATTTCCACTTGCCATTACAGTGATTGGGAGTTCACTCCGTGGACAACCAACAGAGATCTGGCAGCAAAGAGTAGCGGAATGGTCTAAAGGTTCCATTCTTGATTCTGAAACTGATTTGTTTATCCGTCTTCAAAGCAGCTTAGATGCCTTGGAGAAAGAAAAGGCTATCCTCAAGGAATGTTTCTTAGACCTTGGTTCATTTCCTGAAGACCAAAGAATTCCTGCCACTTCCCTCATTGATATGTGGGCAGAGTCATATGATCTAGATGAAGACAATCTGTGCATTGGGAACCTCTATAACCTCACCAACCGGAGTCTGGCCAATCTTATACTCACAAGGTATGCAGGCTTCTATGCTTCTCGTGTATGATAATCTCATTCACGATCAGATGCTAATGACAATTTGCTATTATAAATGCTGAAGAATCTCTTCTGAGCAACCTAGTTTTGATCATAACCAGGAAGGAGAAGACGGAGGTGGATGGCTACTACAGTGAACACTTTGTTACCCAGCATGATATGCTTAGAGAGCTTGCTATTTATCATACGAAACTAGACCCAATAGAAGATAGAAAAAGACTGATTATAGACTTATCTGTAGACAAGCCTCCCAAGCGGCGGAGAGAACAGCAGGATCATCCCATGAAGGCTCGCCTATTATCCATCTCAACTGGTTGTCTCATCTCTCTATCTCTCTCTTTCTAATCAGCAAATACATAATACGCACACATGCACAAACGAACATGTATGTGTGTGTGGACGTACACACGCACAGACAATTGATTAGTACTTTCACATTTAAATATGTCTCCCACACTCACGTCAAATAGCATATTATTTGCAGGTGGAGAGTTCTCAACTAAATGGCAGAACATGCAACTACCAGAAGCAGAGGTTCTAGTTCTGAATCTTAAGACAAAGAACTATGCCTTACCTGAATTTGTGGTGAGAATGATCAACTTAAGGGTTCTAATAGTCACACATTATGGTTTCTTACCCGCTGAATTGAGTAATTTTGAATTCCTGGTTTCATTATCAAATCTGAGGAGGATTAGATTAGAGCGCATTTCAATTCCTTCCATAACCTGGAACCTCAGGCAATTGGAGAGTCTACAAAAGATATCTTTATTCATGTGTAATATCAGCCAAGCTTTCAGCAACTGTTTCGTCAAACTTTTAGATGCATTGCCAAATCTAGAGGAAATGAACATTGACTATTGCAATGATTTGGTCGAATTGCCTGCTGAGCTCTGTAATCTTATTTGCCTAAAGAAGCTCAGTGTCACCCACTGTCATAAGCTATCTGCGTTGCCTGAAGATATTGGGAAGCTGTACAATTTAGAAGTGTTGAGGCTAAGGTCCTGTACAGACTTGGTAAAGCTTCCAGGCTCAATTAAGAACCTCACCAAGTTACAGTTTCTTGACATATCTGATTGCTTCAGCATTAAGGAGTTGCCTGAAGAGATTGGTGGACTAAGTAGTTTGATAAAGCTCAACATGAGACAATGCTCGAGATTGCAGGAGCTACCTCTATCTGTTTTGGATCTTGAGAAGTTAGAGGAAGTGATATGTGATGAAGAGACAAAAAATTTATGGGAACCCTTCGAGCATAATCTTAGAAACATACGCATAAAGGTGGCCAAAGAAAATATCAACCTAAATTGGCTCCACAAGCGTGGAGTTTGAGACCTGTCTTTCATCAAATAGATGTTGGAGCAACATCTGTGTGATTTATGTTGCATTTTGTTTATTATTTTCTTCTACTTTTTAGATTTTGTAAATAGCATGAGATATTGCAGAGTACATAGTTAGGTACAGTGCA
Source organism: Dryas drummondii (assembly GCA_003254865.1). Taxonomy (NCBI): domain Eukaryota; kingdom Viridiplantae; phylum Streptophyta; class Magnoliopsida; order Rosales; family Rosaceae; genus Dryas; species Dryas drummondii. Next base: position 1,758,507 of record QANW01005993.1, on the reverse strand, counting down.
AGAAACCAACGTCTGTATGTCCCTACTATTGTTTGTGTGGCCCCAAGTAGTTTGGGACTTTGGGTTAGGTTTGGCGTTCATGTAGCATAAATTGTGTTATTTTTTCCCCATAGTTTCCTAACTATTTTTATTTGATGACACATCTTTACTTTTGTTAATTAAGATGACGGAAATAACAAAGTGAATTGCATGAGTATGCACACATGCACAAACGAACATGTATGCGTGTACACACACGCACACAATTGATTAGTACTTTCACATTTAAATGTCTCCCACTGTCACATCAAATGGCATATGGATTGGTCAGTTAATCAATAGTGAAGTGAATGGGCTCCATTGCTCCAACTCGGAGAGCTTTCCGAATGAATTGCCTGCAGAGAGTCACAAACAACATATTCTTTTCTCATTGATCAAGAAGAATATATCTATTCTTCTTTTTCTTGATTTGTATGATCACCATCCAACAAAGTAATTTATTGTTTTCTTGGCTTCGTCGGCCATTACCTTTCACTGTGGTAGGTGGGTTATTTGCCTTATCATGGAAGTCTCTTAGAATATGTAGGGTTGGAAGCTCTGAGTGGGAGTTTCCTAGAAGCAATGCATTTGCCTGGTTAATCAGTCAACGGAAAAGTCAATGGGCTGGGGCTCAGAAAGCATTAATATTTGCATACTTCTCTGCTCTCTTGTCTTAAAAGCTTAGACGGAAGTGAATACAAAATTTTCTGATTTTGCTGTTATTGGGTTTTGTTGTGAACAGTCAAGAATGGTTATAGTAGGGGAGTTTGTTGGTGGGGTTGCTCTTGGAGCAGCATTTGGGGTGCTGTTTGATGCCGTTATAGATGTAAAGGACAGACTGCGATGTTCAGACCCCTCCTCGGAGGTCTCAAATCCACGCTGGACGCATTAAAACCACTGATCGAAGAGATTGTCAAGTTCAACAAGGAGTTGGATCGTCCAAAAGAAGAATTACAAAATTTTGAGGTCAAAGGAAAGTTAGGTGTACAACTACACCAACCAACTTCAAGATTTGGATAAATCTCTAAAAGATCTGTTAGCTATACTGAGCGTGCATGGAATAAGGGATGGGAAAGAGACCTTGGTTGTGGCAAAGAATATAGAGGAGGGGATGGAGCAACTTAAATTGGATATTGCTGAATTAAAAGATGATGTTGTGCTACAAAGTACATTAATGGAAATTAAAGGTTGCTGTGAAGTACCGGAAACTCCACCGCTTACGGTTGGATTTGATGTGCCTTTGAGGGAATTGAAGAACAAGTTTCTTAAGGATGATGGGGTGTCAATGCTTGTGCTCACTGCTGTCCTTCACCAGCAAGGAGAAAGTAGAATAAATTACACTTACACCCTACATCATTTAAGGTTTATCGTTTTTTCACATACATCTCCTGAAATTTCAATAATTATATATACACTTCTTAAAGTTTCAAAACTGTTGTATATAATCTCTTATAGTGAGACGAAAATGATGAAAAATTATGCAAAAATGCATACTAAGGAGTGAAATAACCTAATAAGATTACTTAAAGTGTAAGGTTCAACCTCAATACAAATATTTATTTTTTGTTTATTTATTTTTTTTCTCTTGTAGGGAGTTATATGCAATAGTTTTGAAACTTCAGGGAGTGTATGTGTAATTTTTAAAACTTCAGAGAATATATGTGAAAAAGACGATAAACTTTAAGATGTGTAAGTGTAATTGACTCAATACATACTAACATACATACAGATAATTTGTACATTTTTCCTTCAATGATTGAAATAGCATAAAAATCAAGAATAATCAGTAAAAAAAAATATATATATGTTATGGGAGACGAGTTTTTCTGACACTTGTAAAAAATTGAACTGAACAGAAATGAGAAAGTAAACACACCCTAAAAGTTGAGAGTTCTAACTACCAACAGAGGTGTATTAGGTGATGAAGGAGGAAGAATGATATATAAAAATGAAAAAGAAAAAGAAATAAATTAAAAGTATCTGAGTCCTCTCGTTCTTAGGGAGTGGCTCAGCTATACCATAAGAGAAATTAAAGGAAAGAGCGAAGAGAAGGAGAAGAATGAGCTAGTGAAAGAAAAGAAAAGGGAGCAGAAGAGAAGGTAAAAGAACGATGAATGACTAAAAATTAGAAGGGATATATGATGTAAATTATAAAAATGATCAAGGATATTTTGGATAGTTCAAAAAAATTCATTAAACACCACCGGTTCTCTATCCGCTTTCCTTAAAAGCGGAAATGGAAAGCTTCCTTCCAGTTGCTTCTCCAAAATGCTGTCATTGGCAGTGATTTTATACAAAAAGCAGATATTCATGTTTTACCAAACGGGGTGATGTCTCCAAAACTTTGAAAATAAGTGATTTTGCCTTTAAAAAAGCAAATACCAAAAGGGACTAATCTTTCACTGTTTGCGCGGAAGAGAGGGGAAGGAGAGAGGGAGTGAGGAGGGACCCTAACGTGAAGAGCTAGAGAAAAATATAATTAACGAAATCTTAAGGGATCAATGGTGGAGGCTTTGATATTTGTACATGCCACTCTAAAGTCTAAAACCCATGACTGAACTCCATCAAAATCATAAACTTCTTGAATACAGCACAAAGTTTGTGTCAGGGACATACCCTTTTTCTCTCAATTTCTTCCTCATGCATCTTTTATATTTTTTTATTTTGTTAAAATCTGTTTTAAGTTGAACTTACAAATTTATAGATGATGTAGAATAAAATAAATAAGAGGCTAAGATAACAGTGAACATGACAGTGTAGTGTCTATATGCACTTTTATTAGGATAGTACACAAAGTATGGGGTTCAAAATCTATACTGAATCCATCGGTTTAATTCAATCTAATTAGATGTGAAATCTGAAAAACTAACTTCATTGAATCAGTTATCCATTTTCAGGGGTCAAAAGACTCAAAACCCTACAAAATCAAACAAATTCAATTACAATGCTTTCCTTGTGAGGAATTTAATGTGTCACATGCGTAGTGCTACTTGAGTCACGTGCAAGTCCCACCAGTATAGGATTGATAATGTAAACATAATTGTTTATCTTGTTGATGTGAGTTTTAAATCAGCAAACATAATTCTTAGTCTCATGAAGGTCAACGGTCAAGTGAAGGGTTCCATTCCATGTCGAAAATTTCGAGCTACCTTCTTCCCTAATGAATTTCTTGCAGGGAGTCACAAAAAACATATTCTTTTCTCATTGATCACCAACAAAGTAATTGCCTTGGTTTTGAGTAAATTCAAGTCTCTTGCATAAGTTAAAAGTCTTGGTCATCCACTAATGAATGATGAAAGTCTCCCAGAAACAGTGTGGGGCCGGTAGCTTGGTAAGTTTCTTAGAAGCAGTGATGCATTTGCCATTTTGCCTTGTTAATTAAGCAGTCAATACTCAATAGTGAAGTCAATGAGGTCCAACGCATTAATTTCAAGCTTCTTCTTCTTTATCTAAAAACTCATTGAGTTTTGCATCCTGCTTTGCTCTCTACAATACAAGATTCTGATTCCGGTGTTGGGTTTTGCTCTAAAGAATCAAAAATAGAATGCGGATGTTGGAAGGGATGCGCTTGGAACAGCCTTTGGGGTGCTTTTGAATATCCTTATGGATGTAAAGAAAAAGAATTGAGTTCAGCATACTGCTCTGCTCTCTTGCTTCAAGTTTAGATCGAAGTGCATACAGGTTTTCTGATTTTGGTGTTGGGTTTTGTTGGGTTTTGTTAGTTTCCTAAATTTGGTGTTGGGTTTTGCTAGTTTTCTGATTTTGGTGTTGGGTTTAGTTAGTTTTCTGATAAGTTGGTGTTGGATTTAGCTAGATTTCTAAATTTGGTGTTGGGTTTTGCTAGTTTTCTGATTTTGGTGTTGGGTTTTGTTAGTTTTCTAAATTTGGTGTTGGGTTTTGATAGTTTTCTGATTTTGGTGTTGGGTTTTGCTAGTTTTCTGATTTTGGTGTTGGGTTTAGCTAGTTTTCCGATTTTGGTGTTGGGTTTTGCTAGTTTTCTGATTTTGCTGTTGGGTTTTGCAAGTTTTCTGATTTTGGGTATTGGGTTTTTCTGTACAGAATCAAGAATGACTGTAGATGTTGGAGGGGCTGCGCTTGGAGCAGCATTTGGAGCGCTGTTGAGTGTCCTTTGGGATGTAAAGGAGAAGAATACGATGTTCAAACCCCTCCTCGGAGATATCAACTCCACGCTAGGCAGTTTAGAACCACTGATGAAAGAGATAGAAGAATACTACAAGGAGTTGGATCGTTCAAAGGAGGAACTACAAAATTTTGAAAAACAAATGAGGAATGGTGCAAAGCTCGTTGGCAAGTGCGCAAGGACTCGGTGGTGGAGTGTCTTACAAAAGTGGAAATACAGCAACAAACTTCTCGATTTGGATAAATCTCTAACCAAACTGTTGAATATGCTGAGTGTGCTGACATTAAGGGATGGGCTAGAGACCTTGGTAAAAGTAAACAATATAGGGGAGGGAGTCGAGGAAATTAAAGTGTGTGTTGCCAAATTGGAGAAAAAAGAGAGTACAGTTGTTGTGGTACAAAATCAAATTCAAGGTTGGTGTGCAGTTCTTGAACCTCCACCAGTTACAGTTGGATTGGATGTGCCTTTGATGGAAGTGAAGAATAAGCTTCTTAAGGATGATGGGGTGTCAATGCTTGTGGTGACTGCTCCTGGAGGATGTGGGAAAACCACTTTGGCCACAAAGTTTTGTCAAGATGAGGAAGTCAAAGGTATATCAGTTTCCTCTAATTTGTGAAGTATTACCTTGCAAATTGAAAAGTAGTGATCTGAAATTTTACATTACTTTATTCATATAGTGGTATATTACACATATCATTCCTCAATTTGCAGCCTTTTCTATGAGATTATCGAGCTGTAGAAATGTAAATTATTTAAATGACTTGAAGTCAAGCAACAGATCTTGTAATGAGTTGTTGCTTGAATATTATGTCTTATAGGATTTAGAATTCATGCTTTCATTTCAGAATGGCTAAGGGAAAGTGGTTTCAAAGAGACCCAGAGTCTCACTCTGAAAAATTTTCCCCATTGCTGATATATTCCTTCTTTCCTTTTCATTGTTTTCAGCAGTAAAGGGAATACACTAAAACCCATCTCATTGGTCCATAGAAATTCTTACTTTGGAAGAGTTACCAAGCATTTTTTATAGCTTCATGCTTTCTTAAGACAATTGCTTTACGCATTTCTTACTCTTTGCATATGCTAGCTAGGGCTGAAATTGAGGTAGAGATTCATTTTATGACCTCAGAATCACCATTGTGTATTTTTTTTGTTTGCTCCATTGTAGACAGATTTAAATGACCTCTTGGTGACAGCTTTCTTTATCGTATTTGGATAGATAAATTCAAGAACAATATCCTCTTTGTCACGGTTTCAAAAGAGGCCAACTTGGACCTTGTTGTACAAGAACTTTATCAACGCATGGGTTCCCAGGTACCTACTTTCCACAGTGAAGCAAAAGCAGTTCAGTGGCTGCAACAATTTTTGAAGGAAGCAGGACAAAATCCTTTACTTTTGGTCCTTGATGATGTTTGGTCTGGATCAGAATCCCTTCTACAGAAGTTCGATGAATTGAAAATGCCAAATACCAAGATTTTGGTAACATCAAGATCTGAATTTCGAGGATTCGGTTCTCCATATTATTTAAAATCATTGGATGATAAAGATGCAATGACTCTTTTTTATCATTCAGCATCCCTTGGAGATAAGAGCTCTTTTGTTCCAGAACATATTCGGAGAAAGGTGATTTCTTGGTCAGCATGGTTTATTTCTGCCTCACAAAAAGGGGAAATAAACTATGTTCTCTTTTTTATACAAATCATACATACACACAAGTACTAAACACGCCCATTTTACCATGTCAACCTGCAAATAATCATTTCTTTTACTGATGGACTAAAACTAAATACGAATGAAAAAAAGTAGATAGTGATTTAACCATTTTTTCATCTTCATGAAATTATTGAGATGATATTGAATAACTTGAACTTTCGGTCTGCAACTCAAATAGAAATTGACTTCATTTGGGCCAATTAAACTGCAGGTAGTAGAGCGCTGCAAGGGATTTCCACTTGCCATTACAGTGATTGGGAGTTCACTCCGTGGACAACCAACAGAGATCTGGCAGCAAAGAGTAGCGGAATGGTCTAAAGGTTCCATTCTTGATTCTGAAACTGATTTGTTTATCCGTCTTCAAAGCAGCTTAGATGCCTTGGAGAAAGAAAAGGCTATCCTCAAGGAATGTTTCTTAGACCTTGGTTCATTTCCTGAAGACCAAAGAATTCCTGCCACTTCCCTCATTGATATGTGGGCAGAGTCATATGATCTGGATGAAGACAATCTGTGCATTGGGAACCTCTATAACCTCACCAACCGGAGTCTAGCCAATCTTATACTCACAAGGTATGCAAGCTTCTATGCTTCTCGTGTATATGATATTATCATTCACAATCAGCTGCTAATGACAATTTGTTATTATAAATGCTGAAGAATCTCTTCTAAGCAACCTAGTTTTGATCATAACCAGGAAGGAGAAGGCGGAGGTGGATGGCTACTACAGTGAACACTTTGTTACCCAGCATGATATGCTTAGAGAGCTTGCTATTTATCATACGAAACTAGACCCAATAGAAGATAGAAAAAGGCTGATTATAGACTTATCTGTAGACAATCCTCCCAAGCGGTGGAGAGAACAGCAGGATCATCCCATGAAGGCTCGCCTATTATCTATCTCAACTGGTTGTCTCATCTCTCTATCTCTCTCTCTGTAATCAGCAATTACATAATACACACACATGCACAAACGAACATGTATGCGTGTGTGCTCATACACACACACACACACAATTGATTAGTACTTTCACATTTAAATATTTCCCCCACACTTACATCAAATAGCATATTATTTGCAGGTGGAGAGTTCTCAACTAAATGGCAGAACATGCAACTACCAGAAGCAGAGGTTCTAGTTCTAAATCTTAAAACAAAGAACTATGCTTTACCTGAATTTGTGGTGAGAATGAACAACTTAAGGGTTCTAATAGTCACACATTATGGTTTCTTACCCGCTGAATTGAGTAATTTTGAATTCCTGGGTTCATTATCAAATCTGAGGAGGATTAGATTAGAGCGCATTTCAATTCCTTCCATAACCAAGAATCCCAGGAAATTGGAGAGTCTACAAAAGATATCTTTATTCATGTGTAATATTGGCCAAGCTTTCAGCAACTGTTCAGTCAAACTTTCAGATGCATTGCCAAATCTAGAGGAAATGAACATTGACTATTGCAATGATTTGGTGGAATTGCCTGCTGAGCTCTGTAATCTTATTTGCCTAAAGAAGCTCAGTATCACCCACTGTCATAAGCTATCTGCGTTGCCTGAAGATATTGGGAAGCTGTACAATTTAGAAGTGTTGAGGCTAAGGTCCTGTACAGACTTGGTAAAGCTTCCAGGCTCAATTAAGAACCTCACCAAGTTACAGTTTCTTGACATATCTGATTGCTTCAGCATTAAGGAGTTGCCTGAAGAGATTGGTGGACTAAGTAGTTTGATAAAGCTCAACATGAGACAATGCTCGAGATTGCAGGAGCTACCTCTATCTGTTTTGGATCTTGAGAAGTTAGAGGAAGTGATATGTGATGAAGAGACAAAAAATTTATGGGAACCCTTTGAGCATAATCTCGGAAACATACGCATAAAGGTGGCCAAAGAAAATATCAACCTAAATTGGCTCCACAAGCGTGGAGTTTGAGACCTGTCTTTCCTCAAATATATGTTGGAGCAACATCTGTGTGATTTATGTTGTATTTTGTTTATTATTTTCTTCTACTTTTTAGATTTTGTAAATAGCATGAGATATTGCAGAGTACATAGTTAGATACAGTGCAAGAAACCAACGTCTATTATCTAAAACACACCTAACTTTCCTTTGACCTCCTGTCACATTTAAACAGACCACTTCCTTTTTTTCTTCTAATTGATAAAGTCTTACATGCCAGTTTTAGCCTTGCCACATTTAAACATCACATTAAAAAATAATTATGCAGCTGATAGCCTTGGGTTTCCTTTTTGGGCTTTATCCCCTATTGTACCCAACAAACAAAACAAAAAGCAAGAGCTTGGCTCGAAGCCTATGTCGAAGGGTATTGGGCTGGGCTTCAAGCCCTCCTCTTCCCTCTTAGGCCTGTCTCGTTTGCTCTAAATATTCAAAGAGACTAAAGGCTTGGGCCAGCCCGATTCAAAACTCAAAATTTTGAGCTTAGAATAATTGAACTCAACCCATTATAGTAATTTAAATTTTTGTTTGATTTTTTTAGTTTACTCTAAAAAAGGGTCAGAGCCGCAAATTAGTGTTCAAATAATTGGGTTTTGTTCAACTAAAAACTGAAGTGGTGCTGTGAGTTGATAAGCCGACATCGCTCTTGAGAAACAGAACAGAACGGTTACAACTTCCAACTGACTGTGTGTGATCAGTGATCACTTCTTCAAAAAGGAATGGCAGCTGTCTGTGGTCAACGCAAATTGTACAAAAAGATGCAGGGTACTATTTAAATTATTGCATTTGATAATGTATTTGTTTGTTTACTTTGGTAAAAAGATTAAATTTTAGTAATTTATTGCTCAGTAGTTCAAAAATTATCTCGTCTTTATGTCTAATCATTCTCTAAATTTGTCCTCACAAGTCACAATTTATCAAAAAAGAAAAAGAAGTTTTTATTTTTCTAGGTCAGCAGCCATCAATGGGATAGATGGGTTGTTTTTCTTACCATGGAAGTTTTCTAAAAACTGTAGGCTCGTTAGTTCTGGAAGATTCTTTGAAATCAGCTACGCGTTTGCTGGTCAGTCGATGGCTGAGTCAATGGGCACCAACTCGGGAATTTCGAGCTTCCCATTGAAGAAGACTCTATTCTTATTCTTTATTCTTGTTTATATCAGGCACCATCTCATATATGTTCAGCAATTACAAAGTAAGAGAAAATTGAGTTTTGCATACTGCTCTCTTCTCTTGTGTTCAATTTTGAGATGAAAGGAATACAAGTTTTGTGATTTTGGTGTTGGGTTTTGTTGTAAAGAGTCGAGAATGTCTGGGGTAGGAGAGCTTTTGGCAGGGGCTGCTTTAGGACTACCATTCAGTCTGCTGTATGATGTCCTTAAGGATGTGGTGAAGAAGACTACAATGTTTAAAAAACTCCTCGAAGAACTCGAATCCACGCTAGACACTTTACAACCACTGATCAATGAGATAGCAAAATACAACGAGGTGTTGGATCGTCGAAAGGAGGAAGTAGAAAACATTGTCAAAGAAATGGAGAATGGAGGAAAGTTCATTCGCAAGTTCTCCAAGGGTGGTTTTAGGGTGAGGTTAAAAAGGTTTAAATACTACAACCAACTTGTTGATTTGAATGAGTCTCTCAAGAGACTTTTTGATATACTGAAAATGCAAGAAGTAAGGGATGTGAAAGAGACCTTGGTTACAGTGAAGCGACTTGAAGTAAGTGTTGAAGAATTGAAGAATAAAGAGAATTTTGTGGTACAAAATCAATATGGAATTCAAGCATGGAGTGCAGTACCTGAGCTTCCACCACTTACAGTTGGACTGGACAAGCCTTTGAAGGAATTAAAGGAGAAGCTTCTTAAGGATGATGGGGTGTCAATGCTTGTGCTCACTGCTCCTGGAGGATGTGGGAAAACCACTTTGGTAACAAAGTTTTGTCAAGATGACGAAATCAAAGGTATATACATAGATGATTTTCTAAAGACATACCAAAGTATCATTCACTTTGTATAATTCTGGACATTTAAATGAGCCCTCAGTGACAGACTTCTTATATTTTCTTGTATTTTATTTGGATATAGGTATATTTGGCAACAATATCTTCTTTGTTACTGTTTCACAAAAGCCCAACTTGGACCTTATGGTAAAAGAACTGTATCAACACAAGGGTGCCCAGGTACCTACTCTCCAAAATGAAGCAAATGCAGTTAAGTGGCTGCAACATTTTCTGAAGGAAGTGGGACAGAATCCTTTACTGTTGGTCCTGGATGATGTTTGGCCTGGATCCGAATCCCTTCTTGACAAGTTTGATCAATTCAAAAGGTCAAATTACAAGATTTTGGTGACATCAAGATCTGAATTTCCGGGATTTGGCTCTCCATATTATTTACCACCATTGGATTATGATGATGCAATGGAACTTTTTCGTCATTCAGCATCCCTGGAAGATAAAAGCTCTCATGTTCCAGATGATCTTTCGAGAAAGGTGATTTCTTAGTCTGCAATATACAAAATCTATGCTTATTTGCATCCATATACACAAGTGAACACATTCATTTTACCATATCAACCTGCAAATAACCATGCATTTATGCTCACTTTATATATGAACTAAAACTAAAAAAAGAATAAAGAAAAGTAGATAATTATTTAACCATTTTATTGTCTTCATGGAACCATTGAGATGCTTCAGAGAAACTTGGGATTTCAGTCTGAAACTCAAATAGTATTTGATTTCATTTGGGACTACTGAACTGCAGATAGTAGAGCGCTGTAAGGGATTTCCACTTGCCATTATCGTGGTTGGAAGATCACTTTGCGGAAAGCCTATAGAGTTGTGGCTTAAAAGAGAAAGGGAGTGGTCAAGAGGTTCTTCTGTTCTTGATTCTGAGACTGAATTGCTTCGTTGCCTTAAAAGTAGCTTAGATGCTTTGGATGACAAAGAGGCTATCATGAAGGAATGTTTCATAGACCTTGGTTCATTTCCTGAAGACACAAGAATCCCTGCTGCTGCTCTCATTGATATGTGGGCAGAGTTATATGAGTTAGATAAAGATTTCTTGTCCATTGCGATCCTCCAGGAGCTCGCCACCCGAAGTCTGGCTAATCTTGTAGTCACAAGGTATGAAGGCTTCTCCATTTCTCCTCTAAGATATTCTCATTCAAACTTTTCTCTATTCACAGCTATTTTCTAATCATTTTCTAGTGCAATATGTATGCTTAAGAAATCTCTTACAAGCCACTGAATTAGTTTTTATCATTACCAGGAAGGAGAAAACGGAGGTGGATGGTTACTACAATGAACACCTTGTTACCCAGCATGATATGCTTAGAGACTTGGCTATCTACCACACAAAACTAGGCCCAGTCGAAGATAGAAAAAGATTGGTTATAGACATATGTGGAGGCAAACAACCCAAGTGGTTGACAGAACAGAAGTGTCAGGCCATAGAGGCTCGTCTATTATCAATCTCCTCTGGTTGTCCCCTCTCTCTTTTGAAAAAATACATACACATGCACACATACACACATGGACATGTGCAGGCACACACACACACATACGCTCTAAGATTTATAGTGCATTTACATTCAATTTGGCCAACACGTACATCATATAGCATATTGTTTTAGGGTGCCAACACTTACATCATATAGCATATTTGCAGATGGAGTGTTCTCAACAAAATGGCACAACATTCAACTACCAGAAGCTGAGGTTCTAGTTTTGAATTTTCAGACAAAGAACTATGCCTTACCTGAATTTGTGGAGAAAATGAACAAATTAAAGGTTCTAATAGTCACAAATCATGGTTTCTTTCCAGCTGAATTGTGTAATTTTCAACTACTGGGTTCGTTGTCAAATCTGAGGAGAATCAGATTAGAGCGCATTTCAATTCCTTCCATAACCAAGAACCCCAGACAATTGGAGAGTCTACAGAAGATATCTTTATTCATGTGTAATATTGGTCAAGCTTTCAGCAACTGTTCCATCCAACTTTCAGATGCATTGCCAAATCTAGAAGAAATGAACATTGATTATTGCAATGATTTGGTGGAATTGCCTGCCGAGCTCTGTGATCTTATTAGCCTAAAGAAGCTCAGTATCACTCACTGTCATAAGCTATCTGCCTTGCCTGAAGATATTGGAAAGCTGGTCAATTTAGTAGTGTTGAGGCTAAGGTCCTGTACAGACATGGCAAAGCTTCCAGGCTCCATTAAGAACCTCACCAAGTTAAACTTTCTTGACATTTCCGATTGCTTCAGCATTAAGGAGTTGCCTCAAGAGATTGGTGAACTAAGTAGTTTAGGAAAGCTCAACATGAGACAGTGCTCAAGATTGCAAGAGCTGCCTTTATCTGTTTTGGATCTTGAGAAGTTACAGGATGTGGTATGTGATGAAGACACAAAAAGTTTATGGGATCCATTCAACCCCAGTGTCAGAAACATACGCATAAAGGTGGTCAAAGATAATATCAACCTGAATTGGCTCCTCTAGTGTCGATTTTGAGACCGTCTTTCCTCAATAAATGTTGGAGCAACATGTGTCATGTGTGTGATTTGTGTTGCATTTTTTTCCTACTACTCTTCTTTCTTTGGATTTTGTTTCGGTTTGGTAAAATCTGTGAGTTATCGGGGACTTATATGATTATATCCATTGTGTTTTTGCATCGCCTACTATTTAAATTATCAATAGTCATAGAGTAATCAATTTTCTTTTTCCCCAAATGATATGTGAGTATTTTATATGTAAAGAAATAAATAAGGTTCGGATCATATTTGAATAAGAGGAAAGACAGTTAAATCATTTGATGAATATGACTCTTAACTCTACTCTTAAATTATTTCATCTGGGCTATAAGTTTGTTTGATTACTTAGGTATAAAGAACAAAATTTTAGTACTTAATCTTTGCTCATTAATTCACAAATTCTCTTTTGTATGGTATGTCTTATCCTTCTTCAAATCTGTCCACACAATTAAAAAGAAACAGTGTGATCTCACAAAAGTACATTTTCTTGGACGGCCACTTGTGCATTGTAGATTGGTAGTTGGGTTCTTTGGTTGGTTGATTTATAAGTCTCCTAATAGAGTCAAAATAAGTCAATGGGTTCCCACTCGGAAATTTCAATCAAGCTTCCCTTAAATATTATATGACCCACTGAGTCAACACACATCATGTTCTTTTCTCATTGTACAAGAGTATATGTTATGAGTCTATGACCCCCAACAAAGGAAGAGAAAATTTCCTTATTGTTTTCTTGTCTTAAAGATTGGAATGAAAGGAATACAACTTTCCTGATTTTGTTGTTAAGAATCAAGAATATGAGTGGAGCAGGGGAGCAGGGGAGCTTGTTGCAGGGGCTGCTCTGGGAACACTATTCAGTGCAGTGTATGAGGGCATTGAGCAGCTGATCAAAACGTGTCTCATATACAAACACCTCCTCAAGAGCATCACATCCAGGCTCAAATCTCTTGAACCACTGATCAAACAGATAGCACTTTCTAATGAGGAATTGGATCGCCCAAAGGAGGAGCTAGAAGGTATTCGACTGCAATTGGAGGAGGGTGAGAAGCTCGTTCAAAAGTGCTCAAAGGTTCGAAGTTGGAGTGTCTACAAAAAGTATAAATACGCCAAAAGACTTCTTGATTGGGATGAATCTCTTAAGAGACAGTTAGATGTACTGAATGTGCAGGGAATAAGGGATGTGAAGGAGAACTCAAATTCGTTAAGGAAGATTGAACAGGGGATCAAGCGAATTGAATCGGGTTGTTTGACAAGAAATCAGTCTGTAAGTCAAGCTTGGTGTGCAGTGCCTGAGCTTCCACCACTCACAGTTGGATTGGATGTGCCTTTGAAGGAATTGAAGAAGAAGCTTCTTAAGGCTGATGGGGTGTCAATGCTTGTGCTCACTGCTCCTGGAGGATGTGGGAAGACCACTTTGGCAACAAAGTTTTGTCAAGATGATGAAGTCAAAGGTATCATTTTGTATGTTTTGCTTTGTATAATTCTAGACGTTTAAATGAGCCATCAGTGATAGCTTTCTTGTATTTTATTTGGATATAGGTAAATTTGGCAACAATATCTTCTTTGTTAGTGTTTCACAAAAGCCCAACTTGGACCTTATTGTAAAAGAACTGTATGAACACAAGGGTGCCCAGTTACCTACTCTCCAAAATGAAGTAAATGCAGTTAAGTGGCTGCAACATTTTCTGAAGGAAGAAGGACAGCATCCTTTACTGTTGGTCCTGGATGATGTTTGGTCTGGATCAGAACCGCTTCTTGACAAGTTTCAATTTGAAATGTCCAATTACAAGGTTTTGGTGACATCAAGATCTGAATTTCTGCGATTTGGCTCTTCATATTATTTACCATCATTGGATTATAATGATGCAATGGAACTTTTTCGTCATTCAGCATCATTGGGAGAAAAGAGCTCTGATCATATTCCAGAACCTCTTTTAAGAAAGGTGATTTCTTTGTTGCAATGAACACATATTTGCTTATTTGTGCCTTACGAAAAGAGGAGAGAAATTTGTTCAATTTTCACACAATGCAAGCATACACAACTTCACAAGTGAACATGTGAGCATTATTCATGCATTTAAGATTACCTATGTTCACTTTTCTCATCTTCATGAAACCTCATATTGAGATGATTTGTTTAAAACTTGAATTCTGAGTCTGCAATTCAGATAGTAATAGTTGACTTCATACGGGAGATTTGAACTGCAGATAGTAGACCGCTGTAAGGGATTTCCACTGGCCATCAAAGTGGTTGGAAGATCACTTTGCGGACAGCCTATAGAGATCTGGCATCAAAGAGTAATTGAATGGTCTAAAGGTTCTTCTGTTCTTGATTTTGAGACTGAATTGCTTCTTTGCCTCCAAAGCAGCTTTGATGCCTTGGATACAGAAGAAGCTACCATTAAGGAATGTTTCTTAGACCTGGGTTCATTTCCTGAAGACAAAAGAATCCCTGTTGCTGCCCTCATTGATATGTGGGCAGAGTTATATGAGATAGATGAAGACATTCTGTGCATTGCAAACCTCTACAGGCTCACCTCCCGAAGCCTGGCTAATCTTGTAGTCACAAGGTATGCAGGCTTCTATATTTCTCTTGTATTATACTTTCATTCTAATTTTTCCCTTACATTCACAGCTACTTGCCACTCATAAATAGCTCTTGCAATATGTGTGCAGAAGAAATCTGTTCTAAGCAACTTTTTTTATCACAATTAGGAAGGAGAAGATGGGGGTGGATGGATACTACACTGAACACTTTGTTACTCAGCATGATATGCTTAGAGATCTTGCTATCTATCAAACGAAAGAGGGCCCAATAGAACATAGAAAAAGACTGATTATCGATATTCATGGAGACAATATTCCCAAGAGGTGGAGAGAACAGCGGGATCAGCCCATGAAGGCTCACCTATTATCTATCTCAACTGGTTGTCTTATCTCTCTCTTTACTTAGCATTTACATACACATGCATATTTACACGCGCACACACACTTGAATAGTATTTACAGATTTAAATATGTCTCTTCACACTCACACCAATTAGCATCTTGCTTCAGGTGCAATGTTCTCAACAAAATGGCACAACATGCAACTACCAGAAGTTGAGGTTCTAGTTTTGAATTTTCAGACTGAAAACTATGCCTTACCCGAATTTGTGGAAAAAACTAAAGAGAATCAGATTAGAGCGTGTGTCAATTCCTTCCATAACCAAGAACCCCCTACAACTGAAGAGTCTAGAGAAGATATCTTTATTCATGTGTAACATTGGTCAAGCTTTCAGCAACGGTTCTATCAAAGCATTGCCAAACCTAGAGGAATTGCATATTGACTATTGCAACGATTTGGCGGAATTGCCTGCTGAGCTCTGTGATCTTTATCAGCTTCAGAAGCTCAGTATCACCAATTGTCATATGCTATCTGCATTGCCTGAAGGGATTGGAAAGCTAGTGAATAAAGAATTGTTGAGGCTAAGGTCTTGTACAGACTTGTCGGAGTTGCCAGGCTCGGTTAAGAACCTCAAAAAGTTAAAATTTCTTGACATATCTGATTGCTTTAGCATAAAGGAGTTGCCTGAAGGCATTGGTGAAATAAGCAGTCTATTAAAGCTCAACATGAGACAGTGCTCAAGATTGCAGGAGCTGCCTTTATCTGTTTCGGATCTTAAGCAGTTGGAAGAGGTGATATGTGATGAAGAAACAAAAAATTTATGGGAGCCCTTCTTAGCTAGTCTCAAAAAGGACATAAGCATAAATGTGGCCAAAGAAAATATCAACCTGAATTGGCTCCACAGGGTTTGATTTTGAGACCTGTGTATGATTTTTCACCTATTTTCCTTCTCTTTTCTGGACTTTTTTATTTTGTAAATAGCATGCGATATTGCATAGTAGTTTAATTAACGAGGCCTTTGAACATATTTGTGGACCTAGCTATGATTGACTCAAATTCCACGGCTGAAAATTCTATTCTATCTCAACACCCTTGTTGATCTCTCTTTACCCAGTCTACTCTCTTAATTTGAAAATTAATTTTGTTGAATATTAGTTCTTGTTCCCACTTTTTAAAGAATCAAAAGAAGGTAGAGAAATGAATAATGAACTTCAGGTTTTTCTTTTGTTGAAATCATTATCTTGAATACAGTTGCCTTTCAAATTACTGATTTCTATAAAAAAAACTCATAAAGTTATAGAGTCATAGGCTTGAACCAGGCGGCCGGTCAAAAAAAAAATTAATGTATAAAATTTTTTATATAAAGTATAAGGAATTTATTTCAAGCAAAGAATTAACATTTTCATCTAACAAATTGATGAACTTTTTCAATTTGCTTTAAGTATAAATGAAACTCATATAGGAAGAATTGAAATAGTAAATACATGTTTAAAAAAAAAAAAAATTCAAATTACAAGGACCGAATTGATTATTTTTCAATAAATTTATCTTTGTCTATGTATTATAATGGTTTTCTTTATGGACTTCTTACTTGTTACTATAGACCTGTTTAGTTTTAAATTTTTTTGTTTTTTTTTTTTGTGAACAGTAGTACTAGGAATTTCAACTTTTCTTTTTCAACTTACATGACATTCATACATTGGATACTAAAAAATAAAAAATAAAACCTAAAAAAAAAAAAGAAGTATCATATTCAACAAAGTAATGATACATAAAATGATAATAATAGTTGGAAAAAAAAAAGTTGAGACTCTTAGCATTTTTCTTTAACCGTTAACAATTCTCATAAAGATGGGATCTACTCTATGAGATATGTATAGCATAAAGTGGTTATATCTAGTCTGAATTTTCTTGGTACTAAGAATTAATACTAATTTATTGAACTAATTATTGCTTATTGGTTCAAATCAAGGTATTAAATTTCAAAATTTTCGGTAAAATTTTGTTGAAAATTTCATTTTTTTAGGGTTCTGAAATCAAAACATATGTTTAACAATTTTTCGTGAAGATTTCAACGAAATTTCAGAGAAATTTACCGAAATTTATCAAAATTTTTCTATTTTCTCCAATTTTAGAAATTCACAAAAAATAGCTCGAGACTCCAAATAATTCATTGAAAAATTTTATGCATTCGTATTGATGAGTACTAATTTCCTTTGACCTCAAAATAGTCAAACTACTTTCAAAAAAATTATGAAAAATCCTACTCTCATAATTTAATTCTAAATAATAATAATAATCCCCAAATTCTTGAATTTTCATTTTCTAAAATTCATTTCCATCAATTAAGCTCTAGAACCACAGCCAAAAGTCTAAGTTAGTTAAAATAAACTTTAAAAAATTTATAATTTCTTTAAACAAACCTTAAAACAAGTTTGAAAATTGAAGTATTTTGATTGCAATTTTCGTCATTTCTATTTAATTTTTGTCAAAATTTTTATGGAAATTTTCATAAAAATTTATTTGAAATCCAAAATTTAATTTCTTGGTTCAAACCTTGTATCTTCTCGTATCATTTCCTTAAAGTTTATCCTTCTTTTGCTTTTATTACAAAAAAAAAAATTATATATATATATGAATATATCCTTCTTTTGCAAAATAGAAAAAACTTGTTTTTAAAATATACAAAAAGTAAAGTTGTGGGCCCTGTGGTAGGCCCATTACCTCCTTTACACGCTAAAGGGGGTTATTTCCTTACCATACCCAAGATACTTCTCAGAAAACCGTAAAACCGTAAAAAACGAGTGGTCGTGGGCCTCGTGGCGGGGTCTCGAAGTTGAAGGTATGATATTTCTTAGAACAGGGTATGGATTTGCGCGGTTAAATTTGTTTAGTCTCATAATAGAATCAGTCTTTTTTTGAGTCTTGGCTAAATATTAGAATCACCGAGTCAATTAGTTCCAACCTGGAAATTACGTTCAGCCATATTTGTATATAACTATATATATGCTTACATCCCCCAAAACCCAGAAAATTGCAAACAACAGCATATTATTCTCTAAACTGAAGAAGTCTGCTATCATTACCAAAACTAAAGTAAGAGAACACTGTGTTTTGTGTTTGGTTTTTGAGTCTCTTTATTTATATATTGTTTTCTTGGGTCCCAAATGACATTACTTAACTTTAATTGTTCTTATTGTCTGAATATATTGAAACAAATTGGAGTTTTCTGATTTTGTTGTTGGGTGCTGTTGTAATCATTGCAGTGTCTTCTGCTTTAAGAACAGCATTTGGGTCACTGTTTGATGTGGTTATGGAACTGCAAGGCAAGCCTTTTAAACCCCGTCTTGGAGATATCAAATCCACACTAGACTCTTTAGAACCACTGATCATGGAGATGACAGAACTTAACAAGGTATTGGATCGTCCAAAGGAGGAACTGGACAATTTCAGAATGCAAATGGAGAAGGGGGTAGAGCTGGTTCACAAGTGCTCCAAGGTGGGTCTGTGGAGCAGCTGCTGCAAAAAGTGTAAATACACCAAGCAACTTCGTGAGTTGGATAAATCCCTTCAAAGACTGTTGGGTATACTCAAAGTGCAGGAAACAAGGGATGTGAAGGAGACCTTGGTTTTGGTCAAGAATATAGAGACCGCGGTAAAGCAATTTGAAGAGCATTGTATGATACAAAATCAATCTTGGGTTAAAAGTAGGGCTGCAGTGCCTGAGCCTCCATCGCTTACAGTTGGGTTGGATGTTCCTTTGAAGGAGTTGAAGATGAAGCTTCTTAAGGATGATGGAGTGTCAATGCTTGTGCTCACTGCTCCTGGAGGATGTGGGAAGACCACCTTGGCAAAGAGGTTTTGTGTAGATGAAGAAGTGAGAGGTATATCACTATATCGTATACCCAAATCTAAAGTTTAACATCATTTTACTTGTATTAGTGCTATGTTAAAGATTTTATTCCTCAATTTTAACCCTTTTTCTGTGAGAGTCAAGCCACAAATCTTGGTTACTTTAAAAGAGTAACCAAGCATTTACTATAACTTCATGCAATATGCTTTAGAAGAGTAACCAAGCATTTGTTATAACTTAATGATTGGGATATGCTTTAGAAGAGTAACCAATTAACCATTTGTTATAACTTCATGATAGGGATATGCTTTGTTAAGAAAATTGCCTCACCCATTGCTTACTATTTGCATATCTTACCTCCAAATGTGATCTAGATATTCATTTTCATGACTTCACCATTTGTGTTTGGTTTTCTTCTCTGTACTATTCCAGACAGATTTAAATGATCTTTTAGTGACAACTTTCTTATATTGTATTTGGATAGATAAATTCAAGAACAATATCTTCTTTGTCACTGTTTCAAAAAAGCCCAACTTGGACCTCATTGTACAAGAACTATATCAACAGAAGGGTTCCCAGGTACCTGCTTCCCAGAATGAAGTAATCGCGGTTAATTGGCTGCAACAATTCCTGAAGGAAACAGGACAAAATCCTTT
This sequence comes from Dryas drummondii, assembly GCA_003254865.1. Lineage (NCBI taxonomy): Eukaryota > Viridiplantae > Streptophyta > Magnoliopsida > Rosales > Rosaceae > Dryas > Dryas drummondii. The sequence goes on along the minus strand of QANW01005993.1, from coordinate 1,738,773 downwards.
ACTTTTGGTCCTGGATGATGTTTGGTCCGGATCAGAATCCCTTCTTGACAAGTTTCATGAATTCAAAATGTCAAATAACAAGATTTTGGTGACCTCAAGATTTTCATTTCTAAGGTTTGGTTCGCCATATTATTTAAAATCATTGAACGATGAAGATGCAATGGCTCTTTTTCGCCATTCAGTATCCTTTGAAGATAGGAGCTCTCATATTCCAGATGATCTTCTGAGAAAGGTGATTCTTTGTCTGCAATGCACAAAATTTATGCTTATTTATGCCTCACAAAAGGGGGTAAAGATATTATGTTCGCTTTTTATGCAAAGCACCCATACACGTGAGTAGTGAACAGAGAACACTTAATTTACCATATCAACCTGCAAATAATCATATGTTCACACTTATTCATAAACTAAATCTAAAATAAGAATAAAGAAGAGCAGATAGTTATTTAACCATTTTCTTGATTGAGATGACTTTTAGAAACTTTAATTTTGGGCCTGCAAGTGAAATTTTAATAATTGACTTGATTTGGGTGAATTGAACTGCAGATAGTAGAAGGCTTTAAGGGATTTCCACTTGCCATTACAGTAGTTGGAAGATCACTTTGCGGACAGCCTATAGAGATATGGAAAAGAAGAGTAATTGAATGGTCTAAAGGTTCTTCTATTCTTGATTCTGAGACTGAATTGCTTCTTTGCCTCCAAAGCAGCTTAGATGCCTTGGATAAAGAAATGCCTATCATCAAGGAGTGTTTCTTAGACCTGGGTTCATTTCCTGAAGACCAAAGAATACCTGTTGCTGCCCTCATTGATATGTGGGCAGAGTTATATGAGATAAATGAAGATGTTTTGTGCATAGCAAACCTCTATGGGCTCACTTCCCGAAGCCTGGCTAATCTTGTAGTCACTAGGTATGCAAGCTTCTATATTTATCTTGTATGATACTTTCACTCTATTTTTTTCGTTTATACACAACAAGTTACCACTCATGATTAGCTATTGCAATATGCATGCTGAAGAAATCTGTTCTAAGCAACTTAGTTTTGATCATAATTAGGAAGGAGAAGATAGAAGGGGATGAATACTACACTGAACACTTCGTTACTCAGCATGATGTGCTTAGAGAGTTGGCTATCCATCAGACGAGTCAGGACCCTATAGATCAGAGAAAAAGACTAATTATAGACATATGTGGAGATGATCTTCCTAAGTGGTTGACAGAACAGACGTATCAACCCGTCAGCGCTCGCCTATTATCCATCACAACTGGTTCTCCCTTCTCTCTTTAGCAAATACATAAGCATGAACACATACGTATGCACACGCGCACGTACACATACACACACACAACCACTAAAACTTCAATAGTATTTTCGCCCCTGCTCACATCATATAGCATATTGTTTGCAGATGGAGAATTCTCAACACAATGGCCTAACATGGAACTACCAGAAGCTGAGGTTCTAGTTCTGAATTTTAGATCAAAAAACTATGCCTTACCTGAATTTGCGGAGAAAATGGATAAATTAAAGGTTCTAATAGTCACAAATTACAGACTCTTACCTGCTGAATTAAATAATTTTCAACTACTAGGTTCGTTGTCAAATCTAAAGAGAATCAGATTGGAACGCATTTCAATTCCTTCCATAACCAAGAACCTCAGAGAGTTGAAGTGTTTACAAAAGATATCTTTATTCATGTGCAACATCGGTCAACCTTTTAGCGACTGTTCCGTCCAAATTTTAGATGCATTGCCAAATCTAATGGAAATGAACATTGATTATTGCAATGATTTGGTAGAATTGCCTGACAACCTCTGTGATCTCATTAACCTAAGGAAACTTAGTATCACTAACTCTCATAAGCTATCTTCTTTGCCTGAAGGGATTGGAAAGCTAGTAAATTTAGAAGTACTAAGGCTCAGGTCCTGTACAGACTTGTTAGAGTTGCCAGGCTCAATTAGAAACCTCAAAAAGTTAAACTTTCTTGACATATCTAATTGCTTCAGCATTAAGGAGCTGCCTGAACACATTGGTGAACTATGCAGTTTAGAAAAGCTCAACATGAGACAATGCTCAAGATTACAAGAGGTGCCTGCATCCGTGTTGGATCTTGATCTGTTAAAGGATGTGATATGTGATGAAGAGACAGAAAATTTATGGGAACCCTTCTTACCCTTTCTCAAAAACATACACATAAAGGTGGTCAAAGAAGATATCAACCTAAATTGGCTCCATAAGCTTCCATCCTGAGACCTGTCTTTCTTCGGGAAATTTATGGGAACCCTTCTTACGCTTTCTTAAAAACATGCATACCTGTCTTTCCTCAATAAATGTTGGAGCAACGTCGTGATTTGTGCTTCATTTCGTTTGCCTAGTTTACTGCTCTTTTTATCTTTATGTTTTTTGTATTTGTAAATAGTATGGAATATTGCATTGTAGTAAACAAACAGGCCATGCAATAATATTCCATACTATCTACATTGTAGTTTTGTGGGATTTGTTCTTTTATTTTTCAAGGCCAGTTTGTTTGTTGAATAATTATTGTGGTTATTTATTATTGTAGGACCACACAAATTTACACCGTTTAATTTGTATGTGTTATGTTCAAATTTCATTCCTCAATATGAAGGATGTTTCTGTGAAAATGAAGCCACAAATCTTGGTTACTTAGAAGGGTAACTAAACTTTTGTTACAACTTCATAATGGGAAATTGAGAAATTTAATCAAATAACTCCTTCTAATATCACTTTTATTAATCCTAGGGTCCCAAACATTACCAGTTTTACTCTTTTTCCATTTGATCGATTGAGGTGCTGATTTAAAAATAGTTGGATCAGGACACAATTCTTCAATAAAAGCCCAAACCAGGCAGCAACACTTTAGAGTTTAGACCCAAAGAGAGCAGCCCGCTATGGGCAAACCAAAAGCACAGGCCCAAGAGAAAAACGAAAATATCTAGAGAAACACAACCCAAACAAATTAGGGTCAAAGATAGGGAATGCTGCTAGATACGAGTATTGACCGCAGAAGCCAATTGACTGTTGAGCTTGTCATGCCCCATCTCTACCTCGCCCAGAGGAGAGGTGGACCAGAATAGAGCACAAGTCAACTATTAAATAAATTGCTTGCTTCAAACAAGTTGGAAAACATGGGTCTAGAATTTCATTGATAATGTGATTATCTTGACTTGGTGGTCAGTCATGACCCCACTACCTCTCATTACTTGTGTGGTCACTAGCAAGGTATAAATATTGCCAGCTACCAACGATGGTTTGGTGAAACCAATAATGGTCATTTTGATTTATGACCCAGACGGGCCAGACCCAACTATGTATTTGCTTCGTCGAAGACAGTTATGCATTTGCTTGGTCATTAAATGGCAGAGTCAATGGGCACCAACTAGGGAATTTCGAGCTTTCCATTGAAAGACTCTATTCTTCTTTATACGTACAAGGCATCATTTCTTTGGTCTTTTGTATGAGTGTATGTTCACCAATTATATGCTTGGACATATTGCTTTGTTCTTAATTTTTGAAAGGAATACAAGTTTTGTGGACATGGTGATCGAATGAATGAGCTGCTCATTCAAGGTTTAGGGTTTAGGGAGACATATTGCACACTGTCCACAAAACTGATTCAGCTTATTCAGCTCATTCAGCTCTTGCACTATGTCCACAAAACTTATTCAGCTCATTCAGTTCTTGCACTATGTCCACAAAACTGAGCTCATTCAGCTCAGTTTTGTGGACATAGTGCAAGTTTTACGAGGAAAACATATTCTAACTGCTGAGTGAGCTGAATGAAGAAGATATTAGCTAGGAACAGTGTAGAGGGAAAATTGTGGACATGGTGTTGGTCAGCATGAAGACCCATTAATTATCAATGACTCAATGCTAACTAACAATATTGTTTTTGGACAACCCCACAGGGTCCTGATTATAAATAAATAAATTTAAATAGACCAAAATTTGATAGCCTTGTTAAATGTAATTGTAACTGCAGATTCAGCTGAAAATGAAAAGCTAGATAATAGGAACTTGTGGACATGATCTTGGCCAGTGTATGAGATAGCTACTAGTCCTCTTAAGAAAAAAAAAAAAAAAAAAAAAAAACTCTGCGACTAGTAGGTTCCCCGTTGCCCCTGATTACATAGATTCCATGAACTAATATATAACACAAATTAACAACTACTATTTATTTGTAATAAAAAGTCTATAGAATAGATCGATTTTGAAGAATCTTGTGTTGTAGTCTGTGTCTCTACCAAATTTCAAATTAAGTAATTATGATTAACTCGCAGGATCAGGAAGATCACATTGAACTAAGGTGAGTTCTCTCTGCCTCCAAATATGCGTTTTTCTTTTCCCTTTGTGTTTGCATTAATTTTTAGAATTTTTATTTTTTATGATCAGCCTTACACCAGGTCAATACCTAAGGCACCCAAAAAATGCAACCGGAGGAGGAGGACCTTCAGCACCCAATAAATGGAAAAGGCCCTCACAAATTCCATTGTGGGATAAGATAATTGCACTTTCATGTGTAATTGCAGTGATAATGGATCCTTTGTTTTTTTACATTCCAATTGTCAAAGAGGAAGAAAAATGCCTTGGGAAAGACAAAAGTTTGAGGAATGCTTCTCTTCTTTTACGAGCACTCACCGATGTCATTTTGATAGTGGATATCATATATCAAGTTCAAGAAGCTATTAAGACTGTGCCAACAAAGAATACCAAAAAAGCTGAGGCCTTGGACGTAGAAAAAGGAGCAAATGATGATTGTGTATTGAAAAAAGGAGACTTCATTCAATTTGCTAAGGAAATAGCTCGCAAGTTTAACCAAATAAAGAAGCTAATTGCTCGTGAGATGCCCTGGTTATCTCCCCCCATCTTTATTGACTTTCTCGCTCTTCTTCCCATCCCACAAGTAAGAATTCGATCAAATTCAACTTTTCCTTTTCATTTCGTGTAAATTCTTACCAAGCTATCGCTACAATTGATTAATTAATAGACGTCTAAGTTTCTAACCCTTTATTTATTTTCTTCAGGTGCTAATAGTAGGTGTTTTCTTCAAATTGAGTGGCTTTCGGTATTTAAATAAGAGAAAGATTCTAAATGTCTTTCTTCTCAGCCAATATGTGCCAAGAATTTATCGAATTCATCTTTCTTCTAAAGAATTAAGAAAGACTACTGGAATATTGATTAAATGTGCATCCAATTTTTTTCAATACATCCTTGCCAGCCATGTAAGTTTCATATATTCATCCTCTATTTATTTTTATTTTATTTTATTAAGTAGTGATTGACTAATATTTATTTCAAAAAATGTTGGCTCACTAAGAATTTAAGTAATGCTTAAATCATTGATTAATTAATTTGCTATATTTTAGATACTTGGAGCCTTTTGGTACTTTCTTTCTATTCAACGAGAGTCAACATGCTGGCATCAAGCCTGTAAAAATTATATCGACGTTAAAGGATGTATGAGTATTTTTTATTGCGATGATCGCAATACTACTTCAAAAGATATCAGTACATTTATAAACGAGCAGTGTCCTTTTGAGATTCCAAACAATGCCACAGCGCCGTTTAATTTTGGAATATTTCTTAATTCCCTTAAGTCTGGTAACACGGGGGAAATCAATTTTGCAAAGAAGTTTTTTCACTCATTCTGGTGGGGCCTGCGAAATCTAAGGTTTGCATATATACATGTATTCACATCACCAATATACATAAACACATCGATCAATTATTTATAACTTATGTACCTCATTGATTAGTATCTATAACATATTGCTTGATCCCTAACTAATTTTTTGCAGTAATTTTGGCACGAATCTGGAAACAAGTGACTATGAGTGGGAAAATTGCTTTGCAATTCTTATTTCCATCATTGGCTTGCTATTGTTTTTATATCTAATTGGGAATGTGCAGGTCGGTAATAAATCTCTCTCACACAGTCGGACTTGTTTTTCTTAATTTTGAATCATTTAATTGTCTCACTTGGAGTAGCAAGCTGATAGATGAAGCTTAATTAATCTTTTTGTGGTGAAACAGACACTCATGCAGTTATCAACTACAAAATCAGAGGAGATACGACAAAAGATTCAAATGAGAGAGCTAGACATACAAGTGTGGATGGAGAGAAATGCTCTCCCTAATGATTTGAAGAAGGAAATCCTTAAAAACATAAGAAAAAAATTGGAAGAAAACAAAGATGCGAATCTGGAGAATCTATTCTCTATTCTTCCCTGGAAAACCAGAAGATCTCTAAAGCGTTTTCTCTGCATGGAAACGCTAAAGAAAGTACGTACGTAGGATATATATATAGACATTTAGATCCCATCTTCTCTCTCTCTCTCTCTCTCTCTCTCTCTCTCTCTCTCTCTCTCTCTCTCTCTCTCTCTCTCTCTCTCTCTTATGTATAGCAAATTGAGATATTATGTTATATATGTTATATGTAGGTACCAAAGCTTCAAAATGTGAAAGCGCCCGCGTTGAAAATGATGTGCGACTATTTGAGGCCAGTGATGTACGCTGAGAATAGCTACATCGTTCGAACGGGAGAACCACTTGATCTAATGCTTTTCATCACACAAGGCACCATATGGACCTTCACCACTAGCGAATGCAGTAATTGTGGTGCAGCTGGACGATTAGCAACGACTTCGTCATCATCAATGATCCACAAGACCCTTGAGAAAGGTGATTTTTACGGAGACGAAGAGCTTCTGGGTTGGGCATCCGTACCCAACAACCCATTTTGCAACCTTCCTATCTCCACCGAAAATGTGAAATGCCATACCCAAGTAGAAGGCTTTGCTCTGCCGGCCAAGGACTTGTCAAGCGTGGCCTCCAACTGCAAAATGTATTGGGATTTCGGAAATTCTGAGAAAAGAGAGGAGATGGCACTTTCGACCATATCAACAGCGATGCTAAGTTTTCGCAAGCGAACAAAGAAGGCCGCAGAGACACCACTGTTTCTACTGTTTCCCGAATTGGCTACTCATGATGAGGAGGGTGGTCAGCCCAACCAGAGAATCGTATATCAGCGACTACGCCCTGCATTTCATTTATCGCACTTGCAGACTAGATAGACTAGACCCAAGGCCCAGCCCAACTGTCCTCGATCGTTTTAATCATTTTCTACATAAATATCTTTCAATCTTCTATGTTAAATATATAGTTGCTCATTTGTCAGCCAAATCTTAAATTCTTTTACCATAAACCTATAATGTCTTTTGTGTTTTGATTAATTTTATATGTTGTCATGCTGATGGATAGTAAATAAACAAGAGCCAAACGAAAACCATTTTCCCTTATTGGCTATAAACATATATATGCAGTGGGTGGTACATCATATAGGCTATTTTACACATTTATCACCCAGACTTTACACTGTGCCCGCAAATACCACCCATAAAAAAAAGTTTGGCCAGTTGTCAACCATACTTTGCAAATGGTGCTAATGTGGCATCTGTCATTACACTTCATCCAATTTTTCATTAAATCATAAAGTCTTTTGGCTTTTTTGCATATTTAGTATCCAAATTTTACACCCCATGCACAAATACCGCCCATAAAAAAAAAAGAATTAATTACTATATGATGCATCTTAGGCATCCTATTTAATCTCTAATGCACTAATTGATTATATTTAACAATAAGGTATCTATCAGCTTACATTGCTTGAGCGGGTGTCAACGGGCTCATTTTGAAATTGTGTCGATTGTCATTTATTTCTTATTTTTTGTCTTTCTCTTTCTGCATCCATCCTCCTGCCAACGCAATCACCCCAAAAAATAACAGCACCACCCCCAGTTATATATCCTATCCTAATTCCTAGTAAGCTAAGTAGCTAACCCACTTGGAGACATACATACCAATCAAAACCCATTGTCGCTGTGCGATACACCTCAGTTTTCAGTTTTTAATTTTTGCATGCAGGCTAACTAGCTTTACTTGATTTGACGGAACTACCCATAGACATTACCCTCAGCATCAGAGGCAGCAGTTCGCAGCCGCTGCCATTTCCACCTCCCAGAAACCCAGAAAAAGCCCCCTTTCTTCATTTTAAGGCATCAAACAAAACAATAAACCAATAAATATGAAGTTTATTGACGAACTAAAACTGTAAATATGAAGTGAAGCTGAAACTGCAATAACTGAAACTGTACTGCAAATATGAAGTGAAAAAAGAACTGAAACTGTACTGCAAATATGAAGAGCTGAAACTGTACTACAAATATGAAGAACTGAAACTGTACTGCAAATATGAATAACTGAAACTATACTGCAAATATGAAGTGAAAAAGAAGGAGATTAGAATAGAAAACCAATAAATTTGATGTTTATTGACGAATTTAGAAGTAGATGATTAGGTTTTTAGGGTTACCTTTGAGAAATCTTGCAGTTTTGGCTATGTTGATTTGCTCCCTTTCCGTAATTTTTCGAGTACTGTACTGTCTTTAGTGAAATTGGTAAAGTAGAATGTGAACAGTTTTCTGGCAGTTTTTGTTTAATATGAAATTACTTAATTTTTGGGTGTTGTGTAGCTTATTTTCTGTTCGGCTTTCGGGTGGGCTGCAAGTAAGTTGAATGTGGGCTTTGAGTAATTATTTTTGTTTGAGTGTTTTTAATTAATTTAAAAAGTTGTCAGTACTTTTTAATTAACAGACTAAAAAAAAAATGGGAAAAGATTTTGTGTCCTAATATGATGTGGCAAATTAATTTAATTAATATCATTATTAAACTACCACATCATGTTATTTAATTGCCATGTCATTTTAAGTTAAATACTAAATTATCCATTATAATCAATAGAAAATTAGAATTAAATACCAAATCCTAATAATTTTTTGGTATAGCATGAAAACCATATAATATTTCAATTGAATTAACAAATTTAAATATAGTTTTTTAGATTAGGTCATAAACATGTTGACCCATTTGATTTGATCCTTTTCCATTTGACATTTTTGTCCTTTAGCCCCACATATGATGGGTGTTAGTTAAAATTTATAAAATTTTGACAAAATTGTCCTTGAGACTTTTATATTATCTTGAAAATTTGCTAATGTAGTCTCAACTTCACATTTAGTTGTGACTGTACGACACTCACAATTTCAAATTTAGTTGACTGAACGACAGTCACATCTAAGTTGTGAGACAGTCACAACTTAATTAAATAGAGAAATTATACTATAATATTGTATAAATAGAGGTCAAAACAATACTTTTACTCAAAATAATACATAGTATAATGGTGTGACTTGTCTCTTTAAATTTTCCAACATGGAACTACCAGAAGCTGAGGTTCTAGTTCTTAATTTTCAAACAGAGAATTATGTGATACCTGAATTTGTGGAGAAAATGAAGAAATTAAAGGTTCTAATAGTCACGAATTATGGTTTTGTACCTGCTGAATTAAGCAACTTTCAACTATTGGATTCATTACCAAATCTTAAGAGAATCAGACTACAAGGCATTTCAATTCCTTCGATAAGCAAGAACGTCCCCATACAGTTGAAGAGTCTACAGAAGATGTCTTTATTCATGTGTAAGATTGGTCAACCTTTTAGCAATTGTTCCATCCAAATTTTAGATGCATTGCCAAATCTAGTGGAATTGAACATTGACTATTGCAATGATTTGGTGGAATTGCCTGCCAAGCTCTTTGATCTTATTTGCCTAAAGAAGCTGAGTATCACACACTCTCATAAGTTATCTGCCTTGCCTGAAGATATTGGAAAGCTGGTCAATTTAGAAGTGTTGAGGCTAAGGTCTTGTACAGACTTGGTAATGCTTCCAGGCTCGATTAAGAACCTCATCAAGTTAAACTTTCTTGACATATCTGATTGCTTCAGCATTAAGGAGTTGCCTGAAGAGATTGGTGAACTAAGTCGTTTAAGAAAGCTAAACATGAGACAGTGCTTGAGATTGAACGAGCTGCCTGTTTCTCTTTTGTATATTGAGCAGTTACAGGAAGTAGTATGTGATGAAGACACAAAACATTTGTGGGATCCCTTCAATCCCAGTACCAGAAACATACGCATAACTGTGGCCAAAGATAATATCAACCTGGATTGGCTCCCCAAGGTTCGATTTTGAGACCTGTCTTTCCTCTATAAATGTTGGAGCAACATGTGTGTGATTTGGGTAGCTTTTTTATGCTACTATTCTTCCTTTTTTGGATTTTGTTTTGTAAAAACAGTGTAATAGTTATTCGGGATTTATAACCATTGTGTTTTTGCATGGCCTGGTATTTTAATTATCAATAGTAATGTTATGTAGTAATTAATCAATTTAGTTTTCTTACCAAATAATCTATTATTTTTTTTTTGTAAGAAATAAATGAGGTTGGGATCATATTTGAATAAGCCAAAAAAACAGTTAAATTATCTGATGAATAGTTAAACTGAATAAATTTAAAATTTATCCTACGAATTAGATAGATTAATCCCATAATTTTTTAGATATTTATTAGAGAATTGTTGTTGCAAATTTTCGTAAGATAGATGTAACAACTTAGGAATGGTGACCTGGCTAATCCGAAGTCTTATTGGATGATGACGTGAGATCTTCATGTATGAAAAACAAGATCAAAAGAGATGGACCGGTGTGGTACCAGCCAAACACGCTCCGATGATCAAGTCAGCGATGTGTGTTTGATGGTGTTTGAATATAGGTGAGGAAGAACAAGGGATGAACTTGGGAGAAAGGGAAGAACAAGATAAATGTTTTGGGTTTATTCTCAGCAAGTTGGATATGCTCTTGGGTGAGTGGAAATTTTGTGTGAGTGTTTGTCTGATGAAAGATAACTAGATAGGTCCTTGATTTTGTGCATATCAGGTGGTATATATAGGCAAAGGAAATTGTGGTGAGTAAGTTACCTGCATGTGGTTGGCTGGTTGAGAAGGATCCACGTGTTCGGTCATGAACAGTGGCATGCACAGCTACCCACCCCTTTTGCATTCAATGCTGCATTGAATGCAAGTATGGAAGGTTCAGGTGAACTGCCTCAATAGTCATGAATGTGAGCTGGGAAGTCCTATTTGTTAGAAGATCTTGTCAGGTGCATTTAAGTGTGGCGGTTCATCCCAACGTGATCTTCCTTGTGATGGCGGCGGGAAGCCGAGCCGACCCAAACACATGTTCTTATGTGTATACATGAAGCCTATGTGTGATCGGATTGGACATGGAGTTACTAACCGAGCCGATCCAGTAGATAGTGATCCCTCCGAGTCGTAGCTGGTTGACGCTAGAACCCGAAAGGATGTTCCCTCCGCGCCGAGCCGAGCCGAACCAGGACGACCATGGAAAGATGAACACTCAATCCCTTGGAAGATCATAGGTTCGGGTCGGACCGGGCACGAAGGGCTCGCCGTGGTGATCCGATCTGAGCTGATAGAAGAAGTGTCGAGCTGCGTGGTGATGTGGAGGTCAAAGTTTTGACCACTGAGAAGTCAAACACTGAAGCTGGGTCTGACCGGCCACGTGTCCAGCCGTGATTGGCTGTTGGATAGGTATGGGTTTATCCACAAACAAGAATAAATATATATAAATGTATGTCCAATTAGGATTATTAAATTGTAAAATGAAGACTACATTCAAAACTTAAAAAGACATAAATTGTTAATCTAGAAACATAAATGTTGAAGTAATATATCCAAAAACTCTCTAAATTTAGTAATCATAATGGTACTATTCAATTACTTCAGTTGGGCTGCAAGTTTGTTAGTACTTCTCTTCGGATAACTAGAAGTGAAAAATAACCCTAATCACAAAGATCAAAAGTTTTACATTTGACCCCAAATTTAAGGGGTGCTATTCTATTATAATTTTAATGAACTTTTATAGAATTTTTAAAAGTTATTAACTTTAGTAGAGTTAATAGACTTTTAATGATTTTCATAAACTTCATATGAATTTGCGAATTTTATATAGAGTTTCACAGAGTAAAATGAAAGACTCTTTTTTTGGGCCAATTGGTAGGCTTTTTTCAATTTTATTTGTATAACTAAAATAATTTATTAAAACAAATCATCACGTTTTTCTTTTGAGCAAACTGCATCAAACAAAAAAACAATAGGTTATTTTCCTTTCGCTTAGTTGAATAGTTCAGAAAATATACTAATTATAATTTGTTATTATATATTATAATATATATATAGTATTGGAGTTGCAATCATCATTGATTTAATGGAGGCCAAATATCAATGATGAAGACCATAATGCAGTTGATGTGCATAAAACCTGACACCCATAAACCTCTCTTACGCCCACAAACCTTAGAAGTTGATTTCTACTTTCTTACATAGTTACATGGAGATAGGCAGTAAGGTAAAGCTATTTGCCCATATGGCCCACAAACCCAAGATATCAAGGGCTGCAGTGATGCACCAAGGGAGAGGGAGGAAGAAAAAAATTCAATAATGATGCGGAATATTGTTACAGTTTGATAATTTTATTTATGAAAAACAAAATATAAATTTGTTTTATTTTTAAATAATATATCATTTAAAAAAAATAATAATAACACATGTTATAAGATTATTGGTACTAAAAATGAAAAACTGAGGACCCAAATATTTTCCTTTTAGCTATTCTTCCCATTCCACGAGTAAGAGAAGCTTTTATATGCTGTAAATTGTTTAATTTTCCCATCTCTCTATTTCCTTTAGAATAAAAATTTCACCATAAGTCTATAACAACATAAGACATTTATATGCTGTTTTTTATCGCCCCTATTTGGACTTGTGTTTCCTGTGGAAGGTATGGAGGCTTCTATGTTTCTCCTGCAAGATATTCTCATTCAACTTTCTCTATTTTCACAACTATATGCTAATCATAATTTTCTATTGCAATATGTATGATGAAGAAATCTCTTCTACCAAACTTAATTAGTTTTGATCATTACCAGGGCTGACAAAACGGAGGTGGATGGTTACTACAGTGAACACTTAGTTACCCGGCATGATATGCTTAGAGACTTGGCTATCTACCACACTAAACTAGGCCCTGTCGAAGATAGAAAAAGATTGATTCTAGACATACTAATTAGAGAGACTATTTATTCATGTGTAACCTCGTTCAAGCTTTGTTCCATCTAGATTTCAGATGTATGCAATGCCCAAATCTAGTGGAAAAGAACATTGACTATTGCAGTGACTATTATAGTTCTCTTCTTCATCTTTTGGGTCTTTCTGATCAGTGATCACCAACAAAGAGAAAATTGATAGCCTCTCATTTTTTTTTCCCCATTTTCTAATCTGGCAAGATATTGCTCTGAGTCTCTTGTCTTAAACGTGAGAATGAAAAGAAAGCCAGTTTTCTGATTTTGGGGTCAGGTGTTGTAACTATGGCACAGGAGTTAATCGGAGGAGCAACATTTACACTGTTGTATGATGGCGTTAAGAAGGCGTTGGACGAGACAGCGACCTTTAAGTACCTCCTCAAAGATCTCAAATTCACACTAGAGTCTTTAACACGATTAAGGACCACAGCGATCCAACAGATAGGAGTGTATAATGTGGAATTGGGTCTTCCAAATGAAGAAATAGAAGATCTTGAAAGAAGAATGGAGGAGGGGGCAAAGCTGGTTGAAAAGTTGTCGAATTCTCGTTTGTGGAAGTGGAACTACTGCTGCATAAGTTGTTACATAAACCAACTTGTTGACTTGGACAGGGCTCTCAGAAGACTGTTAGAAAACCTCAAGTTGCAGGAAGCAAGGGATGTGAAGGAGCTGTTGGAGCTTTCAAGGAACCAAAGGAATAACCACAAAGAACTTGATGAAGTGAAGGGATTACTGTTAAATATAGAGAAGTTACTGCAGCAGAAAGAAGAGGATGTGATGGAGGCCTTGGCTTCAGGAAGAAATACAGAGACCATGCCCCAGCCAAATGAAGGAAATGGCGGGGAACAAGGTGACAATTATTTACTTGGGAATTGGTTTCTGAAATTCTAAATTGGTCTTTTTTTTCTTTTTTCTTTTTTTCTTTTGGTATGATTTATTTTGGCCTTTGAAATATATCGTTGGTATCAAACTAGACGCACTCTGAACTTTATTTGTTTCTGACAACAAACTGACAAAGATACTACTATGTCACTTGTCACATCATTTGTTAACTAACAATTTTGAAAAGCTTTTGGTGACATTGTTTTTTATTCTGGTGTTGGGTGATGTAAAATGGCAGGGGTGCCTTTAGAATTTGTTGGAGGGGCTGGTCTTGAAAAGGTATTTAGGTGCTTTTCTTATTGAAGAAACAATATATTCTTCTTTATCTCAGGAAGCATTTATTTGGTTTATTGTCTTGTGTGATCACAAAAAGTAAAGTAAGAAAATTGAGTACTATTGTATTGGCGGTATTGCTTGGTTTTGAGTCTCTTGGGTTGTAAATGACATTAATGTTTTCCAAACTTATATTAAGACTCACATTTTCCACATTTCTTAAGTTTAGATTGAAACAAATAAAACAAGTTTTCTGATTTTTATGGTGTTGTAATTATGGCAGTGGCGTTGTTAGACGGAGAAGATGCTTTACGAGCAGCATTTGGGATGTTGTTTGATGCTGTTATAGAAGTGAAGGATAAGAATAAGATGTTTAAACCCCTCCTTGTATATCTCAAATCCACACTGGACTGCTTAAAACCACTAATCGAAGAGATAGCACAACATAACAAGGTGTTGAATCGCCCAAAGGAGGAACTAGAAGATTTTAGAATACAAATGGAGAAGGGTGTACAGCTTGTTCACAAGTGCTCCAAGGTTCATCTCTTGGCCAGCTACAAAAAGCATAAATACATCGACAAACTTCTTGGATTGGATGAATCTCTTCAGAGACTGTTAAATATACTGAAAATGCAGGTAGCAAGAGATGTGAGGGAGACCTCGGTTCCAGTAAGAAATATAGAGGCGATGATCAAGCAAATTGAAGGGAGTGGTGAGGTACAAAATCAAATTCAAAGTAAAGGGTTGTGTGCAGAACTCGAACCTTCATCGCAAACAGTTGGATTGGATGTACTGCAGGTGCAGGGAACAAGGGATGTGAATGAGGCATTGGTTTCGGTAACGGAAATTACAGAGGTTGGGGTCATGCAAATTGAAGGGAGTGGTGTGGTACAAAATCAAATTGAAATTAAAGGTTGGTGTGTAGTACCTGAAACCTCCATTTCTTACTGGATTGGATACATCTTTGAAGGAATTGAAGATGAAGCTTCTTAGGTGGTTTAAAGGAACGGAATGTAATCATTCCCATAAAATGACCATTTCATTGTTCATCTTTTTCCTTAATCATCAAAATTCTTTTTTGTTTTTGTCAAATAATCATCAAAATTCATATATGATTTATGCATTCTTTTTGTCATTCTCTAGGGGCACAGGAAATGACAGCAGGAACGGAGTTTCAAACAAGAGCAGCAGGGCAGGAAGAAGTCAATTATTAGAGGCAGCAAACCTAAGAATCGACCAGTCACAGACCAACAGGAAAATTTTGGAGAAAACCAAATTAAGAGTTTTCCGTTTTAAAGAGTTGAAGGCTTGTACTAGGAATTTCAGGCCAGAAGCAGTGGTTGATGAGAGAAGCTGTGGGAAGGTTTTTAAGGGTTGGATGGATGAGAAGACGCTTAAACCGTCTAAGCCTAATATTGGAATGGCAGTTTTTATCAAGAAATTCAACCGGCAAAGTTTTAATGAGTGGCAGGTAGTGTTTCAACTCTAAGCCGCATTATTAATTGAGATTGAGCATTTATAATTATGACGATAATAAGATGTTCTGTTGGGCCTTGAACCTCATTTTCAACTGTGAACACCAATTTTGTGTGTTGAAACCATTCAGCATGAACTAGGATCAAAATGTTAGTATGGCATATAAATATTTTGATTGGAGGTCATATCATTCTTTTTCTTTTTTTGAGAGATGAAACGGAAATTTATTAAAAAGAAATTGTTCTACAAAGATCAACAAAGAGGGCATCCTGAATGAAGTCAGGAGGTCATATCATTCTTTAAAGGTAATCCTAGTACCGGGTGTGATTTCAAAAGTCATATTTTGATTGCTATCCTAGTTATACATGTACAATTTGGTGCACTGGCAATGCATAATCTATTTTCTTCTTACAATATTAGTATTTTGCGTTTTTTTTTTAAAAAAAAAAAAAGCTAATTATGCGTTTCTTGTCATATTTAAAAATACAGTCAGAGGTGAACTTTCTAGAAAAGCTTTCTCATCCCAACATTCTCAAGCTATTGGGATACTGTTCTATGGAAAATGAGCGACTCCTTGTTTATGAGTTCATGCCGAGAGGAAATTTGGGGAATCATCTGTTTAACAGTACGTAAGAAATCAATGATAAAAACAGAGAACTGAGTATAAATTTTTTTTGCTTCTTTACTTTCACACAATTATTATGTTGACTCTAGATTTTTCATTTCGAATAGGGAGCGCTGCCATTGAACCATTATCTTGGGATAATAGATTCAAAATAGCTATTGGAGCAGCTCGGTGCCTGACTTTCTTACACAATTCAGAAGAACAAGTTATACACAGAGATTTCAACACCTCAAATATATTGCTTGATCAGGTTTGTTCTTTTATATTCCCACCTTTCTATCACTCATTCAGTAATATGTATTATACTCTATTTTTGTTTATGAGAAGATAGGAATAGTGGTAGTAACCATATAGGAACATAGCTGCCAATTTAGAATGAATGACTCTATAATATGCTTTCAATTCCTTCTAATTTAATTTGGTTTGGGTAAGTACCTAACAACTTTGTTTCTTAACCAAATACTTGTACCATATTTATCTGAAAGGCTTAATAATTTTTTAACATACCGACTGCGAACTTTACCTCAAATCTTGCTTGAGTCAACGAATTTTACTTTTAGATTCTTGAATCCATAAACTTTTCCACATTATTAAATCACTTTAGTCCGCTTCATCAAATTTTTTCAAATTAGCGTCAAATATTTGGACATGACAAGCACATGATTGACTTACGAACATCAAAATTTGACGCTTTTGCCTCTCAAAATCAGTCATGTGCTTGTCACATGCAAATATTTGATAACAATATATTTGGGAAAAAGATTGACGGAGTAGATTCAAGTAACATATATGAAAATGTTTGTAAACTTAAAAATCTAAAAGTAAAATTCGTGGACTGTTGGTATAATTAACTCTTATTTGAAACTTCTGGGACAAATTCACGATAGCGATATTAATCACAGAGCATATGTAGGAAACAAAGAATTCAGCAACATTTTGGTGGCTGCATTTATTCATGATGTTTTTTGGTACTCTATTCCTGATTTTTTTTTTCTCTGTAAGGTTTTGTTGAGAATTGAATAGAGCACTCGTACAGTGGAACATACTTTAGGGATAAAGAATATGGACAAGTTTTTGTTTTTGGTCAGTGACAAAATCCAGGGTTGCTTTCTAGGTCATATGAATAATTTCATCATCTACATGTACATAACATTGATTAAACCTTTTCTTTTGTTTTGCTCCCCTTCTTCTGTACTTATCGTCTGCAGAACTACAATGCAAAAATCTCAAGTTTTAGTTGGGCAAGAATCGGGCCAATTGATGGAGAGTCTCATGTGTCAACTAGGGTTGCAGGCACATTGGGTTATATTGATCCAGAATACGCGATGACAGGTACTGATGTCTATAAACAATGGAAGCTATTTTCAAAATTTTATTTATGAAGTATGCCTTTGTTGGTTTTGACAAATTCACTAATCTAATTCTTGGTAATCCCCCTTTGTCAAGGGAAACCAAAATATTTACTTTATATAAATGTTTTTTCTCCTAGTGTGATTGATGAATGAGACATCTATTAGATGCAAATCTGTTGTGAACAGGCTTTCAAGCTAGCCAAAATTAATATAAGAAGTGCATGCAGCAATATTATCCTTTTTGGTAAAGTAAATCAGCCGCTATGTCTCACATGTACACCATAAATCAACAGGTCATCTGTGTGCGAAGAGCGATGTGTATAGCTTTGGTGTTGTGCTGCTTGAGATTCTTACAGGATTTCGAGTATTTGATTTTGAACGCCCTGAGGAACAAGTTAGTCTGGTTGAATGGGCTCTACCACTTCTCTCAGATAAAAGAAAGTTGAAATCCATCATAGATGTGCGGATAGAAGGCCAATATTCTTTCAAGGCAGCATTCCAGACAGCACATGTTACTCTAAAATGCCTAGAAGAAGATTCTACGAGCCGACCGTGCATGGAAGAAGTTTTGGATGCATTGCAACAGATTCAACCAATCAAGGAAAAGCCCGAAGCAATCGAAACTTACCTCTAAGCAATCTCGCTAGCTACTTCTAGTTCTCAAGGCACTGAATGAAGTAAAATGTCAATTACACACTACTTCATAAGATGAAGTGCTAAGATTGGATCCTACAGATTTTTTGTACAAACATTGAATTTAGAATGCTTGAACAATCATCTTCTTTTTTGTTCTTTTTTCCATGTTGATTTTTTGTTTTTTGTAGGAATTGATGGAATACACAAACATCTGTTCTTGTAGTCACCATATATTTGTGCAGAATTGATGGAAAATTCTTAATTTAGACAAACAGAAAAATATGGTATATATTTTGCGGTTGAGGATGCCACCGCAAAATGAGGTATAATTAAAGTTATTTTGCTAAAAGTTTCCAACTCTAAAACTGTATGTGTAAACTTTGTTTCAAATGTGCATTAATTAACAGTAACTATAAATATACTTAATCACAAAACCAAAATCAAAATTCAATCTAACATATTCTTTTAGAGTTGTACGAATATATATGCTCGGCCGTGGAGTGAAGTGGATTATGTAAGTATTTATTTTATTTTGTTCATTGTAGATGTCATGAATAAGTAGCAGTACTCAATTTGTGATATTGGTGGTCGTTGTACAATCCTATCAAGTATCAACGTCAACAACAAACATTGGGTGGCTGTATGTGTGAACTTAAATTGGAGATAGTTAACCATATACGACTCCATGCGGTCTGGGGCACAGAATGATCGAGTTCATTTATGACATGTTGAATACTTGAATCCTATGGCAATTCGGATGTTTCCATCGTTGTTATTGCAATCGGGCTTCCATGCACAAAGGCGTCAGTTGTCCCCAATCATTTATGACATGCCGTTTGAGGTAGGGCTGGGTAAAAATATCGAAATATTGAAAAGTATCGATACTGTACCGATTTTATACCGAAAAGTATCGATACCGAAAATACCGATGAATTTGATAACAGTACTGGTTTATAAAATTCGGTACCAACAGTATACCGATATCGACCGTATATTGAAAAATTATAATTAAAATAATTCATTTTTATACATTTCTATACTATACTAGTATACCCTAAATATAAAATACTTAGTATTACCTTTCTATATAATTTATAATTTTATATAATACATTTCTAATTTTCTATAATTTATATCAATATGATATAATATTAGTAATTTAGTATATTATATAATATGATATAATATAGTAAAATATGGTATAATATATTAATATCAATATGAACTATGAAGTTATGGACTATTTATGATTTATGTAATTACCTCAATCATAAATGTATAATATGGTATAATATATTATTATTAGTATATGGTATTAGCCATTTAGCCTAACGGCCCTATTAGGTATATGACGTATACCATATACCCTAAGGTTTAGCCCTAAACCCTAATATTATACTAAATTGTAAACCCTATATATATAGTATATGTATATGATATCTCATACTAAATTACTAATTTCTATACCCTAATAGTCTAATATTATAAATTTATAATTTATAGATTCATAGTTGGTAACTTAGAGTTTGATATATAGTATATAGTATAATAATATAATATGGTATAATATGGTATAGTATAGTATAATTAATATGATAATATTACTAATTTAGTATATTGTATAATATGATATAATATAGTAAAATATGATATAATATGGTATAATATATTAATATCAATATGGACTATGGAGTTATGGACTATTTATGATTTATGTAATTACCTCAATCATAAATGTATAATATGGTATAATATATTATTATTAGTATATGGTATTAGCCATTTAGCCTAACGGCCCTATTAGGTATATGACCTATACCATATACCCTAAGGTTTAGAAGATGATATAAATTAAAAAACATGTAAACTATTAAGTTATTGACTATATACTATAAATTATAAAAAACATATGTAATAAAAATAAAAAGCTCCAAACCCCAAAGTCCAAACCCCAATTGAAATTTGAAACTCCAAAATACCCTAAACCCTAAACCCCAAAATCCAAACCCTAAACGAAACCCCAAAATACCTTATTTATTCATATACAAAATAAAACTTTATTTTTATTATTTTTTCTTTTCCTTTCCCCCTAACCCACGTGCCCCCCCCCCTTTTCTTCTTTCTTTATTTTCTTTTTCTTCTTCTCTCTCCTCCCACCCGTGTCTCTTTTCTTCTTTTCTCTTCTATTCTCTTCTCTTCTTTTCCCCTTCTTTTTCTTTCTGTGTGCAACCACAACCCCAACCACCACAATCAATTCATCATCTCCAACCACCACCGGTCCACCACTATCATCTATTTCCCTCTCCCCAAAATACCTTTCCTCCCTCTCTCCCTCTCTATCGCACCCTCTCCCCACCCCGCCCAACCCAGCGCAACTCACCACCCTCCCTCCCCACCTTTCCTCTGTCTCTGTCCCTTTCTCCTTCTCCGTCGCACCCCCTCCCTCTCTCCCTCTCTCTGTCTTATCTCTCCCCCTTTTTCTGTGATTTTTTTAATTTGGTGTTGTAGTCGGCACCGCCACTCTTCGACCAATACCGAAGTGATCGGTTACCGACCAATATCGGTCGGAATTCGGTATGGGTGTTTCGGTACGGTAACCGTTCCGAACCTATCCCTAGTTTGAGGTGGTACATACAGTAGACGACATTCCACAACAAGTTCAAGGGAGGGCATGTTATAGTAATTAGCTTTGTTACATAATGAACTTTCACTTTGTGGTATCTGATCATTATATATCTAACCTATAATTATTTCAACATGTTGTTAACAGCGGGGATTGCGAGGTGTTCGTACTTAAATTTTTGGAGTACTTGGCTTGAGGTTGGGGCAACCATTGAATTTTGGACAAACAGACATACAACTATTTAGGAACAAAATGGCAGGATGTTTGCCATGAGTCAAGACTGTGGTCAGAGCATACATACACCATGACTTGTGTAGTATTTTGGCATTTAATTAACTAATTTCTCTCCCACTCAATTTTTAGATAAAAACTCAAAATGTCATACATGCTTTTGGGTAAAACCCAAGGTTTTTCATTTTCAATATAAACTCATTTTTGTTATGAATATTAGTATTTATGTGGCAGTCCATATTTATCTAATGTATTTGTTATTTATCTGATGTATTAGATAAATAGTAGGAATCATATTCCATGTAAAACTAGAAGATTTGGATGTTCGTCCCAAGTCATCCCTGAAGCCTATAAATAAAGGACATATGTGAAAGGAAAAATAATATATCCCTCAATTCTTGATCACTTCTCTTTATTCTATTATTTTTATAACAATTTTAATTAACCGAGGCGATTTTCACATTCTCATTTTCTCCACTTGCACTCCTTCACATTTGTTTAATGATTTTTTATATATTTTTTTATTTGTATTTCCAAATCGACCCTTTATTCTTTTGAGTTTGAACATGTTTTAATTTATGTATTATGTCTTCTTTTTTTAACCTATTATCATGCTAGGACTAACTAGGTTTCTCTCTGGAGGCTATTATCTCCAGAACTTGCTTAATATTGTCCACGAAATACATATCTATGATCACAATTGGAGTACTTTAAGTATTTTTCTAATAGTTGTTTTGTATTGAAATTTTCATTTTGTTCCTTCTTTTCATATTCTCTCTCTTTCTCTTAATTTCTTTTCTTTTTCATATCTCTGCAAGTGCAAGCCACCCCAATTAAATCAATAAGCAAACATAAATATTAATCTAATCCAAGGAAATCAACACGTACACTAGAAATTTTATGTGATTTTTTCATTCATTCTGCCTATGTATTCTAGATTTTTCTTGTTATCTTCCTCTCATTATTTTTTTTATTCCAAATCTTTACAACTCAAGGCAAATATTATCCGAAACAACATACCTATTACGATCGTCATCCCCGTTAAAAATGGTTCTCTTCCCCTTAATAATCCTTGCTTTCACACCCATCACTTGTAGCAAATTTGAGCCATCCTTTAACAAAAATGAAAAACACTGGAGAAAAAATAAATAAATCCAAATAAGATTGCAGATGAAAAGAGAGCATCGTAGAAAGCAAGAGAAAGAAGTGGAAAAATACCATCAGAAAATTTTTAGCATGTAACATTGATGTCTTAGATAATGAATTAATAATGAATAAATTAATAAGCCATAAAAGGGTAGATTTGGGAATACATATAAAAATAGGCTCAATTACAAAATGCACTAACCCACTATATTTCAAATTGGTAAATGAACAAAAAATTATTTCAAATTAGTACACTAACTAATATAAAGTTACAAAATAGCACATCCATTACAAGTTCCGTCAATAAGGACGTTAAATGTCAGTATAGACAGTGGTAACGTGGATTTTCTGAATAATGTGAACACCAAATTTAAACCACATGGATTAATGATGTCATACTTAATTTTATTTTTATAGGTTCAAAAGTTTTGTTAGTTTTTTTTTTTTTAATGTGACATTATTAATCCATGTAGAGGAAATTTGGTGTCAACATCATCGTTGTCCAAAGTGGCATTTAATTATCTTTTTCGGCAGAATTTATAGTGAATGTGCTATTTTGTAATTTTTTATTAATTAGTTAGTGGACCAATATGAAATACTTTTTTGTTCATAGACCAATCTAAAATACCCCCTTTAGTTGGTGAGTGTATTTGAAATTGAGCCTAAAAAATATATAAAAAAATCTTAGAAAATGTAAAGGAGTGAAAATGGGAAAAATAGGAGACAAAAACCCTTGGTTTTAATCTAATAATCTAATGACAAATGGGGCTATATCTAAAGGACCCTTTTTTGTTTATTCTTCATAAAAGCCCAAACTCCGCAGCAATACAGCTGCAAACCCAAAAAGGGCCGCGCGCTGTGGGCAAAACAAAAGCACAGGCCCAAGAAAAAAACGAAAAGGCGCGAAAGATAAAACGACAATATGCAAAGAGAGACTAATCCATACAAAAACAAAGATAGTGGTGGTAGCAGAGGCCAGTTGACTCTTCAGCTAGCCACCACAGTCAATTAGAAACTTCCTATGCAGACAATAGACTTATTATAGACATAGACACAGAGTTGCAAACAAAATGTTCTTCTCTCAAGATCAACAAGAATAGATATTATGTTTTGTGGCTGAATTTTTTTTTTATCATTTCAGCCATTTTATATATCTTTAACGGGTGGAGGTGGTTCCTTAACTTCAACGCCTTCTTATGCTTTTTTGTTTTCTCCGGTGGATTTCTTTGGTGATATACTGATATTAGAAGGTAGCGAAAGGGTTAAAAAAAAAAAAGGACAAACTTTATAACAAAATTTTTTAATTTGTTGATATATGAGCTAAACTTATTAAGTAACGGAAGAGTCTCTTGCAAACCTCTCATTACTTATCTCCTCTTGTATATATGGTCAGCAACAAAGTAACGGAAAATTGAGTGCAGCTTGGTTTTGACTAGTCTCACGTACTTTTTCCACATCTTCTAATCTGCGATGGTAGTGCTTAGTCTCTTGTCCCAAACTTGATATTGATAAGAATACATGCAAGTTTTGTAATTTTGGTGTTGGGTAGTTGTAATTATGTCGACAGATCTAGAGTTGGCACTGGCGTTACTCGGAGGAGCACCATTTACATCGTTGCATGAAGGCGTTAAGGAAGCGGTGCGCACGACTGCAAGATTTAGATACCTACTTAGAGATCTCAAGAACACGCTCGAGTCTTTACAACGAGTAAAAACGGCCATCGAAAGGATACAATTGTATAATGAGGAATTGAGCCTCCCAGCCGGTGAAATACAAGATCTTCAAAAAAAAATGGAGGATGGTGCAGAGCTTGTTTTCAGGTTGTCGAATCTTCGTTTGTGGAACTACTGCTGCTTACATTGTTACAACGACGAACTTGTTGACTTGGATAGGTCGCTCCGAAGACTGTTCGAAGACCTCCAAGTGGAGGAATCAAGGAATGTTCTTGAGATCTTGGAGTTGTCGAGGAATACCCAGAGAACTGT
The DNA here is from genome assembly GCA_003254865.1 of Dryas drummondii. Classification (NCBI taxonomy): domain Eukaryota; kingdom Viridiplantae; phylum Streptophyta; class Magnoliopsida; order Rosales; family Rosaceae; genus Dryas; species Dryas drummondii. The sequence goes on along the minus strand of QANW01005993.1, from coordinate 1,714,473 downwards.
TGATGAATTGAAGAGCAAACTTGAATTCAACATCCAGAGAGAATTTGATGAACTAAAGAGCATACTGTCAAATATGGAGAGAAACTTAATCCAGCAGCATGAAGCAAATTATGACCGACAACAAGGTGAGTTTCTTGGAAATTGGTTTCTAGAATTCTATATAGGCCTTCATACTATAAAATACTTCAATATTATTACTGATCTTCCAATAACATATTCTCACAAATTATGTATACATAGATTTATAAATCACTATATATACAGTTTCTTTAAGCAATCAATTAAGATTCTCCATCAATTCGCAAGTTAATTTTGAAGAACAGATGACTTGAAACATCTCATCTAAGGATGGCCACTTAACCCAGTGGGCAGATACCCGCAGTCCCAAACCCATCCCATTTAAATTTTGATATACTCAGACCCATGCCATACCCATTACTATTTTCATGGGTATTACCCATACCCGTCCACCAGATTAATGGGTTGCCCAAACCCAACCCATTAACCTACAAATTTTTTTTTTAATCAAATATAATTCTAATCAAATAATTCAATTTTTGAAGGAAACACTTTATTATTTCATTATCTCTCTGATATTTTTTCTTTCTCTACTAGCTTTCAAGGTTTTATATTAATCTCAGTATAAGACTAACTTTGAAAAATTAGTCTATTTTCTCTGTGTCTACTTAACTAGGATGAAAAGCAGCTGCTTGTTAACAATGAGTGCTTAGTAGTGATTCATGGAACGAATTACAAGCTATGATTGTCTGCAACACCTCAGGTGGAGACATGACAATAGCATCCACTAGAAGTAAACTGCAAACGATACTGTCACAAGCAATTTTAATAACCGTATGGGATGATTTTCCGGAGGAAGGATTGAATGCAGATGATAAAGCAGCTAAGGCTTCAGCTAACCCAAAACGCTGCAAACCACAGAGACACCTATATACCCATCCAATGTGAATGTGCCACTGCCACCAGTAGAGCATGAATACCAACGTTGAGAGAGAGAGAGAGAGAGAGAGAGAGTGCTCACAAATGTTCCCTACTTTGTGATCTCCATTGGAAATATAGCAGCCCTCTATGGCTCTGTGTTAAGATTTTTTATTTTGTATATTTGGATATCCATGTGTATTATCCAAACTCATCTTATCTCTATATGGGTTTTATAAAAATCCTCATTCCCAGCCCAAACCCAATAATAATGTCCCAAACCCATCCCCTAATGGAATAGGTGTTGCGGGTACCCACACCCATGGGTCAAATGGCCAATCCTAGATTCTCATCTCTCTATATCTAAAGTTTGGTGTAACTTTTGAAAATCCCAACATACCTTTCTATTGTTAAAAGTAATGCATCTGTATTAAAGTAGTGATCATGAACCCTTACTGATATGCAAGCTAGCAGAGAAGCATAAGTCTGAGGTCGGTGAGCTAAACACTCAAATCCTTCGTCTGAATGGGGAGTTGGCCACTGTCAACGAGAAACTTGTCACTGCTGACGAAAACCTTGCCACTGCCACACTGCTGACGAAAACCTTGCCACTGCCAAGGGGAACCTTGCCATCATCACCCAGGAGCGTGATATTCTGAAGGTGCAGGTCAAGACAATTTCGATCAACGGAGCTGCTACACTGGGGGTTGCCATGTCTCCCCCTGAAACTCCCATAGAAGAGGATGAAAGATATTTCACTGAGGTCGACCTAGTGCAAGAGCAACTCCCTGGTACATATGCAGAGGCTATTGAAGATCATCTTCCAATGAATACTCCTTCTGCTTCCCAAGAGAATAGGATTGACATCCAGGGGATGATCCATATCCCTGATCCCCCTAAGTTTTAATGAAAATGTTGATGTATCTTTCAATTCTTTTCAACTTGTTTATTTACTTAAACCCTTTGCTAGCTAGCAAGTCGTTGGGTTAAGTGAAAGGTTTAAGAGGATCCTGTGACCTTCACAATTTCCTAACTCATTTAAACCGGAGTTCAAATTTCACTCAGGCCGGCCCTTAGTTTTAAACTGAATTAAATTAACCCTCTGTTATGCTTTAGAAATTATAGGATAGTTAATTTACACAGGGACTCTACCTTAAAATAAACTAACCCTGCATGTGTCATGTATATTGGCTTACCCTCGAACAAAACCAGTCCTTCCCATGTATTTAATTGTAATTAGAATAAGCTGAGTGTGCCTTTGATTCTTCGAAGATATGAAGTTGTTCATGGCATTGAAGTTCAAAATTTGGAAGGAGAAGAAGAGTAAAGGAAAGGCCATAAACTCAGATACAGCCTGTGTTGTTACAGATAGTGATGGGAGCTTTGGGTGGTTAATTTCTTCATATATTACATCTTCTCCGACTTATTTTAGACTCTCCGTACGTGTACTTCCCACATGTGTGCCAACAACAAGCCTTTCTATTTTCAGATATTGAATTTAGAATGTTAATTTGAACAATCATCTTCTTTTGTTTTTTTTTTTTTTGTAGCAATGGTTGTAATTTAGTACTACAAGTTTTCATCTGTTAGTCACCATTTGTGCTGAATTGGAGGATTGTTTGTTAAACCATAAAGTCTCATCTTTCTCTTTTCATTTTTTCTTTTGGAATTATAAAATTTAAAACGTATAAAATTGAAAATTAACAATCTTAATTTTTTAAACCTTCTTCCGTTTGCATTTCTAATATTTTTTTAAATGCAAAATGATGTTATATATGCCCCTGATTTTTTTTTTTTTTTATATTCCACAATATTATTAATCTTTTATCTTTACTATTGTAAAGCCAAAAGAACGATTTGATGTTACAGATTTCAACAAAAATGAAATTGTCTAAACTACCTTTTATTCAACAAACAGTTCCATAAAAAAAAACCAATAAATGAAAACATAGTTGTAAAATACAACCATTAAAATAAATTTTAAAAAGTAAAAAGAAAAACAGCCCACTACCTTAAAACATGAAGATATTAGATAGTTGTGGGAAATTATTAATTAAGAACAAAATACAAAAAGAAAAAAACACAGTAAAAATGTCAATTAATTAAGGTATGAAAATTAATTTTCTTCTTTGATGTATGAAAATTTTCTTTCTTTTGACAGATACTGAGGCACGTACTTTTGATATATGTGTCTATTATATTCTAACAGAGCAAATTTGGTTGCAAATGTTTCTTTCCACATAGTTAAAACAAATGATTAACACTAATCATCGTTCTGGATATATGCTTAGGGTGACAAACGTTTACTGGATGACAAACGAAATATATAGTAAAAAATTGAATTTACTGGGGATGTGGATATTTTTCAGTTTTTACTATGATATATAACCTTTTCAAACATTTACTGGATGACAAACGATTAACACTAAAATGTACGGTTATGTATGACTCCTTCATTTTACTATATATATCACTTTACTATGATATATCAGTCTAGCATATATCATTGTTATGCACATATATATCATACTAAAGTGATACATGAGAAAATTAAGTAAAATATCCACATACTCTTCTTCATTAATATGCTTTCTGCCCAAGCACCTAGACTATGATATATGCTTGGTTTCCAAGCCCAATCGTGAGTTTGCTCTAACAATGTAAGACCTCTTATGATTCTCTATTTATTTTGATTCACAGATGCATGTATTCCTTACTTCAGTTTTGGTTTCAACTATATTTGATGGTTTTTTATATTTTTGTTTTTGATCAGGAAGCATAATATTTTCATCACATGCAGTCAATAACAGCACGATGATATTCACTAGCGGCCAGACATTGGTAATATGTATGCCACTCAAACTTCTCTCTCAATTTGATTTTGGTACGTTTGGCTAATAATCTCTTTTTAAAGAAAAAAAAAGTGTTTTAATTATAAAATTTGGTGTTGAGAGAAAGAAACTGTATGCCAGCCATTTCACAGACTATTAAGAGGAATATGGCACTCCGGTATTTTTCCAAATCTTTTGTGATTTTTGTTTCTTTGGTAAGTTATTTCCTTTCGGTTTAATTTTTGCTTGCTTTAGTGCAATTTAGTGTGGGATTAAGTTTGGTGTGCTAGCAGTGTGTGGCATATGTGCCATGACATTATGCCATGGTTGAGATGGGAAAGTGGGGAGAAGAGGTTATTTTATTTTTTATTTTTCTTTTGGCCAGGGGGAGAGGATCGAGGTTTTTAATTCTTATTTTCCTCTAAAAATTTCACCATTTATTGGCAAGTGTAATCCACTTAATAAGTAGTGAGCATGCAAAAGAAAATGACTAAAAAAGAGGTAGTTTGTAGCTGCTACATAATTTTAGATACCAAACTATATATCTAGAGGATGTTGTATAAGGGATTTCATTCTAGCTATGGCATGCAAGAGACATAAATAAGTCATTCAAGAAAATAATGTGTCATCTCTTTTTTCTCATAACTAACTAAATAAAATAAGTCAGTTATGTTAGGCTCTTTCTAGCTATCGGTGTTACTCTTTTTTTTAGATACATAACTGTACGTTTGCATAAAATTATGTAACTAACTACCTCTAGATTTATATAGCTGAAAAAGAGTAACACCGATAGCTAGAAAGAGCCTATCATAACTGACTTATTTTATTTAGTTAGTTATGAGAAAAAAGAGATGACACATTATTTTCTTGAATGACTTACTTATGTCGATCTCTTGCAAGCCATAGCTAGAATGAAATCTCTTATAGAGCATCCTCTAGATAGTTTGGTATCTAAAATTATGTAGCTGCTACAAACTACCTATTTTTTAGGCATTTTCTTTTGCATGCTCACTACCTATTAAGTGAATTACGCTTGTCAAAATATCAATGCTTACGTAATAGAAAGAGTTATTTCGCACTCGCATAGTCCTAAATAATATGAGAAAGCCAAGAAGGAGTTAATTTCCTCCAACAATCGAACTAGGTTGCAAGCGCGGGGCCTAAACTGACAAATAATATATGGAGGCAAATTTGGGCGCACCTCATCCACTAGAATTCCATCACTTGCCAAGCACACTTCATCTGCTAAAACACTTTGCACGGTTGTACCATCCACTAGAATCTCCAAAGCCGCCTGTAATTTATTAACCATTCCCAACAGTTCCAATGTTCAATTCAAGATACTCAATCTCCTTCACATTCAAGCGGCCTAACCATGGTTTTGAACCAACCAACCATTACAAACGCACTTCCATAAATATACCCCTGCTTTCGTTACTCAATTTGGGCAAGATTGGTAAGGGACTTGAGGTGTTGTTAAAAAAAAAATAGAAAATATGTGGTAACCCCAAAGTGGTAGTCAAACTCTTTCATGGTCTATAATTCGGATGGTGCAGGTGCTGGTACGCAGCGTTCACGGGGCTTGGGGCCAGTGGTGATACGTGATAGTGAGGGGCAGGTGTACGTTGCCTGCACTGCAGCAACGAAGCATGTATTTGGGTGTTTTCCGGCACGTAAGTTAATGGTTGCTGCAATGGGGCTCCAACTTGCTTTGGATTTGGGACTGCAAATATGATTAATTTGGAGTTGGACGCTGATGATGTTGTTCGAAGTATTTGTCACCCTTATTTCTGTCTGGCAGCTGAGCATATATTCTTGATCGTTGAAGAAGTCAAGTCTCTCTTGGCTGCTTTTGAGGACGCTAGTTGCCAATTCCGCCGAAGAGATAGAAATAGGGTTCCTCTTCTTCTTGCTGAATTTGCCTTATCTCACGTTGATTTTTATTTTTGGGATGTTGACTTGCCTTCATGGCTTTAAGAGGCTGTATGTGCTCATATTTCTTAAATAATATCATAATCTCATTCAAGAAAAAACAATTCATTAGATTTAAGGGTTGGACCACTAATATTGTTGGCCTAAAGGACAACCAACTAAAAATATTGAGTTGCAGGCCTCTGCTGCATTGCATCAGTCATTTTGTCCTTTACACAACTTATTATGATAAGATTTTTCTCACTAAAAATTTATCAGTGGTTTGGTACTAATATCTACTTTACCATAAATTTAAAACTCTTTCGTTCCCAATTCTTTGTTTTTTTATTATTTTTCATTTAATTTCCTCCCCTTAAGACAGTTGTTTTTTATCTATTGATTTCTAGGTATAAGGTCAATTATGGGTTATAGGTGCATATTAGTGTAAAATTTAGTATGGTTTAGAGGGTTATGGGCTTCCCAGATTATTGTTGATTGCTTTATGGTGTAAAATCGTCATTTTAGAGATTATGGTTTTTTATTTAGCTAGCTGCCTCTCTTTGCCCAGAACTTAGTAAGTAAACTTTAACCATATACAATCATGGAAATTAATTATTAAAAAAAATAAAAATCAACCCTTGAGATGTAATTGTGTATAATTTGTGACTATAACTATGTAATTGTAACAATTGAATTATAATTGTCTGATTGGTGTTAGGGAACAGAAAAGAAGTGGGAGAAAAGTAAGAAGCAAAAAAAACAAAGAACACAAAAAAGAAGGCCAGGGTGGGAAACAAATGGAAAGAGATGTTAGCTAGGGTGATTAGAAAACTCCAAAATATATAGTTATTGGTTATGAATTAATTAGGGATTTTCGCACTCACACTTGAGTTATTCACATATGGTCCAAACGAGGTTTTATACGAGAATCTTTTATGATAATCCTATATATATAAGCAGGAAGCCTGTCTTAATGGGTTCCTATAAGTGAATATCTAATGCATGAAAAAACTTATTGTCTTGTCTTGATCATGCGTGGATGCAAGAATAACCCATGAATTAATGACCCTTACAAAAGGAAATTAAATTTTAGCAAAAGAACTCCAACTATACCCATATATCAGTTAAGTATCTTGTTTTCACTTTAATCCAATTAAAGATTATTATTAACGATTTGTTTCAATCAAGAACTTCCGTCAATTCTGTTATAACTTCCGTTAAAATTTGATCATGTGTCAAACACATAACCAATTTTTAGGGATAAAAAGGTCTATATATTCACCCAAAAATAATTACAACAAAATAAAAATAAAATAATTAAACAAATATAACTAAAATAATTATAAAAAAATAAGGCCAAAAGACGTTTTTGGTCCCTGTACTATGGCTGAGTTGCACTTTGGTCCCCGTCATTTCAATTTACATTTTTCAAGGACCGTGGTTTCATTAATGTTATAATTAGGTCCAAACCGTCAAAATTGTTTACTTCAGAGCCAATCAGGTAGTGGTGCCACGTCGGCATATTCTGTCTCGATTTTGACATATTAGACCTGATTACGAAACTAATGGAAACACGGTTCTTATAAAAAGTAAATTGAAATGACAGTGACCAAAGTGCGACTCAGTCATAGTACAAGGATCAAAAACGTCTTTCGACCAAAAAATAAAACTAAATCCAAACCTCTCTGCTCTCCTCTCACTCTCTCTAATCAAAACCCCCCAAATCCAATTCCACTCTACCAGAGCCCATAACATGATCCGAATTTTAAAAAAACAGTTAATTAGAAGTAGGTCCAATTTTGGAGGGTCTTTCGGACTAAAACCTTATAGAAATTTAGATTTGGACTTGAATCCAATTTTGTAGGCTAAGGTCCAAAAAATGGACTTTTTTGAATTTTGACTCATATTATCACTTAAAATTAAGATAATTAATATAAATTAATTTTAAAAATTATGAAAAATAATATTTGTTAATTTGGACATTTTTAATTAAAACATTCAAGATTATCTAGGTTTTATATTTTATCATTTAAAATAATAAAAGATATATAATATCTGTTTAAATTATAGAAATATCAAAAAAATGCCTTAACCCACAAAATGAAAAATAATCAAACAAGTAAAAAAAAAAGCATATATATATATATATATTCGATCAGGTGCGCACCTGATCCGAGCGCTCGATTCCCGCTGCCGATCGCTCGGCCATGCTGGTTTCTTCCCCGAGTTTCAAGTGTAAATCCTCATCTTTTCACTTTATCCACTCCTAGGGTATATTTTGCACCCAAAATCTCGGAATTAAATCATAACATAAATGCCGACAAACCATCAATCGATTGGTACAATTGAATGTACCCATAAAGACTTTTTTTCCTTGTTTGATTATTTTCCATTTTGTGGGCTGATGCATTTTTATTAGATTTATATAATTTAAATCCCACAATTAATTTTAGGATAATATAATATTATAATATTATAATATTAAGATAATATAAAACTAGGATAATATTAAGATTTAAATATCACTAATTTTATGATAATGTTAGACATTTTTTAAATTAAAAATATCTGGACAATAATTTTGGACCTCAATCAAAAATTAAAAAGTATTAGGGTATTAGTCTAAGGGATGAGAGAAAATTAGACCGACCTATGAAGCACCCTTAAAAAAACCCATAAACCAACAGAGAAAAAGATTCCATCGTTGATATTTCTATTTGATCAAAAGCCCATTTGTAGTAGCAGATCACCGTTATCACCAATAGAGACTGAGTTGAGAGAGTGAGCTAGTGAGAAAAGGCGCATATGGGAGAAGACCCTTCAATCCCCTCATCCTCATCATCGCAAATGTTCGAGGACGACAACCAACCGCCACCGTTGGATCTCGGCGAAGGTATGATCACCTCCAAACAAGGCCCGCAACTGCTCCGGGTCATCTGGGTCAGGCGGGAGCTCCATCATCGTCGACTACACCTTCTACCCCTTACCCCTTACAAGGGAATAAGAGAGTGAGGTCGGTGGTGGGGGGTTTCTGCACCCTTTACCCCCTTTTTTGGTTTTTTTTTTTTCATTTTAAATTTTTTGATTAAATTTTAGTTTTATTTTTTTATAATTATTTTAGTTATTTGTTTAATTATTTTAGTTTTATTTTTTTTGTTATTATTTAGTTTTATTTTTTTAAAAAAAAATAGACACTTTTATCCTTAAAATTGGTCATCAATTTATAACACAGTTGATAGAACATCCTAAATTGAGACTAATATTTAATTATAGTCCTTAATTGAATCAAAGTAAAAACGGGCATCCTCAATTGAAAATAGAGGAATAATTGGAGTCATTTTGCTAAAAATTTTCCTCCTTACAAAAATAAAACTGTAAGTAAAAGTTTAAATACGGATTTGGAATTCCCACCTACTTGGCAGGTAACTACTTATGGGTTTTTTTTTTTTTTTTGGGTCAATTGTAACTTTTGTAAATTTGTAACTACTTCTTGGTTGAAACGCAAGAGTTTATGTTGAGAGAAAAATCTCATATTAATAGTGGCTTATAAAAATTTGAGTTATTCGATCTTTTTATTGTTAATTGATTTTAAAATGAATGCCTACATTTTTTCATTGTATTAAAGCAGATTATCCACGTGGTAGGCTCTAGATTCCTTCTCCACTTCTCGGTTGAAACGCAAGAGCAAAGGACAATATCCAATCAGATCGAAGCACTAATGAATCCAAAAAACAGATATGAATCTAGAGAGCAGAGGCTAGTTAACGGTGTTGAGAGAAGACGAGAAGAAAACAAGTTGTGGACCTGTCCAGTTGGCTACTTGCATGTTTTTCGTGGATGGAAAATTTTGAAATTGAAAATTAAGACAGATGCTGAATTTCCATCCAATTCCTCACAATTATTTGTAGTACTGATTTTTTATTTTTTCAAAAATAAAATTTTGAAAAAGAAACAAGTGGTTCAGAGAGTCTCACGTACAACAATTTTTTTGTTCAAAGCTAAACTTATTGTTTCAAAACTTTGTTCAATTCCTCCATTTAAGTCAAGATACTGCACCCTCTCTCTCTCTCTCTCTCTCTCTCTCTCTCTCTCTCTCTCTCTCTCTCTCTCTCTCTCTTGTTCTAATTAAGCTTTTAGATTAAAATAATCGGGTATGAATCTCATTTCAAATCGGGTAAGTGATTGTTTCTGATAAAGCAAAATTAGCTAAACTATGAGCTACTCGGTTGCAAAAGTAGCTAAACTATGAGCAACTCGGTTGCAAAAGCAACGCCTCCTAAACTGACAAGCAAAACCCAAAGAGATCTTGATGAAGTGAAGAGCAGACTGTCAAATATTGAGAAGTACTTAATCCCGCAGAAACAAGGGGATGTGATACAGACCTCGGCTTCAGATCTTGATGAAGTGAAGAGCAAGCTGTCAAATATAGAGAAGTACTTAATCCCACAGAAACAAGGGGATGAGATAGAGACCTCGGCGAGTTATATTACAGAGACGATGCCCGAGCCAATTGAAGCAAATGGCGGAGAACAAGGTGACTATCTTGGAAATTGGTTTCTACAATTCTATATTGGCCTTCATACTATAAAATACTTTTACTATTATTACTCTTCCGCAAACATATTCTAACAAATTGCATATACTTAGATTTATAAATCAGTATACAATTTTTTAAAATTTTCTTGTCTTAAGGTAGTTTTAAATTGTTCATCTCATGAAGCATTTATTTGGGGTTTTTTGTCTTGTGCCATCACCAACGAAGTAATGGAAAGTTGAGTATACCTTGTACTGCAGTTTTTCAGTCTCCTGATTTGTTCTTTTCTTGGGTTCTAAATGACATTAAATTATTGGATTCCAAGTTTATGATAAGAGTCTCTTGATTGAAACAAATACAAGTTTTCTGATTTTGGTGGTGTTGCAATTATAACAGTTGCGTCGTTAGACGAAGGGGCTGCTCTTGGAGCAGTATTTAGTAGGTTATTTGAGGCCGTTATAGAACTGAAGTACAAGACTGTGATATTTAAACCCCACCTTGAAAATCTCAAATTCACACTGGACTCCTTACAACCAGTGATCAAAGAGCTTGCAAGACATGACAAGGTATTGGAGTGGCCAAAAGAGGAAGTAGAAAATTTTAGAATAGATATGGAGCAGGGTGTAGAGCTTATTCACAAGTGCTCCAAGGTTCGTCCGTGGGCCTTCTACAAAAAGTATAAATACACCGACCAACTTTTTGGATTGGATGAATCTCTTCAAAGACAATTGAATATACTCCTAGAGCAGGTAGCAAGTAGGTCGAGGGAGAACTTGGTTTTGGTAAGAAATTTAGAGACAGCGATCGAGAATATTGGAAAGAGTGAAATTGTGCAAAATCAAGGTCTGTGTGAGATACCTGAGTCTCCATCCCACACAGTGGAATTGGATGTACCAAACAAGCAGGGAACAAGGGATTTGAAGGAGACATTGGTTAATATAGAGGTGGTACAAAATCAAACTGAAATTAAAGGTTCGAGTGCGTTACCTGAACCTCCATTGTCTACAGTTGGATTGGATGTACCGAACAGGCAGGGAACAAGGGATGTGAACATGAGCGAGACATTGGTTTTAAGGAATATAGAGGTACCTGAACCTTCATTGCCTACAGTTAGATTGGATGTACCAAAAGTGCTGGGAAAAAGGCATGTGGATGAGAATCATGAGACATTGGTTTTGGCAAGTAATGGAGAACGTCTATTAATGGTATTTAAATTGCTTTATGAGGACGTTGAAGAAATAGTGCAAAAGGGGAAATTTAAACACCTCCTTGAAAGTATCAAATACAAGCTACACTCTTTACTACCACTGATAATGGAGCATTACTGGGAATTGGGTAGCCACGACCACAAGATAAAATATCTTACAATACAAATGGAGAAGGGCATAAAGCTTGTTGACAAGTTATCGAAGCTTCGTAATCAGAGCAGCTACAAAAAGTATATATACACCAAACAAGTTCGTGAATTGGATTGCTCTCTTCAAGACCTGTTAAAAATATTGAAATCGGTCCAGGAATTCAAGCTCAAGGAAATTAAAGCCAGTGGTATGGTAAGAACTCAAGCTGCTTGGCATACAGTACCTGAACTTCCTTCTTTTACGGTTGGATTGGATATGCCTTTGAATGAATTGAAGAGGAAGCTTCTCAAGGATGATGGGGTACCAATGCTTGTGGTCATCGGTCCTGGAGGATGTGGGAAAACCACTTTGGCAACAAAGTTTTGTCAAGATGACCAAGTCAAAGGTATCGCATATATAATGATGGTATCAATTTTTCTTCTTCTAATTCGATCTTAAATTACTAAACTTTGACTTTCTAGTTCATAAGTGTTATAATAGTAGTAATTAATCTGAAATTTAACATCATTTTATTTGTATTAGTGCTATTTCATTTTAAAGATACCATATTCCTTAATTTAAATCCGATTTTATGAGAGTTAACATAACTGCACCGGCCCCCTTAGCCAAAAAAAAAAGGAACATTAACTTACTACTTCACCCACATCTAATCTAGGTCTAGCTATAGCTAGAAATTCATTAATCTATTAATGTAGCTTCTTAGTAAAAAAGAAAAATAGTGAAGCTACAAATCTTGTAATGTGCTGCTGCTTGAATATCATGTCGTTTATTGGATTCAAAGAGACCCGAGTCTTTTTACCAAAAAAAAAAAGAGACCCGAGTCTCACTAGCTCTTTTCTTATTCTTTGTATATGCGGCTACAATATATATATTGACATCGCGGGATATTCATTTTTATGACTTCAGCATTGTGTGTGTGTACATATCTGTTTCTTCTTTGTAGACAGACATAAATGACCTCACAATAACAGTCTTCTTATATTGTATTTTGGGTAGATAAATTCAAGAACATCTTGTTTGTCAAATCTTTCCAATTCAAAGCAAGTGCAAGGGCGCTGCGACAATTTCTGGATGAAGCAAGACCAAATCTTTCACTGTTGGTCGTGGATGATATGCATGGATCAGATCAAGAATCCCTTCTTGCGATACTTGATGCAATGGAGTTGGAATTTCCAAATTTCAAGATTTTGGTGACATCAAGATCTGAATTTATTCCAGGATTTGGATTTCCATTTTATTTAAAACCATTGGATCATGACAATGGAATGGAACTTTTTCATCATTCAGCTTCTTTGGGAGAAAAAAGCTCTCATCATATTCCAGAAGATCTTTCAAGAAAGGTGATTTTTTTAGGTGCAATGCACAACATATATATGCTTATTTATGACTCACTAAATTAAGGGAGAAGAACTTATGCTCGCTTTTTAAGCATAGCATCGAGTGAACACATCCATTTTCCATATCAACCTGCAAATGAAATATACATTTATGCTTACTTCACTTATGAACCAAAACTCAAATAAGAATAAAGAGAAGTAGACGGTTATTAATTTAACCAATGATTTTGAGATACTTGAACATTCAGTCTGCAACTCAAATACTAATTGACTTCCTTTTGGAGAATTAATTGAACTGCAGATAGTAGAGCATTGTCATGGATTACCACTTGCCATTACAGTGATCGGAAAATCACTTTGTGGGCAGCCTATAGAGATCTGGCAAAAAAGAGTAATTGAATGGTCTAAAGGTCCTTCTATGTTTGATTTTGAGAATGATATGCTTGTTTGCCTACAAAGTAGCTTAGATGCCTTGGATGAAGAAAAGGCTATTCTCAAGGAATGTTTCGTGGACCTTGGTTCATTTCCTGAAGACCAAAGAATCCCTTTTGCTGCCCTCATTGATATGTGGGCAGAGTTATATGAGCTACATGAAGATAGTACTCTATCCATTACAAACCTCAGCGAGCTCACCAGCTTGAGTCTGGCTAATCTTGTAGTCACAAGGTATGCAGTCTTCTATGTTTCTCGTCTGATATTATATATGACTCTCGCAACTTCTCTTACATTCTCATGACTAGTTGCTCCTGATAATTAATTTGCTATTGCAATACGTATATATATATGTTGAAGAAATCTCTTCTAAGAAACTTAGTTTTGATCATAACCAGGAAGGAGAAGATGGAGGTGGATGGATACTACAGTGAACACTTTGTTACCCAGCATCATATGCTTAGGGAGCTTGCTATCTACCAGATGGAACTAGGCCCAATAGAAGATAGAAAAAGACTGAATATAGACATATGTGAGAACAATTTTCCTAAGTGGTGGACAGAACACAAGTATCATCCTAAGAAGGCTCGCCTAGTATCTATCTCAACTGGTTGTTCCATCTCTTTCTCTAGCAAATATATACATGTGCACAAAGCACACGTACACAGATGAGCATGCACACACCCATATAAACACTAAGACTAGAATAGTACTTTCAAAATTTTAATTTCTCCCCACACTCACATCATGTAGCATATCGTTTGCAGATGAAACGTACTCAACAATTTGGCACAACCTGCAACTACCAGAAGCTGAGGTTCTAGTTTTGAATTTTGAGACAGAGAACTATTACTTACCTGAATTTGTGGAGAAAATGGGTAAATTAAAGGTTCTAATAGTCACAAATTATTCTGTCTTCCCTGCTGAATTAAGAAACTTTAAACTACTAAGTTGGTTACCAAATCTGAAGAGAATCAGATTAGAGGGAATTTCAATTTCTTCTATAACCAAGTACCCCATTCCTTTGAGGAGTCTACAGAAGATATCTTCATTCGCGTGTGACATCGGTCAAGCTTCTGGCAAGTATCCCATCCAAATTTTTGAATCATTTCCAAACCTAGTGGAAATGAACATTGACTATTGCAATGATTTGGCGGAATTGCCCGCTGAGCTCTGTGATCTTATTCATCTTAAGAAGCTCAGTATCACCAACTGTCATAAGCTATCTGCCTTGCCTGAAGGGATTGGGAAGCTGGTCAATGTAGAAGTTTTGAGGCTAAGGTCTTGTACAGACTTGTTAGAGTTGCCGGGCTCGACTAAGGACCTCAAAAAGTTAAACTATCTTGACATATCTTATTGCTTCAGCATTAAGGAGTTGCCTGAAGACATTGGTGAACTAGAAAGTTTAAGAAAGCTCGACATGAGACAGTGCTCAAGTTTGCAAAAGCTACCTCCATCAGTTTCGGATTTTCAGAATTTACAGGAAGTGGTATGTGATGAAGAGACAAAACGTTTATGGAAACCCTTCATACCCCGACTCAAAAACGTAGACATAAGGGAGGTCAATGAAGGAATCAACCTAAATTGACTCAATATTGAGAGATAAATGTTTGACGTACGGTTGGAGCTAGCAATGGCCGGGCGCGACTATCAAAAAGCTAACAGAAGACTTGTAAAAACGGGTGATTTGTGTTTCATTTTTCCTTTGTAATTTTGGTCGTTGTCATTGTGGTTTTTTTTTTTTTTTTCCTTTTATGTTTTTGTAAACAGTTGCGCATAGCAAAGCTTGCAATGTTTTGGACAACTTCCCTTGAGAACTTTTACGGCATCGAAATTTAGTTGTGACTTTCACAAGAGACTTTAATATTGAGCAACTATAGTTTAACCTGATATCATATCAACTAAATTATCAGATTGTATGGCAAGAAAGCATTATCCTATAACATTTGTAATTAGTAATTAATTAAAAATTGAGAATACAAATTGGTCTTGAAGCGCAAGCTTTGGACACGTACTCTCCTCCTTTCCTTGTTGAATCTGATCTGAAGCTCAAACCTCTGGGTTACACGCCAACTTATTAAAAAATTTCCTAAAACGGTAGGATTTGATTTCAAGATGCCTCGGTGAAATGGTATATACACAAGACTAAAAATACCGTGCTAAAGAGAATTTGGTATCATTTCCAAAAACTGTATGTTTTTTATTTATTTTTATTTTTATGTCTTCTTACCTAATGTCCCCTCTCACTACACTGTTTAAGGTGGTACATAAAAGCAAGCGACATCCCACCACAATTGTTATATATAGTATACTTAAAAATTAGATAAATTGAAAATGATTAAAATATTTTGTAATCAAATAAATAGAAAAACATAGTAAATATTTTAAAAAAATAAACCTGACCCTTAAATTAATTATGTTGGCTTTGTTTTCTCACTTTGGCCCAGCCCAGGTAAGCCTTTTCTGGTTTTATTCACACCCAAGCTAGCCTTATGAATTAGAATTACTTTTGTCATTAGGAATGGTGGCGCTTACTTAGCTTAATTAGGATTCCTTTGGAAACTGAATACAACATTGTAGAGACTGAATACAACTAGACCACATTGGTCCTATTAGCTAGGTTTAATTCGGAATCCTTTCCCTATAGGAATTAGATAGCCCCTGAGTAGTATATTTAATTAAGCTGTGCGAGCAAAGATTATTTCTCTTAATGTACTGAGACAACAGGTAGCAATGCATGAGAAGGAGGATGAAATGAGAAATTTACATGTGATGTTGGATAGTACAGAAGGGAGTGTACCTGAACCTCCATCATCGCCTTCAGTTGTTTGGGATGCAGAGAACATGGAGGGAACATGTGATGTGAAGGAGGAGGCATTGGTTTCGGCAAGCAATATAAAGGCTGTAGGGTTCAAGCGAATTGATTATCAAATTGAAGAAATCAACCTAAATTGGTTCTTGAGACCACCTGTCGATCTCTCCTGAATATGTTGGTTTTTAGATTAATTTAATTTTCTTCTCTTTAGGAAAAAAAATATTGTTGGTTTCTGGTTATGGGTTCCTGTGATAGTGTAATTAATCTCATTGATAGCTAGTACGTTGTTAAATTATTAGAATATTAATTTGCTTCTTGTATATTTTCTACTTGTTTCTGATTTTAATCAATTTTTACCTCTTGGAAAACAAATGGAATGAAAGATCCATATTCCATATGTATCATGTATTCATGTCTGTGTAGTATTGGGATGATGAAACTATGCCGGACGTGTAAAAAGTTAAATGATTCCGAAATTGGGATCGGAATAATTAAGCTTGAGTATTATGATTTTTGTGGAGAAAAGATTATTAGATCGAGTTGCTTCAACGTACATTTGATTGTCTGGTTCTTGCATGTGGTTCTTTCGGAAAACCTCAAACGGTTAATGGTGATAATTATTGTATAATTACGTCAAGATGTGGCAACTGCAAGGAATGTATGCAATTTACATCTAGAATTATAATTTCTCATGTGTTTTTTACTTTTAATTAGTTGATATTTTTTTAGCACCTTTTCTTACATGCATGCATTCTTCATGTTGGCCTGCTTCTGAATTTTATATTTTATATTTTGTTTCTTGTAATTCATATTTTGTCCTGTAAGGCTGTAACTATATTGTTCACTGGGAATAAATTAATCTCTTGCAGAACGTATTACCTTCTCGATCTCTCTGTACGTGGATGTGTTTTTTAGAAATTGTTTCATTTTGGATTTTATCGCTTCACCTGATGAGTTATGGAGATCATTATTTTATTTGTTGTAATTATATTAAGCTTTTCTGTTTTTGTTTAGGGTGTGGTGGTACTTTATTCTGGTAGTTTGGCTGGAAATATGTCTACAACTTCTTTTACTCTGAACTCCTCTGTTATATTCAATGATTTAGCTAGTAATTTTTTAATAGAATACCAAACACCCCATTAGTTGCTTTACTTCTTCCTTTGTGTGTGTGTGTGTATCCTACATTCATACAGTAGTGATTACTTTGTTTTAATTGTGCTGCAAATTATTAAGAAACAAGAGTTTGTTCTTTGGAAACGGATTCTCTAATAGGATTTCTCCTGCTGGAATCTACTTAGCTTAAATTAAAGGGAGTGTATTCAATTGGGATTCTAATAGATTTTAAAAGAATTTAAAAGTCCATATAAATCTATGTGTATTGAATTCATAATTTTAAGGATTTCATTGAAAGAGTACCAAGTTTCAACACATTCTCGAACATCGAGCAGAGTAGTTCGATAGGAGAGCGTGAACTGGAATTGAATCTCCGAAAAGAAGAAATACAAAATCTGAAAAGACGAGTGGAGGAGGGCATAAAGCTCGTTGCCACGCTCCCCGAGTTTCGTCAGTGGGAGTGGACCTACTGCTGCTGCTGCTGCATAATAGATAATGATCATGACACCCACCACGACATTGTTGTATTGGATAGGTCTCTCGAAAGACTGCTCGAAAAACTCAAGGTGCAGAAAGCGAGGGACGTGAAGGAGTTTTTAGAGGCAAGCACGAAGAAAGACAAACTTGATGGAGAGATTTATAGAAGACTGTTTAAAATAAACAAGTTACTGCACCAGAAAGCAGGAGGTGTGATACTTATGGAGGAGGCAACATTGCTTTCAGGAAGTAATACAGAGACACTGCAAAGAAGGGCTGATACAGAATTTGGGATGCTGTTTGATGCAGTTAAAGAAGTGGAGTGCAGAAATATTAGGACGTTTAAACGCCACCTTGGAAATCTCAAGATCACACTGGACTACTTGAGACCATTTATAGAAGAGATTGCACAACATAATAAGGTATTGGATCGCCCATTGGAGGAACTAAAAGATTTCGTAACACAACTGGCGGATGGCGTAAAGCTGGTTCGCAAGTGCTACAAAAAGCGTAGCTACAACTTCAAACTTAATCAATTGGATGCATCGCTTCAAAGACAGTTAAGAATATTGAGAGAACGGGTAGCAATGCATGAGAGGGAGTCACTGGTAAAAGCAAGAAATTTACAGATGATCGAGACTATTGAACGGAGTGTTAGCGTTGTGGTGCAAAATCAAACGGAAATTAAAGGTTCATGTAGTGCAGTACCTGAACCTCCATCGGGGAGAGTTGGATTGAATGTAGTGAACATGCGGAGAACAGGGGATGTGAAGAAGGAATTGGTTTCAGCAAGCAACGCTAGAGAGGCAGCAAGAGTCCAAACAAATTTGAAGATATCAACCTAAATTGACTCCACATTCTTCAATCTTGAAACCTGTCTTTCCTCGATAAAGGTTACAGCAAACCAACGTCTGATTATGTGTTTCAAACTCCTCCTGATTTCCTCCTTTTCTTTTCCTTAATGTTTTGTTGAGATATTGCATAGCACCAACAGTGTAGTAAACCAACTGTAAAACTTCGGCTTACTAAATATTACACAATTTAACTTTCCTGCTACTGTTGGGCAAAAATATACAAGCAAGAAGGAAATAATCTATGAATAAATATATTATAACTGCAAGTCGACTGCCTTACATAGTATAAATACCCTTCTTTATGCCACAAGAAAACAAACAAGAAGAAAGCAGTAACTAAATTATAGAACCAATGCAAAGCAGCAAAAGCGATAAATAGACAAAAGTTAAACAGAAGGGGAGGGTGTGGATTTTATCATGTGTCTAGTAAAAGATCCATCACTTGCCACCCTCAGATAGCATTAAAAATCAAATTCCTCCACACATAAAGAAAGGTATACAACTACGTGTTATAAATATATGACAGACTCCAAGGAGCATTGATGATAGCATAATGTCTTCCACTGTCGTATTATCTATGCTAATCTATCAGATACACTCTATTGCACATTGTCTTTGCTAATTTTTCACAGATCCATAGGGCCCCAGAGAACTACACTTGTAGTAATCTTTTCCGACTAGATCCACAAAGCACCACAATTAAATTGCATAGACTATTTCCCCACTGCTATCAACATCTAGTTCAGACTCTGAATCTAAGTCATCCATATCGTCATCCATGTCAAAGTTATCGAGGAACGGGCTAAGACCATGAGTTCCAACTGCTGGTATAGTGGCCTCAGCAATTATTTGCATGATTGTATCAATGCTTTGCATGGGTTGATCAGGCTCTTCAAATTGGTTACCCATCGTCATCTCATCCATCAAGTCTGCAGGGAGATTCTTCAAGAACCACTCATGGTTCTTTATCTCAGGAATGGTAATCCTCTGTTACAAACATATCCATGAACATGGTCACAACCAATAATAAAGAAAGCAAAAGAAACAAGCGAGGTTCTCAAGTTCTCTACTGATTGAATTGCCTAAAACAAGAGAACAAAGAAACAACTTTCAAGATAATTCTCTACATATAAGCATGTAAGTTCATAATTTTCTGGTGTATTATTGAGATGTAACAAAGTCCAAATATTTCTCCAATGCCTGGCACCAGGTGCCGAATAACGGGAACTTGGGAGAATAACAAATGTATTAAGTTGAAACAGTTTTTCCAGGTTAAATTTCCTGAGGAACTCCTACATGGAAATTTATACTTGCCAGCCCCCTTGAAAAGCAGAAAGCCTTAAAACTCCTAACTGTGAAGTGTATACATATTCATATGCTACTATACAAGATACAAGTTTTAATAAAAGGAAAAGGCAATAAAAAATCATATATCTCAAGTTGTAGTGCAGAACAAACTCTATTCTGGGATAAGATAAACTAACCGCAGCAGGATCTGGGACAAAAATTCTTGATATCAGTTCTAGACACTCGCGAGATATTTGAACAGAATCTGGAATGGAATACTGGACACTGAGTATTCTCTGCATGGAGGCAATAAATAACAGACCTTGAGTCAAAGCGATTTAAATTTAAGAGACATTTTGTATTGATAAGGCCAAATGACATACTTGTATAGTCTTCCGGAAATCCTTTGGTTCATCAGGATCCTCAAAAGGATATGCTCCCACCAGCATCACATATAAGGTGACCCCACACGACCATACATCTGCAGTCTGATATTGTAACACAAGATCAAAAAATAGAAAACTTCTCGATTCAATAATAGAGGTTTTAACACTTTTTGAAACTTATAAAATATTCACTTCATAGATATGAAAATAAGATTGGGTTAAGAAAAGAAGATATGCAAGACCAACTGTTTGTATGTTCTGTTCAAGCTCCAAGTCCAGACGTGAGCTGTAATACACATTAACAGATGCATTTAAGCAGGCCTAAAGTGAAGTCAGTAACTATCACCATGTTTTATCGTGATAGGCATAGAAATACAAAATGAAAATTAAGGAATAACCATCTAACATGAAAAGAAGATGAATGCAGATTCATGTCTATTTCTAATAATAAAAATGGAGGGGACTTTAGCATCGACGTCTGAACCACAACAAGAGGCATTATCGGGTGCATTGGTAAAACACTATGGCTGTAAAGTGCAACCACAGCTTTTGATTCTTGGGAGCTGTTTATGAAAAAGGGTAAAGGTTAGGACTATATCTAGATATCCCATCCCAGGATCCCATGTTAATACGACAAAAACAAGGTAATTGCCTTCTTTTTTACAGTTGAACACCTGTTTGGCTGCAGCTCAAACTTGTACGACCCAGAAAAAGTGAATATTGACCAATGTAAAATAAGTAACTAAGCAACAATAAATCATGTAAGACAAAACTGTTTGATTCATTTTAGTCGCAGTGCTAAAATGTTATTTGGAGCCATGCAAAGCTGAAATGGTATGTGAGAGAGAATATATTAGAAACATAAGTATGGAGACTTCTTCAAATTGCAGTCCCATAAAACACATCTAAATGGGAAAGAAAGAAAAAAATAAAACAAAATTATTATCAAAATTTCAGCTTCAGCCTTCATGGACTACTCCAAAGCAGAATGCTAGCCAATGGTTAAATAAATTTGTTGGTTGCAATAATCAGGGAAATATAAATTCAGTAAATGGTTACCCCTTAACATTGTCGCTAAAACTAAGGGAAATCAGAACTTAATGAATTATTAAATATTTTAGAATTCTTTTACCTTGCCATCATACTCTTTCCTCAGTAATACTTCTGGAGCAATGTATGCAGGAGTTCCCACTGTAGATTTTGGTTGCGAATGAAGCACTGAAGACTGAAAAAATACCCATAATCAGATACATAAAACATACGGATCCCATATAGCCATACAAATGGATTTATAATAAGTTAACTCTTGATCATTTATACAGGTATCAGAGCAGATCATTATCTCTCATGATATGAATAATGGTTAGATAAGTATGACCCCATCAATATGCACACAGAGCATATAATAAAAGGGTGGAACAGGGATCAGGTAGGCCTTAGACCTAACTCTTGCCTAGAAAATGCATGCATGAGAGAGAGAGAGAGAGAGAGAGATATATCACATCAAACCACAATAAAATAAGAAAAACAAACACTAAAATGAAGGAAATTTTTCTGAAACCACAATGACCAACAGAAGGTATGTTACTCCATTTTTTATTGTCCACTGAAGGCCCATTGGATCTATGGGACACACATTGAAGGCAGAATTCAAACTCAGGTCCTTGGATTGCCAAACGAGTTTACCAACTAAGCTACACACCTTCATTAGAAACCACATGATCAATGTAATTTTCCTTAACTTGAGAGCTCTAACATTAGAAATAAGGTCTCTAACAAGTTAAAGAGAATTCCGGATCAAGTCAAAATTCAAGGCAACTGATATGTGGGAATCTTGCAAATAAGTGCTGCAGATTAGAAGTTCAATTTGAATTAGCCCTTAGTTCACTTTATTTCAATTAAAGATCTGAACACAAAGCATTTTCTAAATAAACAAGAAAGAGAAAAATGACTAGTACCTTTGAATAGCCAAAATCACATATTTTCAAACGAGGAGCTGGACTTCCATCCAACAAAGTGTTTTCCAACTTCAAGTCCCGGTGGCACACTTGCTTCATCAAGGAAAGTAACCATCCAAATAAATTTTCTATTTGGCATTCCAAGAAAAGCACATAAGTCTTACAACAGCAGAAAAGAAAGATTTAAATACCATTGCATGGCAAAAACTGACTCCTGATATAAGTTGTTGAAAAAAGAAGCGAGCCTGGACAAAAAGAAAACACAAATATTCAACATGCCAAGTAAGGAAGTGAAGAAAGGGAGACAGGGAAGAATCACAGATATTCAAATATGAACCTCGTCCTCGCTGAAGCGCTCTGCATTGCATATTCTCTCAAAAAGCTCTCCTCCAGAAGCATATTCCATTACAATGGCCAGATGAGTAGGAGTCAGAATGACCTATAAAGTTGAATTCAAAGCAGATTAGCAGCTAACTAGCCTTCTATCATAAGAAAAATGTATACCAAAAATCTTCTCATTAAGAAAAAGCTAACCTCTTTAAACCTAACAATGTTGGGGTGCCTCAAAGACCTATGATTAATTATTTCCCTTTGAACATTTTCATCAATCTGCAAGACAGAGCACAACCATGAGAAACAAGTGCTCCAAAATCTTATCATTCCATTTTTAGCAACAGAGTTACAATTAATTAAAAGCAATTTTTTTCAACTGGTAGTAATGTACTACCCACTAGCATATCTTAGTTAATCATATAAGAATTTTTCAATACAGTTATCACCCAAAGGTGCATACTTTAATATGTTACTCAGAAATTTAAGTTGTTTAGTTTCTCGTACAGTCGTCGTACGGAATATTATCTTCTCTAACAATTAATCACAATGCATTAATTAATGGAAAAGACATTATTAAGATCTTCAACAGTATTAGGAAATAAATGCGTGTAATAAAGACAAAAAGGGTAAAACCGCCCCCAAAAATGAGTTCCAAAATCGATCACTATACTAAAATTAGAAACCAGAAAAACAACACCAACGACTTGAAATAGGCGAACCGAAATTTCCTTAAATGGACGAGCTTCAAAATTTAGTTGAAAGTTGAAACCGCCCCCAACAAATATGAAAGTTCAAAATTACGAAACTGACCTTGTTGCCGCGCTCGATATACTTGACGGCAACGAGCTCCTTGGTCTGCTTGTCCCTCATCAGCCTAGCGACACCGAAATTTCCGGACCCGATATCTCGGACAAAATCATACCGGTCGCTGTCGTGCATGATCGGCATGTCCATGGCCGGCCCGACCGTCACCGCAGCCCGATCCATTTCGATCAAATTTACAACTTTGCCCCTACCAAAGCCGGTCACATTAGAAGCTCAAGAGCAAGAACAGATACGACGTCGGATTCAGTATAGAGCGCTAGTCACGGCAATCAGATCGGTGACTCGGTTCCTTAGATCCGTGGTGACTCGGGGGACTGAGTTTGGAACTCGGTTGACTCGTCGAGTGGCTTGGCTGAGTATTTTTTGTGATCGGCGATGGATTGGTAATCTGAGATTAACCGTGGAGGGGATGGTGACTTAGAGAAGAGGAAATGATGGTTCCAATGAGATATCTACTGGGTACATGGTGGAATGGGACAAAAAAACGGCGTCGTTTATGAGGTTCAGTGGCTTGGACACGGCGCCGTTTCGGAGTAGGTTGCTTATTAGTCGCTTTCCTAGCAGCATGGCCATCCCCTTCCTCTTCCCTCCCTTTTCTGGCGGCTGATTGGTTGGTTCGCTTGTCTGTTTTTGTCGATTTGATTGGCCTGGGCTATCTCCTGAAATGACGAAAATACCCCCAACTTGGATAATTCTGACAAGAGGAGCGATCCACTGCGGCGCAGCGCAGGTTAAGATAATTCGGTGAAATAATCCGACGGAGGATCTTTAATCATTAAAGAAGACTAAACTCAGCCGTCGATCAAGTGAAGGAGTGCGTAATCCTCTGAAACACGGCGGAGGATATTCAGTGGAATCTAAAATGTATTGCCCGGTTTGGCAAGGCAGCTTGTGATGATGGCATCTCAGATACCAACTCAAAACGATCAAAATGGAAAAGAAGATAGGGGGGTTTTATATGATGCCAAATTTGCTGAGTTTAGGGT
This sequence comes from Dryas drummondii, assembly GCA_003254865.1. Classification (NCBI taxonomy): domain Eukaryota; kingdom Viridiplantae; phylum Streptophyta; class Magnoliopsida; order Rosales; family Rosaceae; genus Dryas; species Dryas drummondii. Next base: position 1,690,100 of record QANW01005993.1, on the reverse strand, counting down.
CGTTTTACACTTAGCTGGTGTTTTGGCTTTTATGCTTCTTAGATATTTATTTTGTTTTTCATGAAAATTTGAGTGGATAATTTATTTTATTGTTTCCAAGGCCAAGCAAAACCCTAATGTTCAGTAGTTTGCAAAAATAAATGTATTTTGATCCATAGCAAAGATAGCAATAATAAATCGATCTCTATGTATACCAAGTACTAATTACAGTACCAAATTTGAAAAATAGGTAAAACAAACATTACTTGAAGTCAAAAGATTTTCATATTTCATTTGAAGACACCCTAAAACAAATATTTTAGTCTTCTAATTCAAATGTCATTATTTTAGGCATACAAAAACGAAATTAAATACAATTAATATGTTATTGAAAGTAACGGGAAAAAAGTATAAGATGGATAAATACACACAATATCATGACCTCTTAACTTAATCCAAAACCACTATCAAAAGCCCATAACTCAAGACCTGAATTAAAGATCCCAAACCATAGGCTCAAGGACTTGGGATGTCAAACTTGAGATGTAAGGCATGACACCTTGAACATGGACCTCGAACCCAAATAACTTTAAAACTAGAAGCTCAAATTCAAGACTTGTGGTTTTGGTGTTGGATTAGAGTAACAAATTTAAGGTTCAATTTGAGAGTCCCGAATTAAGTGTTAATCTTACGTTTTAAGTTCAAAATCTTAAATTTATAGTTGTAATTCTCATGTTTGAAATCTTGAATCTCATGTCTAGGTATTAATTAAGTGTATTATAGGAATAGAATGGATCTCGCTACCATTTTATTTGGGAATACTCAATATATTTTGGTTGAATGACTAAATGAGAATAATACTTATTTTCCATTCCTATGTGCGAACTAAACATTACAAATGATCCAAAAAGAATGAGTTATTCCATTCCATTTGACCCAACCAATCACTACCTATAAAACCTTATAATAATCTCCGCATTCAATGGCCCAATACCACATCCACCCTAGTCTTATAACAAATTGTAAGTTTGGTCAAGAATTTATTGGGGTTCTTTTTTCTAGTTGGGAATAATTTATTGTAGTTACAACTTACAAGAGGTTTTAATTAAAATTTATGCATTGTGGGAATCTGGAATGATTCCCTTGAAGGTACCTTTATTCAATTATTCTGATTCAGGTTCTTATCTTTCCCTTTCAAGAGGCTTTTACTTTAAGCCCCTTTCTTTTTTCTCTTCGCCCTTTTGGACGGTTGGACCAACATATAGGCTTAATAGGATAAAGTTAAATAAGTCCATAAGCAACGGATAATGCTTTGTGAGCTATTGTCCAATGAGTGGGACGTTGAATTTCATGTCCTTTCTTCTCCAAAAGGTATTGATTTTTTTAAAAGGATATGATGCATGCATGTAGATCAAATTACCTCTCTACCCCCAGATTGGCAATCCCTACTGTTAATTCTCTCTATTTTGTGGGCTGGGCCGGGCTACAGCCTAGTCCAACCCTCCATTACTCCATAGTTTGGTCTCTGGCTCGAAGCAATTAAAATCAAGTTGCAGGTTTTTATGATAGAATTAAAAAGTACTTTGTGGTTAGCTATTTGCTTGAAGATGTATATAAATTATATAAGTTTGAAGCCCCTCATCAATAATTGTGTCTAGTATAAAACTGTGGTTAACTAAGGAATAATAATTGATTTAGAATATGGTAGAAGAACAATATTCTATAATATATCGTGCATGCATATGAGATCATGACAACTTTGAAGAGATATATATAAAATTGTGCAAGATCGAAAAGATTGCTTTGCAGTGAAGACAGAGTCAAGAATACGATTCTCTTTAATTAAGACAATAACAACTACCATGGCCAAAAAAACAATAACAAGTACATATTTTATTGTTTATTGATGAAATGCTTCTTTAGAAAAGATGCTTCTGTCAAACAATGTTTGGTAGTATTTTTAAAAGACTTTAAAAAAACTTTCAAATAGTTAAAAAGTCTTTTCCTTGTGTTAGGTAAAAAAAAATAAATGTGTTTAAGATTTTAGAAGCACTTAGAACTCTTTATGGATGAGTATCTAATAAGTGATTCCAAATATATATATATATAAGAAGCACTTTGATTTTTTTTTAAAAGTTTATAACAAAGTAATACCAGTAAAAACGCTATAGGTAAAAGCGCTTCTTACAAAAGCATTCCAAACTGCCCTTTATGTGCTGCTTCTCCTGTTGTTTATGTTATATAATTAAAAATATATATATAAATACGCATTATACAGTCTATGGTTTGCTCATTGCAAGCTCTGAGTTGACATTGATATGCTTTGTGATGGTTTGCTGTAAGTGAGGCTGCACAATTCTGTAGCTTCTCAGTGAAAAGGTTGCTCATTGCTTGCTGCATTATTTCTTTGTTGGCTGGCAGTTGTTTGCATTCATTTCTCTTGCTTATCCATCTTAGCTATCACTTCTGAAAACCTTTTTAGTGCACTACTGGTTGACTTCTCATTTCTCAATCCAAATATGGCTCTTGCATTACTTGTTGGGTCCATAGCCGGCCAGCTTCAAAATCATTGAGACTTCCACTTTCCACATTTAGGTTACGGCATACTTATTTGCATTCAGGCTTCAGTTTGGGAAACTTTATATCGGCTCAGTGATTGCAAGAGAAGGAATTTTAAAGCTGTGTTATATAGGAATGTTATGGTAATTAGTATGTATTTTTGTGGCTTTATACGGCCACTCTCTTTATAAACTTGTCATGGAAGTATGTGAAACAAATTTTAATTTGGTTGTTGATAAAGGGTTAGTTAATTACAACACCGATATGGGTCGATATTGATACTAAAATTTGATACCAACTCACATTTTTTTTTAACGTGTTATGAATTTATCACTTTTTTCTCTTACATTTTAATACACTAAAATTTTAATATACTACAACGACATATTCATAAAGAATCTATATGATAAGGCAAGACTAATATATGAGGATAATTTGAAACAACTTTTTGATGTTGACTCCTTCAAAGTTTTTTATTATTAGAAGTTCAAAATGTGGCATTAATGGGATAATGGTATAATATAAAGCCTCCCTGGTCCTGCCTACCACTGGCATTTATATGAGGGGCTGTTCTTATGTAAAAGATTGTAACCACTACTCAGCTTGAATCACAAGTTGAGGAGGACTGGGCTTGAAAGTTGAAACCAGCCAGATTATAAATAAGCCTGGGCTAGAAGTCTAGGCCCAACAAATATATGTCACCGAAGTCTAATAATAGTTGGGCAATAGATAAGAATTGTATAAATAGAAAAACAGTTGGGGAAACAAACAAGTAAGCCGTCTTAGCTCAGCTGGTAGAGCGCGTGGCTTTTAACCACGTGGTCGTGGGTTCGATTCCCACAGACGGCGAATCTAGTCTGTTTTTTTCAACTTTCCTTTTTTCCCCTTTTTGCCAAGTACGAGCGTTACGTAATACGATACCGTATGGTGGAAGAAAACAAAGATAGTGGAAAACACGTAGATTAAGCATTAAAAGCAAGCATTGGAGATAAAGAAAGAGTTGTTGGGACACGTGTAAGCACCTTAGCTCTTATGCGGCGAACCGACTGATTAAGTCCATCAGTTTGCCATGTTCTGCACAATTTTGTCTAATCCAATCCTTGCCTTAAGGACCAAATTACCTGTTTCGTCTACACGTAGCAATGTAGCTCATCATCAATAATTGAATTCTTGTGCATGCAACAAAAATGGACCACGCCATTTTGCAATTTTGGTACACATTGATTGAATTTATTATTTTACCAGTTTTTTTAGATAGATTGGAAAACATTGAATCCTTTTGGTAGACAAAAATATGGAATAGTTTGTTTATTATAATTCTAATTCATTTTTTCATTGAATTTTTAACTTTTTTTTTACCATGATTGAATTTTTAATTTAAGAGTTCTTTATTGAAGGATAACTCATTGCTTAATTAGCAACAATTATTGTATTTTACTTGCAACTCCAACTCAATTATTGTCTTTTTTTTATTCTTTCTATTTTACTTAACCCAATTACTCTCTCTCTCTCTCTTTCTCTCTCTCTCTCCCAAGCTCATAATTACTAGCTAGCAATAACTTTTCCCTCTCTTTTTCTTCTTTTTCTTAAAGTGAGGCCAGTAATGGTTAGTGTTTACAGTTGTTATATGTTTAGATCGTCTTGTCTCTAACCTAACTGTTGTCTCACTTTTAATAGGGGTCCTAATGCGTATTAGAATCAAACTATCAGTACTACAAGAAATGTGAGCAAAAGTCACTATCATTTAGTTACACAAGATGAGGTAACAATTAGGAACTTTAGTTCCTATTGTCCAATTGTCACTTATTTTTGTTAAAATTGAGACATTTTAGTCCCTATTTCTCAATTGTCATCTATTTCTGTGCAACTAATGAAGGTGACCTTTACTCACATTTCTTGTAGTGTATAAATTTCTTTCCTTGAAACCCTTTCGCACTGTGCTATATATATGTATATAGTAATATAGAATTCAAGCATTCCAAAAAGAACAAGCATGCATGTGTACTTGGTCCAGTACTTGATCAATCTATATTTGCATGCATTATGCATAGACAGAATAAAATGGTTATTAGGAGCTGGGCAACCTATATTAAACGGGTGTGAAAGTTTATAGGTATATATAGAGGTCCAGTGATAGAGTATTTATTTTCACATTTCTAAAAAGATTTCAAATTAATTTGGTCCTCTCACCTTCAAAAATGTACATCTGACAGACCAATAATATTCTTTTTTTTTTTCTCTTTTCGGACGAATGCTTTTCATGATTGAGAACAATTATATCATCTCTTACAGGCTTACAGCTAGCCAGCAGCAATGTAAAACAAGAAATAAACGTGGACCACACAAAATGTTCAAATTAAACATCATATCAATACCAAACTCCAAGTCTCCAACCAGGATAAGCCATATGACTCATATGCAACAAATGACAAGAAAGAAAAAGGCACCAAGATAATCAGCAGCTCGCCTCAAGCCTGTGGCTCGAACATTAGAAATTTTATTCCGGAATGGTCAAGAATTTACATGCATTAATTAATTACTAGGAGGTCATTATATTATTTTTTAATAATTTTCAGAAAAGTCATAAATATTTTTAAAATTTTCTTAAAATATGTATAGAGCTACATATATATATAGATATAGGTTGGGGGCCGGGGCTACCTCAGACACGCATGTAGCTCTGCCCCTAAACATGAGGCCAACCGGACTCACTGTTGAGGGGCTCCTTGTAGTACTTTGTGAATCTTCATCATCCAAATATCAATAATACTAAAAATACTAACTATATCTTGACTTTTATTAACTAAAATAACATGTCACACCCCAATTTTGAATAAAATCTAATATCTCGGAGTGAAGCGTGACTTTCGTCCTAATCGTAGATTAATAAAATTATTTCTACAATTAGGACGTAAGTCACGCTTTACTCCGAGATATTAGATTTTATTCAGGATTTGGGTGTGATAAGTTGGTATCAGAGCTTATAGATTTGAGAAATGAGACTAATTGAGTAGGATTATATTTCATCTACGATTTAAAAGGTAAAGGTAGAATAAATAATATATGTATGTATATGATTGATTTTTGTTTGATGTTTGCATTCAATTATTTGTTTATGTTCTACTAACCCTGTGGACAAATTAATTATGTTGACTGTATGGAAGTAATTGAAGGAATAGATAGATGGGGGGTTATCGCATCGGTCCTGAGGGGATAGCTCTTCTTAACCAAGCGGTATATGATGAAGCGGTCAATCAGGATGCTCGTAACTTTCTGATTAATGAGATTAGAGATATCTTGATTTTGTTTCCTCACCTTACACCGGAATCCCAAAGGGAAATGGTTCGACACAGTGTAAGAGGACAAGCTCGGGCTTTAGTTGGAGCATTAGAGTTGGCTATGAATAATGAGATTTACGAGATTTCCCGTAAGATAGCAGTAGCACAAAATTTACATGCAGAACAACAGGTTATGGAAACAATACTTATAACAGCAATGACACCTATGTCAGAGATTTCTACAGAGTTAGCTTGTGGCAAGCCCCACACACCCCCACCACCAGTCACAAATGATAGTTCTGACGAAGAGGAGGATGAAGAGCACTAGAGATTAACTTAAAAATGACAATATTTAAAGGGGTTGATTTTAACAATTGGAAATATTTTGGGAATGTTTTTGAAATATTTTTGACTTGGATGCTAGGATAATGAAAATGAAGGGTAAGAGTTGTAAAAGATGACAAAGTCTAAAAAAACAATATACCTGGATTTCTAACTATGATATTAAATGTTTGTTTACTATTTTTGTTGTGTGGTTATAGATTATATATATATTTACGGTAGGGTAAATAAGTTTGGAAATTATTTTATATTCGTAGAAATGCTAACTAGCATTAACTCTTATTATATTAAGATGGTTGGAGAAGCAGAGGATGCGAACCACGTGTTGAATGGAAATGATGGAGTAATCGCCACTATTCAAGACATGGCAAATGTGATTTGTGAAAGCAATCGAGGACGCTAAGAAGAAGATGAACTGAAACGAGTCATGCGAATTCAAGCAGAATTTCGAAAATCTCGACCCTCTGTCTTTAAGAGTATACCAGATCTAATAGTAGTAGAAGAATGATTACGTCAAATCAAAAGAAGTATGATGAATCAGAGGGTACCAAAAGGACTACGAGTAACTCACTACAAGAAAAATGTCGATAGATATCAGTCGTGGACTGATATCTATTTGGGTAGCCGTCTGATATAGCGCGTCGTGATATCTAATGTATGGTATTTTAGATATCAGTTTTAAACTGATATGTAAACATTGTTTATTATATCATTTTTCTTTTTCAACCTGATATCCTAAATACAAAATGGATATCCAATTTGATATTATTTCTGATATCTATAAAATCCAAGTACCAACAGGATTGGTCAATAGATATCGTATTGGATACTAATACTGACATATAACTCGATATCAATATCAGGTTTGAGGTAGAATATGATATAAAACTATAGTATCAATATCAGGTCTATAGTAGAATCTGATATATATAATCTTGATATCAATATCAGGTATGGAATAGGTTCTGATATCTAAATATTGTTTTTATATCAGATCTGAGAAAGAACCTGATATCAAAGCGTTATAAAATATCAATTATTAGTCTAAAACTGATATCGTTTAGTATGTCGATTTCACAAAAGAAAATTGGAATACAACTTGCTATATCAGTTTTTTTTCACCTAAAAAATGATATGAATACATAAATTTGAGCCTGTACATAAATTTGTGCAGCCATAAAATCTTCCATGCATTCTCATTCCATATATTTCAATAATCACCAATAACAATATTCAAAGCTGCCTACATGTACATAATCACCAATAACAATACAAATATCCAACAAGATAACCATATATATATTTTTTGTTTTGTAGAGGTCTAAACATACCATGCCACCAGCCTAATAACTAAGGCAATATTGCCTAAACCCTGCTTGTTAAGACCTTTACAAAACCAAAACAATGTACCAAACGCTGCCCACATATACAAAATAACATGACAGCACCTAGCCTAATTAATCTGCAAATCAGCACTATGTCTAGCTAGCTAGCTAGCTAGTTCTATCTTCAATTCTGCCATCCTTTACAAAATAGTCATGGCAGCATGTATGATCTAATTAAAAGCACCAAATCTTCAATCTTCCTCCATGCTTTACAAAAAATGAGCATGCACGACAGCTTTCTTCTATCCACAAAAAAGGCAAAATGCACACCACCTACCAATTAACTTGTCGGTCTAAAGATAATTGTTCAGAAAATCTCCCCATTCCACACGCAACTCATCTATTTGATCTTGTGTGTATCCGCTTCGCTTGGTCTTCATATTGGACCACTGAAAACATCAAAGGAACATATATTCTTTAATTTAATCACAAATTCATTGATCTCATAAGTTCTATATACTGAATACATGCATGCCTTATTAATCTCAATTTTCAACTAAACATGCATATGCATAAAGAATAAAAGCAAGTCAGAGTAGTTGAATGGACAATAGCAGCACTAGAAAATGAGTTGCTGCCTAACAACCCTCCCATTTCCTTGCTTCATGCATATGTGTGCTTTTAAGAAAATTGCTTATCCTTGAAAAGAGACCACACTATAAGAAAAGCACCAAATATTCCTTCTCCCTGTAGTTGCAACCCTGTTTCAAATTAATAATATATAGTAACAATATGACACAAAGCAGCAGAGGTTCTCAGAGGTTCTCCACTCTAACTTTCACATTAATTTCAAATACCTCTCTCTCAAACATCAAAGATGCAGTTTCTCCAAGTTGAACTTAGTCAAAAATTTGGGTATGCATGCATGCAGTTTCTACATTGTTTATTGAACCACTTAAAGGATAAAAGGCAGATCAGATTATTCAATTGCATATATTACAAACCATACTTTTAAGTATTTAATCCAAATGCATGAACAACACAAACGCAATACAATCTAGCTTGGGTAGATATTTTTTTTATTAATTGGAAATCTGACCTTGGTCGCATAATCAAGGTTGGTATCCTCAATAATTTCCTTCATGTACTGCATCACATAGTAACCACACTCAACACCACCAGGTTGCTTTGGACACTATGCATGATATATCCAAAAAAATGGCACATAGTTAATATTCAAGCCATATGCATATGTGGACTTGTTAGACAAATAAAATTAAGGTTAATGACATTAAAGGTTGAGAACTTACGAATAGATGCCTCCACTGGGGCGTTTCCTTATTTGTCCTACCCGTGAGTCCATTAAAGTGTCTAATAGCACTTAATCAACAAAAATTGAAAATTTTAATTATATGTCTTTAAACAAAGATGGTATATAAATCTGGGGAAAAAAAGAGTGGTTACAATGAATCAAATAAAAGTAAAGTCTTACTTGTTGACAATTGCCATCCACTCTTTGTCATGGGTTTGCTTCGGAAGAGGGTCCATGATAAAAACTGCATCTTTCTCTTCATTGATAATGGTCAAAATCCAGTGTGCCCTTGAAAAGGTTAACATTAATCAGCAAGTACAATCTGATTTGCCCATATGAAAACAATTTGCTTTAAATTAATCAATAGATAAGTAATTTTAGAAACTTACCCAGAATTGTATGGAAGTAAAAAAACACGATCTGATTTGCCCATATGAAAGCGATCTCCTAAATATTGTGATNTGATCGCTGTTGTGAGTTGCCTACTCCAAGTGAGATGCGCGAGGGGTCCACAAATGCAACCATTTCTTCCATGTGTGAGTTCAAAACCTTTTCATATAGGTGCCTAATTATTTATTTCAATTAGTTCATATCCTACCAGCTACTAGATCATAACTTAAATATTAGAGAAAATACTCATTGAATCAGCAAGCACAATTACCTCATGTAATGCACGATGCACGTGGCCGATAATTCTTGCATCTCCATGATGGAAGTAATGTCCTCTTTCAAGATGTATAGACGTCGGACATGCCCAAAGAATTCTTCCTCTAAATCTGCTGCAATAGCTCTTCCACTTGTGGCCATCGCGTCACACGCAAAACGATATAAGGCCTTGCAATTCGGAGGCACTCGCTTGCCAGCTTCTGATGTCTTGAATAACTCTTTCCTTATGACAGGATCCTGTTTTTTTTGTTTCTAGGGTGTTAAGAAAAAACAAGCAACACTCGTTAGAATAATAAAGATACATTATAAGGTCCAAAAACTTATAGAACAGTCAATAAAAGACTGTAGGCACTGCCATGTATGTCCCAAACAATGCCCACATATAAATTAGATTAATCCACAAAGCACAAATTACAAGAGACAACAATATAAAATGAAGTGCTCCTATTTGCAATTGCAGTGTGCCAAAAAAGTTAGTTGCTAATTTTTTGACGTACTTTCATGGATTTACTGCTAATAGGATAGCTGAACTCTAGCATAGAAGCTAATAACCCTTCCAAGACTTCAAAAATCCTTCCCTACACTATATAAGGATTTGGATAACTTGTATACAAAGAAAAAATGGCTAGAAAGGTCTGCCTTTAATGAGCTCATATAGGTTTAAGGCTTTGTATTCAGTTTTTAGTTGATGCTTTAAATCCAAACCCACACTGACCCAAATGGAACTATACATGCTGAGCATCAACCATTTAGTGACCCATCATTCAGCTTTATGTAACACCCACTACACAAACCAAGCCAAACTTATAGAACAGTCAATAAAAGATTGTTTTAAGACTGTAGGCAAACATTTTTTAAGGTATGTTTTTACAAGTACGTGTTCACAAGATTATCATAATGGAAAGAGGGATCGAGAGCAGCTACCTTGACAGTTTCTGCAATATCGACCTCTTCAACCTCCACTACTTCAACATCAGCAGCTTTCTTTTTCACCTCGACATCCACACCCTTAGCCTTGTCCTCGTAAACACAGCTTGCTTTATCTGACATCAAACCTTGGCCTGCAGGTACCATCTTTGGTGTAACAGGTGAATCACCACGTTGTTTCTTCTCTAATATTTCAAGCCTCTCCAAAAGCCCCTCACGGTCCTTCAGAAACATTGCAATAAGCTCTTTCTTTGTAATTATATCCCTCGGTTTTTTAGGTATGTTGAAGTACACATGAGGGTTGACATTCCCACCTACTGCTCTGACCCTACCAGAATGCTCAGGTGTGTTCAAAGCCATTGTCAGCACATCATTAGCACCCTCAACCTTCAACTCTCCATTTTTCTTCTTTTCCAGCAAATCATCCTGACATTATAATGCATAATTTAAATAATTATCAATGAATAAGCAATGGCAGTCATGTATAAGCACAATGTAAATCCTTACAATGATATTCACTACTTCAGAAACTTCCTCATCCAATTTCCCATTAGAGTCTTCTCGTGCCCTCTTCCATAGGACTGAACGGTCGAGGTCATCCTCCCCAAAACTTTCTTTCCTCTAAGTTATAATAAAAATAATGCACAATTTATAAGTTTATAATTAAAACCACTAAAAGATGAGGCCTTTTTAAAAAAAAAAAAATCAGAACTTGTGGGCTTATAAATAAGGCAAGTGCTGCCAACAGATGGATTGTTAAGAATCTTACCAAAGTCTCCTCCAATCCAATGTAGCCCTTCCGTGAAAGTTTATGATGATACTTCCTCTTGAGGGTTTTTTGACGTTGAACCTCGTGTTTTTCCTACAATTAAGACAACACCATATTGTCAAATAAAGTACCTACCAGTCAGTTAAGTCAAAACACATAAATCTAAATTTCATACATATATAACATACCATAAAGGACTGCGTAACCCTGCCAGCAACAAACTGATCCCAATGGACTTGCTCGATGCTTTTATACTCCTTTGGTGGTGATTTTAACATCTTCTCATCATTTATGAATGGGAGAATGTATTTGCGTGTCAGCATAGTCTTGAATGTTCTCCATTTGATGCCAACGGACGACAAAACATGTTTCCTGCTTGACGGGTCCAGCTCAAATGCACCCTACATCAAGTGGATCATTAAAAAAAAGCACATGGTTATCCACTAAATAAAGTAAAAAAGGCTAAAAGGAAGGTGCAGTTGCAAGTTCAATTATAAGGTTTCATAATTACCATAACATCCTCCCATATGTTCTGTTTTATGGTGTCATCTACAGCTGGCCAGTTTTTATAAATGATTGGCACTGTGGTCCGAGCTAAAACCCCAATGTATGACATAAAAGTTGAACGTGCATCTCCGCAAGGTGCGCCAAAGGAGTTAAACTCCACTTTCACCTTTCTTCCTTGTGCTTTCTTCACAACAACTCTGTGCATGGTTGTAACCCCACGACCAGTCTGCTTGGCCTTGGACTTGGCATTTTTTGCCTTGGACTTGGCTGGTGATGACACATTTTTGGCTTTGGACTTGGCTGGTGATGAGGCCTTTTTAGCCTTGGACTTGGCTGGTGATGAGGCCTTTTTAGCCTTGGACTTGGCTGGTGATGAGGCCTTTTTAGCCTTGGACTTGGCTGGTGATGAGGCCTTTTTAGCCTTGGACTTGGCTGGTGATGAGGCCTTTTTAGCCTTGGACTTGGCTGGTGATGAGGCCTTTTTAGCCTTGGACTTGGCTGGTGATGAGGCCTTTTTAGCCTTGGACTTGGCTGGTGATGAGGCCTTTTTAGCCTTGGACTTGGCTGGTGATGAGGCCTTTTTAGCCTTGGACTTGGCTGGTGATGAGGCCTTTTTAGCCTTGGACTTGGCTGGTGATGAGGCCTTTTTAGCCTTGGACTTGGCTGGTGATGAGGCCTTTTTAGCCTTGGACTTGGCTGGTGATGAGGCCTTTTTAGCCTTGGACTTGGCTGGTGATGAGGCCTTTTTAGCCTTGGACTTGGCTGGTGATGAGGCCTTTTTAGCCTTGGACTTGGCTGGTGATGAGGCCTTTTTAGCCTTGGACTTGGCTGGTGATGAGCCCTTTTTAGCCTTCCACTTGGCTGTTTCAACAATTTTTTTGGCCAGCTGTGTTGAGTTGGCCTTCCACTTGGCACTTCTCTTTTTCCTTGGTGTAGCCATTTCTGTTTTGCAGCTGTGGCTCCTGTTCCATATGAATAACAAATAAAGTCAGTATTAAAAATAATTTACTTAACAATTAAAAATAATTTACATATGAATAATTTACTTAAATGATTTACTTAACACAACTACAAGATCACAAATACAAAATAAAAGATCACAAATACAAAATACAAATAAAAGATCACAAATACAAAATACACATATAAATGATTTACTTAACACAACCAGCAGCAGCAGTACCATTACACATACATATATTCTCTCCATTACATTTTTTGCAAATAATGCACAATAGCAGCTCTATTACATTCTCTCTATTACATTGTTTTTCTTTTTATTTGCATGATGTATCCATATTCCCTCACAATCAGGCCTCTTGTAAGTGGTGTCATCCTCATTCATCAGCTCATCAAATTCCTCAACAGATGGAAGGCCATTGGTAAAAGACTCATGATCAATCACATTGTTCCCTAAATCATCCTCTTGAGAACAGTCATAATAGTCTTTATTAGGGGCTGCAATCACGACTGACCAGCTCGAATCAAGTGGATCATCTACATAAAAGACTTGCTTCACTTGGGCAGCCAGTGCAAACGCATCTTTCTTATGACCTATTCTATTAAGGTTAACCAATAAGAACCCTAGGTCATCTATCTTTATGCCCTTATTATTCTCTACCCACATACACTTAAACAAAGGAACCCGAAAATCACAATAATCTAGCTCCCAAATTTCTTGGATAACCCCATAGAAAACCATGTCAGTGTAGACCGGATTCTTATCTTTCGCGCTCGCCACCTGCATTGTATTCGCCACCAAGGTAACCCCACTATTTTGGACAGAACGCATATTGTCCCGTGCCTTTGTGTGAAAATGGCACCCCCCAATCTCATAACCCTCATACTTCAGCACACTCATTGGTGGACCTTGAGCTAGCCGCCTCAATGACATTGTTATCTCCACCTCTCCAAGTTCAATTAGATGTAAAACCTATGGTAACAAAGATTGAGTTACACTTTGTAAAACTTTTCCAAAACACCAAAAATTTGTAACAGTCAAAGCTTTGTAAAGGTAACAAAGTAGCATACCTTTTGACGTAACCAGTAGATAAATTCACGGTTGTGGGCTTCTAGCAACCACTTATCACTTTTTTTTTTACTTGCATGTAATTCTTTCAAGTAGGCCTTGTGTTCTCTACCAACAGATTCCAAACAAAAACATCAAAATGATGATTTCAAATTAAATTAAATTCAATATGTTATAAGTCTAAGTGGTGGATAAATACACTTACTCGGCATAAGGTTCGACTTCTGAGGCATTCTCCAATACAATTCGGTGTGCTTGCTCCCAAGATTCGCGGTCTACTAAATGTGCCTTAGCCCCTGAGAGAGGTCTATTGCTGTTTTGTGCCCCCATCCGCGAGTGAGGAATTCCAATTGCTATTGCATCAGATAAATAGTCGGAGCAAAACTCCACAGCTTCCTCAGCGATGTAACTTTCAGCAATGCAGCCCTCCGGTCGATTACGGTTCCGTACATAACCCTTTAAGACTTTCATGGCTCTTTCAAATGGATACATCCATCTATAGCAAACCGGTCCGCACAATCGAACTTCTCTAACAAGGTGAACGGTTAAATGCACCATTATATCGAAGAACGAAGGTGGGAAAATCTTCTCTAGCAAACATAAAGTTTCAACGAGATCGTATTGCACTTTATCCAACTTCGACACATCAACCACTTTAGTGCAAAGAGCATTAAAGAAGAAACATAGCCTTGTTATTGCATATCTCACGTGGATGGGCAGCACCGAACGTATGGCGATGGGTAGTAATTGCTGCATCAACGTGTGGCAATCATGAGACTTTAAACCAAACAATTTCAACTCTTCCATGGATACGAGGTTTCGCACATTTGAAGAATAACATTCCGGGACCTTAGTACCCAACAAACACCTACATAGTGTTTTTTTCTCAACCCTAGAAAGAGTATATGGAGCTGCTGGCAAAAAAGTTCTTTTATTCCCAACCTCGGGTGCCAAGTCAAGTCTAACTCCCATTTCCACCAGATCTAAACGGGCAGCCACACCATCTTTGGTCTTCCCTTGAATGTTCAATAGAGTTCCAATAATGCTATCGCACACATTCTTCTCAATGTGCATTACATCCAAGCAATGCCTAATATGAAGTGACTTCCAATACTCAAGGTCAAAGAAAATTGATCTTTTCTTCCAACATGAAATAAGGGATTCACCACCTTTTGGCTTAGTTAACTTAGTCTTCCCGAAGTTACAATTGATTCCAGAAACTTTTTCTAAGACATCTTCGCCACTTAAAGGTGTAGGAGCCTCACGATCATCCTGCTTGTTATTAAAAGCAGCCTTTTGTTTTCGATATGGGTGGTTGCGGTCCAAGAATCTTCGGTGGCCTTGGAAACACATTTTCTTACCATGTTTCAAAAAAACCGAATCTGTGTCTTCTCCGCAAATGGGACATGCTTTATAACCCTTAACCGTGCACCCAGACAAGTTACCGTAAGCAGGAAAATCATTGATTGTCCACAAAAGTACAGCCCTCAAAAAGAAGATGTCTTTTCTAAATCCATCGTGCACTCCATCAATTCCCTCCCACAAGGTCTTCAAATCATCAACCAAAGGTTCTAAGTACACGTCTATATCGTTTCCCGGCTGCCTAGGACCAGAAATCAGCAAGGTTAACATCATAAACTTCCTTTTCATGCACAACCAAGGAGGAAGGTTATAAGTCACTAAAAGTACGGGCCAACAACTATACCGGCTGCTAAGGGAACTGTGCGGATTTATCCCATCAGCAGAAAGGGCAAGCCTTAAATTTCTAGGCTCACTTGCAAAATTTGGCCACTTTTGGTCAACCAACTTCCAAGCTGGAGAATCAGCTGGATGCCGCATCATGCCGTCACTCATTTTGTGTTCAGCATGCCAAGTCAGATTCTTTGAAGTCTCACAAGATTTAAACATCCGTTTAAATCTTGGAATAGGTGGAAAGTACCACAACAGTTTTGCTGCCACCCCTTCCTTCTCAACTTCTTCCTTGTTGACCTTTCACCGAGATAGATCACACTTGGGGCACCTTGTGTCATGCTCATATTGTTTTCTATACAAAATACAGTTGTTCGGACATGCATGAATCTTCTCATATTCCATTCCTAAAGCAGCCAATGTCTTCTTCGCCTCATACGTAGATAAGGGAAGCAAATGATCCTTTGGAAGCATATCTCCAAAGATGACCAGCATATCAGTAAAGCTATTGTCGGAATGACCATGTTTTGCCTTCAAATTGAACAACTTGACTAGGGCAGATAACTTGCTGTAATTATGACAATGTGGGTATAAGGGTCTCTCTCCTTCCTCAACAAACTTCATAAACTCATCCGGATTCTCATTGAAATTATCAAATGCACCTTCGTACATGTTGACTGTTTCAGACCCAAATACATCATGTTCTGACTCCACAAATGTAGGGGCAGCACACTCACCATGCCATATCCAATTATGATATCGCTTGTCTATACCATTAAAGTAAAGATGCTCCCTTACTATCTTAATGGTAAACTTATTCAAGTTCCCACATTTCACACAAGGACACTGAATGTACTTATGATTGGTAGCATTCCCTAATGCAAATGCCAAAAAATTCTCAACTCCCACCTCATACTCCTTAGTCATCCTATCAGCATGCATCCAGGTTTTATCCATTGCCCTTAATTGTCGATATTAACTTCACATAAAGAGACAATAGCCAATTCAATATTAATGTGCAATCAAATTAAAATGCAAATTTCTCACCTAGCCTCTTATGAAACAAATACTCATTAATACATTTTAATTTTACCCTAAGAGACAAACATTCATGTACTGCAATTTACATATAAGATTCAAAACATATATGTTATATATGGAAAACAAAAAGCTCATAAGAGACTTTAGAGGGACAACCTATTATTCCTAAAACTCAGCAAGTGTACCATACAGAAATCTACACTAGCCACTTTATTGTTCCCCCAATTTTTTTCAAATAAAAAACTTATATGCATACTAGGACAGCTCTTATGTCATATTTACAAGCACAAGCTTAAAATCAGAAGACCAAAATTGAACAGCAGCATGAATGTGATCGAAGTAAATAATTAAGAAATATACCTAGGTTAGCAATTCCTCATGTGTAAAAAGGGCTGCTGGTTATGTCTTCTAATACAAACAAAGTAAACCTGAAAAATGAAATGCACAATTTATAATTTGCTAAAACACAACAGAGTAAGTCAAACAAGGAGCCTCATTCAGTAATTAACTACCAGAAGCACCCATTTCTTAATTCAATCTCATCTAATTAAGAAAGTAAGAACAAAGAAGCATCACACCGACACATTTTTCTAACTTATTACCAGGATGGTACCATCAAAACAGTCCAAAAATCATAACAACAATATGTTTTTATTTGTGAATATGATATGGTACCAATCTGCTGGGCCTCCACAACAAAAGCTCAAGTGGTTGGCCTACACTCACACATACCCATTGATTTTATGATTGCTTTCATGTGGTGTGAAGTGCAATAATATAGTCATATATTAATAGCAGGTTCCAGCTCATAAGAATCAAAGGCTGTCTATGTCAAACAAACGTTTGCAAATCAATAACAATGAATNTTAAAGTTTTGTTCTACAAAATGGAGCACAGAAAACGCCCTTGTGAGCAAACTAATTTACCCAAAAATTTAGAAACGAATTTACCTAGAAATTCACCTTCACCTGTCCAGAGCATCTTCAAGCGGTGGCGGCGACGACAAAGAGTGGCTGGGGTGCAACTGGTCAGGTTGTTCTTTGACGTCTGCGAATGGAGAGGCTAAGAGTCAGAGGGTGAGAGAGAGAAAGAGAAGTGAGAGTGAGAGAAACAGAAGAACTTACAATGAAGTCTGGGAGTGGCGACGGTGAGTGTGTGAGGCTGATGAGCAGATAGTCCAAATCTCACTCACTAATTTAAAGTTTTGTTCTACAAAATGGAGCACACAGAAAACGCCCTTGTGAGCAAACTAATTTACCCAAAAATTCAGAAACTAATTTACCCAGAAATTCATACTTCACCTGTCGAAAGGATCTTCAAGCGGTGGCGGCGATGGCAAGAGAGAGGCTGGGGTGCGACTGGTCAGGTTGTTCTTTGACGTCTGTGAATGGAGAGGCTAAGAGTCAGAGGGTGAGAGAGAGACAGAGAAGTGAGAGTGACAGAGAAGTGAGAGTGAGAGAGACAGACGAACTCACAATGAAGTCTGGGCCTGGAGTGGCGACGGCGACGGCGACTCCGACGATGAGTGTGTGACACTGATGAGCTGAGACAGTTTTTGCGAGATGGAATTTGCGAGAGATCGAGAGACAGATCGAGATCGAAGTGAGCTGAGAGATAGATCGACCTAGGTTTTTAATTTTTAGTATATTCTGTATATGTCTAAGTGTTGGGACTTGGGAGTAGGACAAAAAAATTTAAGTCAGATAAAACACATTACATATCAGTGTTAGGATAAAAAAATTATAAGTGTTGTTTTAAGATATCAGTTAACAATTTATACTGATGTCTTTATAAGTTCTTAGAAAAATGACAATATTATATATCAGTTGAAAAAAACCATGTGATATCTAATAAAGTTTAGAAATCAGTTAAAAAATTATCTGATATTATAATTTTTATAATATCAGTCACATTCAAATCTGATATAAAATAGGTGATATCTATTGACAATATTCTTGTAGTGACTATTGCCAGTTATTATCTTGAGGGATAAGCATATCATTGGTGGGAATCAGTTCAAGGGATGCAAGACACAGAAAATATGACTTGGCAAGAGTTTGAGAGGATCTTCCTTGAAAAAATATTTTCCTGGAGTTATACGAGAAGCAAAAGCACGTGAATTCATATACCTTCTCCAAAGGGAAATGATTGTGGTCTAGTATCAAGCCAAATTTGAAGAACTATCACGTTTTGCGCTTTACATGATACCTGATGATGCTACAAAAACAAAAAAGGTTTGAGGAAGGTCTTCGACCTACAATCAAAGAAAAAATGGATATCCTCAAATTAACTCGTTATGCAGATGTCGTAGATCGAGCACTTATAGCTAAACGAAGTACTCCAGAGGTAAGGAAAATTGGATTCATAAGAAAGCAAGTGGAGGACCAAGCAGCAAGCGCCCAAGGTTTGGACCTTCTCCACTTCTGCCACCAAGATCAAATGTGGTAAACAGAGACTCAATAATTTGCTACCACTGCTGGCAAGCTGGGCATTCCCAACGATTTTGTTCACAGTTACAGACATACCAGGCGCCCCATGCACCTCAATTCCAGTACCGTACTCTGTACCCGCCACAACAAAACCAATGGAAGCCACCAATGGTACAACAGCCACCACGTCCTTGGAGACAACCCACTCAAATAAGACTTAAACCTTCACCCGGTATAAAACGTTCTGAACAACCTGCCCAGGCAAGACTGTATGCTATGGAAGAAAAGGTGGAATCAACATAACCAGAGATGGTGGAAGGTACATTCCTAGTATTTAATTCTTGGGCTAAAATATTGTTTGACTCTGGCGCTACACATTTTTTCATCTCAAAGTCATTTGCATTCATCCTTGGATTAGAATTTGAATTCATGAAACACATTAGGAGGTGCTAGAAAAATCAATAGAATATGTAAAACTTGCATGATAGAAATAGCTTGTCATAAAGTATATTTTGATTTGATGATAATGGACATGTCGGAGTACGATATCATCCTCAGAATGGATTAGCTCACACAATACCAAGTTATTATCGACTGTAGGAGAAAAATGGTAACAGTAAGTACACTGGATGGACAAACATTTAAATTTTACGGAGATAGACAGTGAAACTCACCATCCTAGATTAACTGTTAACTTAAAATATGATGACTTTATAAGCTTAATCGCTGACCTCAAGATCTAAAAAGAAGATAGCTCGCGGATTGAATTCATCCCAATGGTGCGAGAATACAAAGATGTATTTCCTTATGATTTGCCCAGATTACCCCCTAAAAGAGAAATAAAGTTCACCATAGAAGTTTATCCAAGCACATCACCTATCTCCATACCTCCACATCGAATGGCACCGGCAAAGCTTAAGAAGCTGAAGCCTCAACTTCAGGAATTGTAAGAAAAAAGGTTCATTCGTCCCAGCACATAACCATAGGGTGCACCAGCTCTTTTCGTGAAGAAGAAAGACGAATCTCTAAGGATGTGTATCGACTACCGCCAGCTGAATAGAGTCACGATAAAGAACAAATACCCGCTGCCTCGAATCGATGATTTATTTGATCAACTAAGAGGATCTTGTTTGTTTTCCAAGATAGACCTTCGATCTGGATACCACCAGCTTCGTATCAAGGAGAAAGATGTACCAAAGACAACCTTTCGAACTCGATACGGGCATTACAAATTCTTGGTGATGTTATTGGCTTAATGAACGCACCAGTAGCTTTCATGGATATGATGAACCAAATTTTTTGACCTTACCTGGATTGGTTCGTGATCATATTCATCGATGACATCCTTGTCTATTCCTCATCTAAAGAAGAGCATGAACAACACTTGCATTACGTCTTACAAACGCTAAGAGAACACAAGTTATATGCCTAGTTTAGCAAATGTGAGTTTTGGTTAACAGAGGTAAAATTTTTAGGGCATGTAATTTCTAAAGAAGGTATATCAGTAGATTCTTCCAAAGTTGATGCAATGTTCAAATGGAATCAACCAAAAAATGTAATTGAAATACAGAGTTTCCTTGGGCTAGCCAGCTATTACAGAAGATTCATAAAAGATTTCTCCCGACTAGCTGCCCCAATGACAAAGTTGACACGTAAGGGGGCAAAGTTCGAGTGGAACGAGGAGTGCGAGAATTCATTCTAGGAACTGAAAATGTCATTAACCACTGCTCTGGTACTAATCATTCTTGAGTGAGGTGTAGGCTATATAGTATACACTGATGCTTCCTTACAAGGATTAGGAGGTGTCTTAATGCAATATGACAAGGTCATAGCCTATACCTCCCGACAACTAAAGTCACATGAAAAGAATTATCCTGCACACGATTTGGAGCTTGCATCAATTATTCATGCTTTGAAGGTATGCCGATATTACTTATATAGCGAACACTTTGAACTCTATTCATATCACAAAAGTTTGAAGTATCTTTTCTGACAAAATGAGCTTAACTTGAAACAACGAAGATGGATGGAGTATTTAGAAGACTATGATTTTGGACTACATTATCACCCATGAAAAGCTAACGTAGTCACAGACGCATTGAGTAGAAAATCTCAAGGAAGGGTGGGAATCTTATCGATTCATAAGTGGAAGGTTGTAGAAGCCATTCGTGAATATAATCTATACGTTGACGCCAATAACAATGAAGCTTATCTTTGCAATTTAATTGCTCAACCCAGCTTAAAGAAAAAAGTCATTGAAAAGCAACAAAAAGATGCATTCTCCAAATCCATACGTGAAAAGCTCGCCGCAAAATATAAAAATAAAGAATGGACCATTCCCAAAAATGGTGGATTGAGATACCTAGGAAGGATATACGTGTCTAAAGTCCCGAAATTGCCAGACGAAGTACTACATGAAGCTCATTCCTCTACCTACACCATTCATCTAGGTAGCATTAAGATGTATCACGATCTTCGGCGACAATACCGATGGAAGGGCATGAAAAAAAAATAGCAACTTATGTTGTAAAGTATCTCACGTGCCAGCAGGTGAAAGCAAAACACCAAAAACCAGCAGAGATGCTCCAACCACTACCTGTAATTGAATGGAAATGGGATAACATCACAATGGACTTCGTGACGGGTCTACCGCGATTGTCAAAGGAACGAGATGTTGTATGGGTTATTGTAGATCGTTTAACCAAATCTACTCATTTTCTACCCGTAAAAACTACTAATTCCACAGAAACATTGGGAAAGCTTTACATTAGGGAGATAGTAAGACTACATGGAATCCCAATTTCGATCATTTCAAACAGAGATTCTAAATTCACTTCTAGATTATGGGGAAGTTTACAGCATGTACTTAAAACAAAACTGAACATCAGTAGCGCTTTTCATCCCCAAACTAACGAACAATTTGAGAGAACTATCCAAATTTTGGAAGACATGTTGAGGGCATGCATACTAGATTTTCAAGGAAACTGAGAAGACCTCCTACCACTAGCAGAATTTGCCTATAACAATAGCTACCAGTCTAGCATAGGGATGACACCCTATGAAGCATTTTATGGAAGACCTTGTAGATCGCCTTTGTGTTGGGCTAAAGTGGGAAAAGATATTTTGTTAGGGCTAGACTTGGTTCAAGAAGCCATAAACAAGATAAAGATCATCAGACAACGCTTGCTTACTGCACAAAGTTGGCAAAAGAATTATGCAGATCGACGAAGAAGGCCACTAGAATACAACGTGGGCGATCATGTTTTTCTCAAAGTCTCGCCACGACGCGGGGTCAAAAGGTTTAGGAAATCTGGGAAACTTGCTCCAAGATTTATCGGACCGTTTGAAATTCTCGAACAGATTGGAGAGGTGACATATCGATTAACATTACCTCCTCAACTCTCTAATATCCATAATGTTTTTCATACATTTATGCTTTGGAAGTATGAACCGGATCCAGCACACGTTTTGGACTGGGAAGAACTCAGCGTTGATGAGCAAATATCTTTTGAAGATCGACCAATTAAGATACTCGGTCACAAAGAACAAGTTTTGCGCATGAAGGCATTCCATTAGTCAAGGTTTTGTGGCAACATGGGAATGTAGAAGAAGTTACATGGGAATTAGAATCTGACATGCGCAATAAATATCCAGAGATTTTTTGACACAGGTACGTCTAAATTTCGAGGATGAAATTTTTTTTTTTAGGTGGGTAGATTGTAATGTTAAAAAAATAAAAATAATAATAATATTTATGGGCTTTAAAATTGGATTAAATTTCTAAGTTTGGGCTTTAGCGCAATTGTGTTACAAGAGATTAAAAGCCCAACTAAAAAAAAAATTGAATGGATTTGAAGAGAATACCAACGTTCATTCCCTTAATTACATATATATAAGCTTTGACACATAAGCCTTGATCAATGGTTTTGATTCTTCTTAGAGGGATGAGTCACCTCTAGGCAATGATAAGAGCAATTGAACTTGACCAGATTTGAACCAACAATTTGTTACTCCAACCAACAAGTTGGATTATAAATAAAGGGTTTTGGTGTGAAAAACTCACACTTAAGGAAGCAACGAAAAAAAAAAAAAAAACATAGAAAGAGAGAGAGAGAGAGTGAGTGAACTAGAAAGGGACAGAAAGGGGAGGGAAGAAACTTGAGAAGATTAGAGTTCAAAGTTAAACTTCATCATTCTTGATTGTTTAGACTTTGCTTAAATAATTGAACTAACATATTTTAGTCTCTATGATTTTCTTTTTACTGTAGAAATCACAAGTTTTAGCTTCTTTTTAGCTCCAAAGGATAGGAAGGAAGGTAAGCACAAGGAACTAGGGGTGTTCTTAGCAATTTTTCTTTTGAAACTTTTATTTTTTAAATTTTGTTTATACCTCTTTGTTTAATGTTGTTAAACTAAAAATAGTTCATTTATAACCTTTTTATAGCCATAGGAATAGGTTTTGAGGGTTGAAAACAAAAGAAAATGAAAAATTTTGAAATTTTTCCAGAAAATTCGCATGTTCGTATGGCCTCCTTTCGAGCCTTATAACTTGAGTTTTAACCGTCCATTTTTCATGCTCTTTATATGGTTGTAAAGAGGTGATGCAGAGCTTTAAAACAAGTATAAGTTTGCTCAATTTGGTGAAGGTTTGATAAGTCAAAAGTCGAGTAAAAAATAAGATAAAAAAACTGAAAAATCTGGAAAACAGAGATTATTTTAAAGAGACGATAAACAGTGACTGGCCAACCACCCCACTCGCACTGCCGGCGCGTGCGGCTATTTCCGGCAACCGTTTTCGCCCAATTTTCACTCTCCTAACTATATTTTTCGATACGAATCCATTGGTACAAGTTTCGCGTCAATCCGACACCTCTAATTTAGAGTGTGAGTTACACTCTCCTTAAAAAGAGAATGAAATAAATTTAAATTTAATTAAGTTATATCTAAACTATATATATATTTTTTTAAAAAAAACTTTTTAGACCCAAACACATAGGAACGGACCAAGAAGGAACTCGTGCTCAAGAAATTAAAGTAGTGTCTCTATTTCCCCAATGATTGGGCTATATTACAATTAATCATTGTGTCATGTTGTGTGATTTATTTTCTTGTGATAATTTATCTTTATTACTTGTGATGTTATTTCTTCATTAAATGTATCAAGTGCATTATATTTGTGAATAAGCTTTTATTATTAATCTTGTGTGTACACTATAAAATTACCTAAGTTTGTGATACACTCAAATTGCATAAGGTTGAATTATTATTAATGTACGATTTAATTTCTCTACACATACATTAATGTTTATCTTTACATGCATAATCATAAGTGCATAAGGAAAGTGTGATTGTGAACAATGTTAAGAAAATGATTAATTGAGACACCAAGAAGAGAGGGAGATGAACTTGGTGGTCTCGTAATTTATTAGAGACGCCATGGAGAAAGGGAGATGTACATGGTGATCTCATGATTTGTGGAAGAATTATTGGCGAAAAAAGTAGAATTAATAATATTCAAAATATTTAGGCTTAAGAGATGGACGGGTGTTGGCTCATACTTGGGACATTCGGGGCCACAGTGGAAGGATGCACAGTATGGGACGTGTAGGCCTGTTTGTCTTGAGTATGTGTCAACGGGAATGGTTAAGGAGTGAGTACACACATTCTCATTGCATATAATTGAAATCATTATCTGTATTTCTTTTTTTTTACTGAGACATTGAATAAATGTGATAACTGGCCATGAGGGATCACTATACCCTACTAAACCTTAAAAGCTCACACCGTAATAGATTGTGCAGGTGACGGAAATATGACCGATGATGTGGAATACCCAAAGGAAATTTACAGAATTTGCTGGAGTACTATATTTTATTTGTTTATCAATAAATTGTAATATATAAGAAGATGAACATCTAGTATGGTACTCTTAGTACAGTAATTTGCTAAATAAAGTCTATTTTTCATTTTCACTTTACTTAGTTTCTTCAATTATTTTATATTCTTTTCTTTTCTTTTCACGTCTTAATTGTAAAAATTATTTTATTAATCTACGATTAGGACGTAAGTCACGCTTCACTTCGAGATATTATATTTTATTTAGGATTGAGGCGTGACATAACGTGACTGTTTTTTATTTGTTATAAACAAATGAGGTCGAAAGTGGGCTCAATTATTAAACAAATAAAATACTACCATATTAATTAGTTAAGATAATAATAAATGATTTTATTACTATGGACTTAATATAAGTATAGTAACTCCTGGTAAGGAGAAAGACTTACCCAACAATCATATTTTATTTTATTACAATGGAGGATCAAATGCTCTTAATTAATATAGTTACAACAAGTTCCTACTAGTAGGTTGCAATTAGAGCATTGTTTAACTTCCAAATTACAAGTATATATAATATTGATCTGAACAGATGAAATGAACCTAACTCATTTGGATAGGTGATTGTGATAGTAGACCCATTTTTTCCATGCTAATTCCGCTGATCAACTAATGAGGGTGGGAAACAAGGAAAGCCATAATAATTATTATTTATATAAAAAACTAGACATAAGTTATACAAGTTATCCTTAAAATTCTTTTCTTTTATGAAAGTCCCATAAATTTTCTTTTGCTTTTTCTTATGAGCTAATTCAAATGTGTATTTTTCAAAAATGCCAACTAATACTATATATTATAGTTGTAATATATATAATAACTACTACATTTTCTTAAAAACCATAATGACTACTAC
This sequence comes from Dryas drummondii, assembly GCA_003254865.1. Classification (NCBI taxonomy): domain Eukaryota; kingdom Viridiplantae; phylum Streptophyta; class Magnoliopsida; order Rosales; family Rosaceae; genus Dryas; species Dryas drummondii. Next base: position 1,664,500 of record QANW01005993.1, on the reverse strand, counting down.
ATTTCCTTAATACCATATTATAAGGGTAATGTATACATTATCGTGATAATTTTCGTATATAGTAAGAGTAAGACAATATATTTTCTATTTTCATTTTACTTTTACTTTATCCATGTCATCGTTTCTGTATTATTATTATCCAACTAAAAATTATCCACCTATGCTAGAGGCAACTGTTTTATAAAACTAGTACAAACTGTACAACAATATATTGCATGTCTTAATTCATGAGAACCATATTAATTCCTAACCGTACGTACAACATGATCTTATGTAGATTCTAAAGACAACTCACGCAAATCATTGGCATAAATTCACACTCTCTTCATTTTATCATTGGCGATATATATAATGTGTATTGCAAATGTAGTAAGTACATTTATATAGGACACAACTTATAATGAAACAAATTGTTTCCATCACAAATCAAAGTTCAATTAATAAATATTTCCACTCATTAATTTATATGATTTATAGAGTACTGTAATTAATTTGGGTCAAGTTAATTTTCATCAAACAACTATGAGGATTAAAAATTATGTCATGTACTTTTTGCAAGCTTGTTTATTTATAAGGATCTCACCCAAAAAGAAAGTCAAGGATTCCTCATTTTTTCACTTTACCCAGCAAAAAGCCAAAATAAAAACCCAAGAAATCATACAATAATTGACAATTAAAACATAATGGATGGTTGCAAATAGTTGTCAGATTGTATTGTATGAGAGAGCATCTTTTGCATTGTCCTACAAGAAAATAAACAAAACCAACCAAAGCCCATCCCCAAAGAATCCTCATCCCCAACAAAGCTAAAATACATTAATTTTTTTTTTTTTAGCCCCCAACAAAATCCTTATTTTTAGCTACCAACCCTTAAAACCGGATGCTCTGAACACGTGTCCGTCGCAGGGCGAGGGAATCTTTTCCAATAGGAATCGAAATGTATGAGGCATGAAATTCTGGAAAACCATGCGCGCGATTGTATGTGTTGTAATGGACGAGAAAGCACCGAAGAATATTGGTGAGGTTGTGACCCACGTGTGAGTGGGTGGTTGGTGGTGACATTCTGTTGTGTGTGGTTAGCGTGGGCATAACGAATGAGCCACAAATAGTTTTGGAAAAGTTGCTTTGCTGCTTGAAGGAATCTTTCACAATTCACATGACAAACGTTTGGTATCTATCTTCTATTTCATGTTGACTATTGGCCTTTGATGGGCCATTTTGGATGAGTTCTAATTAGGATAATGTTAGACGTTTAAGCCATAATAGTCTATTATCTTACAAGATATTTAATGTGTATACAAGAAAAAAAGTAAATTGGATTCCTGTCTTACTTCCTGCAAGGCTGATAGTAGGCTTAAATTTGAGCCTTTAGAGAGAAATTATTTCTAAAGGCTTAGATTTGATTGAATCTGGTACTAATTTTGTAAAGAAGCAAAACATAGCATCCACATCCAAAAAAAAAAAAGTATTAAATGGGAGAGTCGTACTTAATTATCCAATGCTACAACGTCATTTATTTTACTTATATTAAAAATTGTCAATTTTTACTTGAAATAATAACAAATGCCAATATATTATTAGAGAACATACAATATACATGTCTCACAATTGGCCCGCTGAAAAATATTTTATTTAGGGGTAATGATTTATTGGACAGTTTAACAACATAAATTGCTTAAATTGTTATACTGTAAATTTAAAATACATATTCACTTAAGAGTTAAATGAATTAATAATTCAAATTCACAATATGATCGAGAAAATATTATTAGGTTTTGACCCCAAAAAAAAAAACAAAAATTATTAGGTGCAACTGTGCAAGTGTGTAACATAACAATATACTGCTATCTTTATAATTATTTTTTAGATTCAGAATAGTAAATGACAAAAATGGAACATTTCTTGTGGATATAGAAAGTAAAGTGAACTAGCAGTCTCTACTGTAGCTTTTATTTTGCAATTAACACGAACACTTGTATTTTGACACATTTTCTAGCTGCCCTTGGACTTCTCTTTAGTTTGGGGGTTGCAAAATTGACACCCCAGGTCCCCCAACAACTATTAATAAGTGTTCCATAACTCAAGGAAGAAAATAAGTGCCTCATAGAAACCTGATTTTTTTTTTTTTTTTGGCCACTCTCATAGAAACCTGATTAAAGTGGCAGAAAAATACCATTAAACCCTTACCAAAAGTCATGAACAAACAAAATCATTCACAACATTCTATACCAATTCATGTTATGAGCAAGGGCATAGTTGGTAATAAAAATTATTTCCGGCATAAAAAGATGTAAGGAATATTCTATTTGATAACGAAATTACAAGAATTATTACCATAACGTGGTTAAAATGTAAAAGCAATACAAATACTAAGAAGTCGGTTACGCGGTGATCCATCAAAAGTCAAAATTCGCTTTAAGTGGGTATCACTATCAACTATCTTGGTAACAACTAACAAGTGAAATTACTTTCTTTACCTACCATTTATTATTTAACGATTTTTATGACAATTTTTCTAATGTGTTTTTTTCTTAATACTAGAGCTTTATAACATTCAATTTTTTCCATGTGATTTATCGGATTATACACAAGAGAGGAAAACTTTAATGCGACAAGTAGGGTGTATACAACTTAAGAGCAACTCAGTTGAATATGTGGAGAACTCATATTATGTGTGGTCACTCGGTCTAAAATTTATGAATGAGTCTAACTTTAACACTAAAAAAAATTTAAAAGCATTCAACCCAAGACCTTTATAAACATTGACACAATACTATAATTCTCTAATGTGAGACAACATACTTTATATTCTCACTTGTATAACCATAGCAGCTCTCGTGGTGTAACCAATTTAATTATTATAATAATATGGGTTGGACCTTGATAACACGTGGAGTCGATAATTGATTATATAAACGTGATAGTGTTACGGTTATAAAAATAATTGAGGAAATTTCACAAATAGTCCATTTATTATTCACTTTGTCCCATGTTGGTCCACAATTTTTTTTTTTTGTGCTATCTTCGTCCACGAACTAGTTAATGTTTGCCACTATGGTCCACTCCGTCAAAATATCTCAAACGGACGTCAATTTTGATCAAGTGGAGTGCATATGGAGGGGCAAAATGGTGATTTCATGTCCCCTCATCTCCCCTATGCAACTATCTCTCTCTCTCTCTCTCTCTCTCTCTCTCTCTCTACACTAGCGCGAACGCCGGACCCAAGGGGTGTTGGCGACTTCACCGACCTCTAAATCGAAAGCCAACTAAGTCATTAGCACCCCTTGGGTCCCGTAGTGTTCACGCCCAGTAGAGAGAGAAAGATACAAAGAGAGAAAGGGGAGAAAGTGAGAGAGAGGCGACAGAGGGGAATGAGGTGACGGTGGGGGGAGGGAAGTGAAGTGAAGGCAGGGGATGGAGGGCAGCGGGTCAACGGTGGGGGCTGGTTGTGGGCACAAGAGAGAGAGAGAGAGAGAGAAAGAAAAGTTGCAGAGGGGAGAAAAGGGGACATGAAATTATCATTTTGCCCTCTGTATGGGCCCTATGTAACCAAAATTGACATTTGTTTGAGGTATTTTGACGAAATAGACTATAGTGATAAACGTCAACTAGCTTGTGGGCGAAGACGACACAAAAAAAAAAAATCATAGATCAACACAGAACAAGGTGAATAATAAGTGAAACATTTGTAAAATTTCCTCAAAATAATTTGTCCACTCTACCGAATAAACATAAATCCATAATAACAATACTAAATTACTAATGAACACATTACCTACAAAAAGAAGTACTCATAAATACATAAATGGACGCGTGTATTCATAAATGCAAATAACACAGAAAAAAATAAATCACCATTTGAGTAAATAGGATCATCTTTTAAAAAAGGAAAATAATATATAGGTAATTATTCTCAGGTGTTGAAACTTGAAAGTAATTAGGTTTGTTGAACAATTCTCGGTGTCATTTGTCAATGGAATTATCAAAACTTCTGAATATGTTTGCGTTTAATGACCAAATTGCCCCTAATCTTCTGGCAATAGTACACCTGGGTCAACGAGTGCGTGGCTTTTAGCCGTCGATTCCTTTTTTAACCCACCTAAAGGCTAAAACGAAGAATCTTGGAGCAGCACCCCAAAAAATGAAAAAAATACAACCAACGTACCGAAAGTAAAAAAACCAATCAATTACATAACATTTTCGCCGCGTGAGTACGGATTCCAAAGGACAAAAGATTCCACCGCTTAACTCGGGACCGAGTCAACAATCTGAGTTTCCGAGTTGACTCAGAGACGCGACGACCCGAATACGAGTACTGAATCTTTGTGTCCTGAATCTGAAAAATTCTCTTACACATATAAATGGGGTCGCTCTGTTCCTTATCAGGTTTATCTGGGCAATGCTAGAGACCGAGAAAGAGAGAGAAAATACAGTAAACCGAGTGTGAAAATGGAGCTGAGCTTAGATTCGAGTTTGGGGTTTGTCCCGAAAACAATCTCCGAGTTTCTTGCACAAGTCTCAGCCATTGAAGATAGCTCTCAGAAGTCGTCGAAGCTTGATGACTATGTGAAACGACTCGAAGATGAAATGAGAAAGATTGAAGTTTTCAAGCGTGAGCTTCCTCTTTGCATGCTTCTGTTAAAGGATGGTGGGTTATCTTCCTCTTTATCTCTTTGTTTCTCTCTGTGAATTTGTTTTTTGTTTTTGTTTTTAAATTTTTTGAGGTGGGTTTTTGATAATTGGTTGGTTTGGTTTGGTGGGTTTGCAGCAATTGAGAGGTTGAGAGAGGAAGTAATGCAGTGTAGGGAAATAGAAGATCGGCCAGTGATTGAAGAATTCATACCATTGAAGAGTAATTCTGATGAGAATGGAGGGGTAGTTTTGGGAAAGGAAAATACGGACAAGAAGAGCTGGATGAGCTCTGCCCAGCTTTGGAGCACAAATATCAACTTTGATTACAACAAGCAAGACTCTGTATCAGAACTCAGACTGGTTAAATTCTAATTTTTCTTGTTTGTTTTTTTATAAAATAAAAAAAAATAAGATTGCAATTTTATTGGGATTTTGCAGAATGTAATTTTCATTGTTTTCTCGATTTTTTGAATATGGCAGAGAAATGAGGAAGATGATCGGTCTGTGCCTGAGAACCCAATTGAGATGAGTAATAAGAGAAGCAGGGGAGGGGCATTTGTGCCATTCAAGGGACAGTTTGAGTCTGGTTTTACAAGGACATGTGTGAAGGAAGACAAGGAGGTTTCACAGGTCCCAAGCCTTTCTCTGATGACTCCAACGTCTGAAGTTGGTGGTTCTACTATGAATACAAATTCCAAGAGCAGCACTAGTTGCAGAAATGGTTCTGGTCTACCTTTGTTGGCAGGCCAACTGAAATTGCAGAGCAAATCTCAACAGCAGCCACAGCAGCAGCAACAACCCTTTAGGAAACAAAGGCGATGCTGGTCACCAGAGCTTCATCGGCGATTTGTAGATGCCCTTCAACAGCTTGGAGGAACACAAGGTTAGAACTTTAGACTAGAAAATGTTATAAGCTAATTGATATTGCTTTCTTGGAAATTAAGATGAGAAAATTATGTAGTGGGAAGAAGTTGAAATTGGAAAATCTGCTTGGTCTATGGTCTTCGGTCTTTTCAACTTACAAGTTGCTTAAGGAAATGAATTTAGTGGGAAGAATCTTGCACTTCCACACATGGAACTATTATAAACAAGGGATGGTTTATTTATTTAGAACATATATACAACCAAAATACTTCATTCTTTATGCTTGGTCTTTAGTCCTTTTCTTTATGTTTCAATGCCAAACTACTTGAATTTAGTCCTTTTCAAATTGTTCGAATCAAATTCTCCTCTATGTTCTGATTCTCTGTGCCCTTATTTGTGTATTCTGTTTTGCAGTAGCCACGCCTAAACAGATAAGAGAACTTATGCAAGTGGATGGTCTCACTAATGATGAAGTGAAAAGCCATTTGCAGGTTGGTTTTTGATCTGTATAACCTCATTTCTCTCATCTACTGTGTCATACTTTTCCTGTCTGAATGGTTTATTAAATTATTCATATATTTGTGTGATTGTGTCTGTGCAGAAATACAGACTTCATGTCCGAAAGCTACCGCCTTCTTCCGGTGCCCAAGGCAATGGCTTATGGATTCCCCAAGACCACTGTGGAGACCATTCTAAGGCAAATAATTCACAGTCTGGTTCTCCACAGGGTCCCCTCCTTGCAGGTGAGTTTGCCAAAGGTCAATCTACAACAGGAGGTGACAGCACAGAAGCAGAAGAAGATGAGAAATCAGATGGCCACAGTTGGAAAGGTGGGCTTCACAACCCAGGTGGAGATGTATAGTCATACACTAAGCCCCCCATGAGTTTTGCAGATACAAATATACATGGGGAATCATATTCTCTGATTTGATGGGCATAGTAAGTAATAAGGGATGTTTAACATAAAGAGAGGGATTTGAAGCTGATGTTTTTTTTTTTTTTTTTTTTTTTGAGGCACTACTTAGAGAGAGGTGATGAGAATTTGCCAATGTAATGGGCAAGTTCAGTTTATCCCTCTGTTTCTTTTATACAGGTTTATGTAATGAGTAATGACCACCTATTGATTGTAGAATGTAACATGAAAGTGTTTCCCAACATAATATTCACTTTAATTAATTCTTATGGTTGAACTTCTCTTATACTAGCTATGCTCTAATATCTGAGCTTGAGAGGTCAAATGGAGATCTATCCACTGGGAATCTGCTACATATTGTTTGGCAATGTTTGCCTTCAAGAAGTACTCAAAACTTTTTTGGCATTGAGGTCTGGACCTGACAGTTCCAAACCCTTTTTAACTTACATTGTGGGGATTTGGCATGAAAATAGAACTCCATCCTTCAAAGGAATACAGATACATCTGTAACCAATTCCCCTATGTCTTCTCTCCATTCCAAAATAGAGGCCTTGCCTTGTTGCTTGTCAATTGTCATCATGCAGAGCTCAAATCTGGTTAAACTGAATCCAAAATTTCTCATCTGCTTGCAAATTAAAAGGGAAAATACCAGAATATTTTAGCCTAGACTGGGTCTTTGCTACTTTAAGTATTCTTTTTACTCTTATTAGCACACAAATTCAGATCTCAGTGTGCTAATTGCTTTTTACTTTCTCATTACAATTACAAATCTTTGTTGTTTGCCTCAAATTATAATGCAATGTTTTACAATATCTCTCTCCAAATAAAATGACATGCCATTTACTGAAGCATCTGCCTCAACTCTGCCATGTATATGGGTATCTGACATTACTGAAATTTCAGTCATTGTCAAATGAAATTTGGACCTAATCAATTTCTTAGCTCTCAACCAAATAGCTTCCATTTTTTATGTTATCCATTTTATACATTGAATAATCTCATCTTACAGCTAGGCTCATGCAAAGCCAATAATAGATCCACGACAAAGCAGTCAATCTCAAGATAAAGCAAGAATTGTTTATGAATGTCATGGAGTTGATTTGGTGATCCCCCAAGAATCGTTTGGTTAGAAAATTGAATGATTCAAAAGATAGCCCTTTTTTTTTGTATTCCTGTTATGTTGACTAACTACCAAACATTTTTTTCATTTTTTATCCTCGTCAATGTCAACATTTGGTATTTCTTTGTTAGACATAGACATATCTTTAGATTATTTGAGAACATTCAGTGGTGGTTGATGAAAACGTGTTCAAGTCACCTGAAACATCAATGGTTCAATTGAGAAATGAGTCAATGACCCAAGATTTTGGTTTCTGCCCGAGTGTTTGAAACGGGACTTTATTTTATGTCATCCATTCAAGAAATCCACTACTTGTCAAGTATACATTTTCTTGATTGCCGTAAACTATGGCTTCTTTAAAAGTATAATAAGTATTTAGCTAAAATAAATTAAAGTATTTTCTTACTAGAAAAGCACTTTAACCGTTAGAAATTGGGTGGGTTAAGTACAATTATCTCATAATGAATAAGTATATCTAAAATATTGTATATAATAAAACATGACATCTTTCTAAATTGCATCGGTACTTTTTGAATAAAATTTTATATTTGTACTCACTTACGGTTGTTAATTTGAAAACAATTTTGATGTAACGTGATAGTATTGAAAAAAGTAAATTATTACTAAATTGCATCAGAGCTCGACAATTTGGCTAGAATACATGACACATGACTATCATTCAAGGCGAAGTAAGCACATGATCAATTGGTGACTCAATTGCCTAATAGATGGAGTAGCTCAGAGAAAATTCCTAGAGCCCAAACTAGTTTAAGCAACTCAAGAAAATCCTGATTGAGTTTGAAGTGCAACTGTAAGGACCAACCAATGTTCAAGGTGGAGTTGCATATAATAGATGCACTAAGGTAGTTAAGTTGATGCAATGCAGAGCCCCAACATTAGTTTCACCAAAAAGCACTCGCAAGTGAGTATAACATAGCTTAGGTTCTTGATCAATATTTTGTGTAATAGATATACAATCTGATTCATATAAGGAACTTAACATGATGGACAACAAGGGACAATACATTTAAAGTTGGATTTACTTTAATAAATTTTTGAATTTCACAATTGTGTAAAATTCAACCATTAAATATATTGTGGCACTTGTTCCTAATATTAAATCCCTTATATGAGTCAGGCTGTTTAGTAGAACGGCTTCATACAAAAGTACCTCCAAATGGAAGACAAGTGTGAATTTTTGGTAAAAAAATGGACCCTAAGTTTGGATCTACATCTGCAAAGTAGAGCTGACTACAGGTCTGGAGATCACCCAGCCCAATTTGGCGTCTGTATTTGAGCAGGCTTGGACATGTTTTAGGCCCAACTAAAAATATGGGTGGGCTTAGTTTGAATACTAGGGCCAACCCGAACCCGACTAGCCTTCATATACATGGGACAACCACAGGACTCACCGTTTTGCGCTGTCTCCCCAAGTCTCTCTCCCAACCCCTTTTGGCTGCAAACTCGACCCTTTCGCGAAAACCATGAGGGAAATCGTCACCATCCAAGTCGGAGGCTTCGCAAACTTTGTGGGCTCGCACTTCTGGAACTTCCAGGTACACACACAGCTTTACTCAACACACCCATAAACATAAACCCCGCCATTTTCATTCCTTCTACAACTTCCTCATCATATTCATACATGCTTGTAGGATGAGCTTCAAGGGTTGGCGGAGGACCCTCACGCCGACCCAATATTCAAGGACAAGCATTTGAACATGGACGTGCTCTACCGCTATGGTGAGACGCACCAGGTGTGCAAATTTTTAATTTCTTCTTCTTTTTTTTTTTACTCAGTTCATGAAGTGTTTGCTTCACTTTCTTTTACTTAGCAACTTGTACGTTTATGTCATGAACAGGGTGCTCTGACTTACACTCCTCGCTTGCTCTCTGTGGACCTTCAAGGTACTTAAACTTGGATTGGGTTTGTGTATATAGTGGCTAGAAATGTATAGAAGTTGCAAATATTCAATTTTTTATTTTTGCAGGATCACTTGGGGCTATGAGTTCACGTGGTACTTTGTATGATGAAAGTTCATCTGCATCAAATATTAGAACATGGTGAGACTTTTTTCTTTTGTGGGTTTTCAGTTATAAGGCTACGTGGGTGCTCATTTCTGCATTTGTGGAGTTGTTTATAATACCATATCTGCTGCCTTTTTAGTTGTATATAGATGAATTTAGTGTGGTCTGGTGACCAATGTGCAGGGATGGCAATGTTTCTACTCATGCCTCTGAACCACATAAGAAGAATTTGTTCTTGCAAAGTTTGTACGAGGAAGATCAGCAGAATTTTTCGACTCTTGACAATGGTGTGAGTGGTGGGCAGAATAAGTCTCGAAGAGAAATTCATGACAGGGACAAAGTGGAATGTTTGGAAAATGGTGTCCAATTCTGGACTGACTTTTCAAAATTTCAGTATCATCCCCAGAGTTTATATGAATTAAGTGGATTGTGGATGGATCCTCAGAAATTTGACAATTATGGGATTGGAAGGAATTCCTTATCTGGGGGTACACATGGACAAGAAATGAGTGAGAGGCTTCGCTTTTTTGTAGAAGAGTGTGACCATATTCAGGTATATTATATTACTACTACCTATTGACCTTTGCTTTGCTTTTTTTCCCTGGATNGGGGGGGGGGGGGGGGGGGGGGGAGAGAGAGAGAGTGTTGGGTGGGAGGTTAGTATTGTCCTCAAGTACACATTCCTGGTGTTTCTAACATGCTTTGGGAGAGTGTGATAACCACCTGGGTACAATGGCTAATACCCCATTCCCCTTTTATATTATACATATGTGTATATACTTTTGCGGGAAGGGCAAGTGAATTGTAGTTTTAAAGTTTGCATCACTTGTCAGGGGCTTTAAAGTTATCACACGTTTCTGATTTTGAACTTTTTTTTTTTGTTTGCATTCAAATATACTCTACAAATACTGTATACTGATTTTTGATCGTGCACTTTATTTTAACATTGAGAAAGCCAGTGTGGTAGACAGTCCAAGTTGGTGAATTAACAGATTAACAGTGTCTTTGTAGTTTTAGACAATGATTAAGGTTATGCTACTAAACTAGATGGTATATGGTTTTTCTATTGATGAATTTGTTTAAAAGACCATGTACGTCAATGACCTATTCAATTTTCAAAGTATATGAACCATGTTTACATGGGTGGTGAGGATCTAGAAGTTTTTAGAGATTGATGTCTAGCTAAGAGTATCTTGGATAAATATATATTTCTTGGCCTTTTGAACATCAAAGGTAGAAGTAGTATCTAGTACTGTCAGTTTTAAATGAATTTTGCATTGTGCCTGCTTTGTTGGAATCTTCAATTTTGAATTTTGATTTAATTTATAGACGGAGTCTTTGGTATTTTGACAGGGGTTTCAGTTCATTGTTGATGACTCGGGAGGTTTCTCTGCTCTAGCCATGGATTTTCTTGAGAATATTGCAGATGAATACACAAATGCTCCTGTGTTGCTCTATTCTGTACGTGGTCCTGGTTCTCCCATGAATCCCACAAGCAAGAAGCAGACGGTGTCTCGGAAGCTTCACGATGCGGTTTCATTTTCAAGGCTATCATCCTTATGTAAACTGATTGTTCCAGTTGGTTTACCCTCATTGAGTACAAGTAAGAAATATTGCGTTTATTGAATGCATTATTTCAGATGATTCTCTAGCCTCTTCAGACTGTTTCATTTTAGTTGTTGCTCTAGCATTATGATTCTGGAGCATTTTTCAGAAATCTGGCTTTATCCTATTAATCAGCATAAATTAAGTATCAACTCATTGCTTAATATGAAGGCTTTAAACACTTGTTTTGCTATCCAGTTTCTATGTACTATGTATTTCTTTGTTTCCCTGTTCTGAACAATTTACACTTTCTGGTGGACTAATTTTCTGTCTACTTGATTTCAAAGGCAAAGCTTCAACATTCCTCCGCATCAAAGATGAAAACCCTTATCACTGCAGTGCAGTGTATGCTGCTACCCTACATTCTGTTAGTCTCCCTTTCCGAATGGAACCACTTGGACCCACTGTAGATTCATCTTATGCTTGTGGTGCTGTGACTGTTAATGAGGTTGTGCAAATGCTATCGGGGCAAGCTAGGCAGAATATGGTTGCTATTCTTGATGTAGCAATGCCAGCACCTTCTTCAACTGGTATTTATTTCTATCGATTTTCACATTAAGCTCTCAGTAATTAGCAATGAATTTGGTTAATAATTTGGCATTATAAAATCCAGGGAATCAGGTTGAGCAAACTTTGCTAGGGAATTTGCAGCCATTGACACCAGAGATAGCAGAGGCTGTTGAAGACTTGCAATCAGTAGAATCCATTACAGTCCATGGGGCCCTTGGATCAGGTACTGTTTTGGACCTCAATTCATCAGTTATTTTATTATTCTTTTATTTGTCTTATGGAGAATGTTAAACATGCTCATTCAGGATCGTTCATATTTTGTGCTTCTGGAACATTGTTAGTTGATCATATTATTTGCATATGCAATTTAGTTAATGCTCTCGACATTAAGGTGCCTTTAGTGGCTAGAGCAATGTAAATATCGGACTTTGTGATCATGACCATTATCATCTTGATTACATTATGAATGATGTCTGCATTTCATCGGTGTTAACTGTATATCTAAATGAACCTATTATGTTAGAAGAAAGATGATTTTTAGATGCTTGTGGAAATGCAGAGCCATTCATTGGTGAAACTGAATGTTAAAGAAATTATTCAGGCTTGTGTCTTATTGCCACTCTCTTTGACAATGTACCTTGAACAAAGTAGTCAGGGTCAGGGGCTGCTTGTTGAGGACTGGATGCTTGTTATATCATAACTGATTGTTTCTGTTCTACAGGAGGTAATCGGGCATCAATTTCTAAAGTGAAGAATATGGTTCATGCTGCTTATGAGCATGCAATAACAAGGCCAATGTTCTGCCATCTGTCAGTGGCTCAGTGTCCTCTTCCAATACCTTTGCCTTTTCCTTCCATCTTCGGGAACCTTGTTGGCCAACACGGTGAGCTTTTGGGCACCCCAATTATTGGTTCGCCATCCCGGGGATCACTTGATGTCCATTCAATCCCTATGGCAGCTAGACTACGTTCTAGCAGTGCCGTCTTGCCATTTTTGGAGAATAGATTGGAAAGTCTTCATAGGTTTGGGATTGCCAGAGGAGCACCTGGGGCTGAGTTACTTAGGAGTTGGGGCTTTGCAAAAGAAGAATTAGAAGACATGGGTGAGATGCTGTCTAAAATGATCATGACATTGGATCCTCATTCTCAAATGTCCTCTGATTCAGATTAACTTTCTGGTTAGTGTAAATTTACCTTTTGCTGTTTCATTTATTCTATCTGTATTAGATAAATGACAGTAGTTGGTCAATCATAGCCTTACCTCACCTCTTGACCTTTTTCTTTGGTGGATTTCCCCGACAGTTCAACACAAGTAGTAATCATTGTACTAATCATGGAATGCGATAAATGGTTTCTTATAGTATTGCTGATGCAAATGTCTATTGACTAGAAATCTGTAAAACTGTAAGGAAACAAATGGCTTTGGCCTACCTAAGTCCTGCCTGATGTGAGGTCTAATCTTGTTTTGCTAATATTTGTTTAGTTTCTATCACCTAAAAAAAACATTATCTATATGAATTTTGGACTGATTGCTGAGCTTTATTTTGATGCACTGAAAAACGAGCTTTCTTTTGTATGGGGAAACTAACACCCGGTTTTGAACAGGTGAAGATACATGGAAGTGGGGGAAGAATTTGACATGGCTGCAGTGGAACTGGAAGGAGAGTATAAAAGCTGTACAAGCTGTAAATTGGTAGTGAAAGTATATTTGAAAGTCAGAAAACAAGGCAAAGGATGAGTGACAAAAATCTATGGATTTCTATGGTGCTGGGTTTTCGAAGCTAAGCTTAAAATGTTTGTTTTCTGAATTAACATATATTTAGGAAGTTTTTGGGGACCATGTAAAAAGTATGCAGTAGTTTTCTTTCATGTTTCGGTGTTAAAAAGGATCTGGGTATCAAATGATCAATGGAAACTGGCCAACAGTCTTGGGCCACTATCTTTGGTTGAGGGAACACTTTCCCACCTTGCCCGCGAGACTTTCTTATTCTTTTGCAGTTTGTCGCAATATCTCAAAATCTGGACCTGATAGTTACATGAATTGAAAAGTCAAAACACCTTGAACTTGTTGAATATTTTTTTTTTTCTTATTTATCAAAAAATGAAAGCCAGCTTCATTTCAAAGTTCACATTGACATACATGGTTTATGCACATCATTATAAGTTTATAGCCTTATTAAAAGCATGCTCGAAAGTGGTACTAATACTTTTTTAATAATAATAATATTATTATAGAGTATTACTATTTTCACCCCTCATCTCTATTTTTCCACACTTTATTTTTTCACCCCAGAAATATTACTTCTACTCTTCCTACCCATCTCATAAACTCAATATATCTAAAATACCCTTAATCCCTAAAGTCCATGATATTTTTGTTTGAACTACAATCACCATTTCGGTAGTTGCGTATCTCTACAACCCCTAGTATTTATCATCCTAAACATTCAATGAACCATCACCATCTTCATATCTCTTCAACAACAAAACATTTCGTACGACCAAAGAATACCACCCTCCACAACCTTCACTCACACATTAATTATACCATTAAGTTATGTTGATTACAAGTGGGAATTGTGTCTCTCTTTTTTCATTTTTATTTTTTTTTATCAAAGGAAAATACCATGGTAGTTGCCATGGAAAATAATAATCACCATGCTTGAAGATTGTCATGGCAGCCACCATGGTTGGAACCCCCATCAAGGCAATTTTTTTTTTCCTGCAAATCATTGTCCTTTTAGGTAATTTTACAAAGAATAAATTTATTATTTAAAATTTTATTAATTATTTTAAAGGGAGGTGGGAATAACACTACTCATTATTATATTATTATGTATTTAGGGTTAATGCACAGGAAGCAATAAAAGTCTTGTTAATTAACCAAAAGAGAAAAAACCCTAGCTGCTAAAGAGAAAAACAACCACCAAAATTTTGTCTGCTAATGCCTAGATCTTCAAGTCCTAGGCCTCCGGAGGCTAATGCTTTAGTTTTCTTAGGTTTCGAGTCCCTTTCTTGATCGAGGGTTAGTTTTAGTTTTGTTTGGTCGAGTCTATTTTCTTATTATTCGAGAAGGTTTGTCTAGGGTTTTTCTCTGACTTTTTGTTAATAGAGATGAACTCTAGCCAATTTCTTGTTGGTGTTTTTTTCAATTGTTTTTTCAGGTCTGATGGTACTTTAGTTCCCGTTTTGGAGGTGGGTGGTGCGTGTACGATTGTTTGTGATCGCACAAAGAGGTTGTAGTGGTTATGGCCCTCTCTCTTGGTCGTATTGTGTTGTATTATTTTATTTACTAGCAAATATACGAATCGAATAATATATTAACGAGGTCGAACCTCAAGGAGTGATAAAAAACGATACACTAAGCTTAAACTTAAGTTAATTTAAAGCTAACCTAGTTTGGAAATTTTGTTGGTTTGTGAAACAATTAAAAAATAAAATGCAACTAAATTAAAAAGTAAATAAAGTAGCAACTAAATTAAAAGGCAAATAAAGTAAATGAAAAGAGAATAAGGTAAATAAAGGTGTAAGAATTGAAATATTAAATCTAGAAATGAAAATAACAACTTTTTGGTTTTAGAAACTTAACAATGGTATAAGAACCAAGGTTAGGGTTCTACACCACTTATGAATATATTAAATGAGATTTTTAGTAATTTCCCCTTAAAGGAGGGCACCCAAGAGTCACTTGATGCCCTCTTACAAAGATAAATATGAATTAAGCACAAAAGTTGAAGGTTTATATGGTAGATTTTGATTTTGCTTAGAAAATACAAATTTTAAGCAACTCAAGTGAACCAAAACTAAGGAACAACTAGAGTTCAAAAAGTTTGTGTTTAAAACAATTAACCATAAAGCTAGAATGTAGAAAGAGGATCTAACAACCCATAATATATGACATTATGGGTGAAAAGAGAATCTCTATCTCATTTTAATATCAAAATCTAGGGCTTGTAAGATCTTTAAACAAGGGGAAAATTATCATAAAGACCTCATTTAATAATGTTCATGGTGGTGCTTCCCCCTTACCTTGGTAAGGGGGTTTAGTGACCACCCATGATCTTATATCTTAAATAAAAATAAAGAAAGAAGTAAATGAGCATGAAATTTAAAGAACAATAAAATAAATAACACTACTAGCAATAAAATAAATAACTACATAAAATAAAAGACATAAAGTAAATATAAGATTAGAAGAAGAAAGAAGAGAGACATAATATTAAAGTTAACAATAAAATAAAGAACTTACATAAAATAAAAGGCATAAAATAAATAAAGGAAAAGAGAAGAGAGAAGAGTGACATAATATTAAACTTTCATTAAATAAAATGCAAGAGAAATTACATCCTATTCTCTCTCAAATATCATAGCCAAATGGCTTGAGAGAGAAATCCTAGGAGAATACTAGAAAAGGCAGCAAATTAAAATTCTAGACTAAAAGATATGAAGAGGGGGCTAAATGTTCCTATTTATAGGCAAATAGTAGGGTAGAAAATATCAGGGGGAGAGAGCTGGTGACAGCTATTGAGGATGCGCTGGAAAAATCGGAAAGCAGCTGGAGAGGTCTGGAAGGTGGGACACGTGTCGCCTGCTGAGTGGCTGAACGCTTGATTAATCAAGCAATTCGCCTGATTTCTTTGGCACAGATGAAGATGCGTGGGGCTTGGCTTACGGCTGGCGGCTGGAAAGCGACATGAGGGAGAGGGAAAGAAGGGAGGCTGCTCGGCTTGAGGCTTGGAAATGGCTCACATGGGTGAGATTAATCAATTGAAGAGTTGCGGGCCTTGCGGCTGGAAGTGGAAGAATTGCCCGCCATGTGTCGTCATCCGAGTGGGTGAATGGTTTGATTAATCAAAATGGAGGGAGGCTGCGTGCTGGGCGGAAGGAAAGGAAGAAATGGGCTGGGCTTCTGCTGGGCTCAGTGACTGTTCGGCTTCCACTGGGCTGGGCTGGGCTTCAGTTGCCAAACTGGGCTCCTTCTTTTCTTTTGAGCCTCCCTATTTCACATCCTACAAAATAAATAAATAAATACACTACTTAAAAATAAAATAAAAACTAAAATAAAACTTAATAAAACATAAAAACTAATAAACCCACTAATTGACTAGATAATAAAAATAAGAATTAAAACACTAAAAATTTCTAAAAGAAGTAGACAAAAATGTAAGATTTTAGGGATAAAAATTATATATAAAATGAGCTCAATATATTGCTTCTTCCCAATAAGTAGAGATTGACGTTTTTGCACGAGATCCAATTTGCATGTCTTGGGTGTTGGGTTTTCTTATATTCTCTTGCAATTCTTTCAATTTCAGAAGATAGAGCAGGATTTAGTTCTTGACAGGCACTTTTTGAAAGAGGCTAAGAGAGTTTTGGATTCAATTGTTTGAGGTTTGTTCTAGTTATGTGTCTAGAATTATAATGGGATTGATAGGACTCAAATGTAAATAGTAAACTGTTTATAACAGTTTACCATGTGGCTGCCACATGTCATATTTTAGTAAGTCTTGGCTGTATCGTGTTGGGGCTTTCCTGTTGCAACAGCTCTGTTGCTGGTATATTACCAGACCAGCTCTTGTGTAGAAGGCAGTTAATGAATAATGAAATGTTCTTGTTCTTGTTCTTGATTCTTAGTCAATCTCTCTAAGGTAGAAACTAGGGATCTATCATTGGTATCAGAGCCATTGATCCTCTAAGTGTTCCTTTAGTGTATGACCCGTGCTCGCACTCGTTTGAAGACCATGGAAGCTCGCGTTTCAAAGGTAGAAGCTTCTACCACCAAGATTGAAATGGCGGTGGATGCTATTCGTAGCTTGCTGGAGGAGAAATTTGCTCGTATCGATGCGCGATTTGAAGGCATTGATAGGCGTTTGGAATCACCGAACATTCGTCGTGTCGTTCTTGACCAGACCAACTCCGATGACGATGACGATGACGGTTTTCGCCATTGCCGAGAGAATGAGAGAGGCGTTCCTTTCGAGCGTCGTCAACCTTTCATCAAGATGGATTTCCCAAGATTCGTTGATGGGGATGATCCAATTAGGTGGATTTTTAAGGCGGAACAATACTTTGATTACTTTGATATTCCACCAGAGAGGAAGGTCAAAATGGTTTCTTTCCATTTGGACCGTGAGGCGTTACAGTGGTATCAATGGGAAGATTGTGCTACACATTGGCCGCGGTGGGAAGATTTTACGAAGGCTTTTTGCAGGGAATTTGGGTCTCGTGAGTTTGAGGATTGTGCAAAATCGTTGTTCAAGTTGCGTCAGACTGGTTCTGTGAAGGCTTACATACTAGAGTTTCGTCGATTGGCGACTCGAATCAAGGATTTCAGTCCAATTTTTTGTCGAAACTGTTTCGTTGGGGGTCTGAAGAATGAGCTTAAACATGATTTGAAGTTGCTGAGGCCTGCTACAGTTCAAGAAGCTATGGCTTTTGCCATGGAAATAGAGGCCAAGTTGCAAGAATGCAAGTTAGTTAATTCTGTGAGATCTTTTAAGCCAAGATTACCTTTTGTGCCTGCTATGACTGATCTAGGTCCAGCTAAACATGAAAACATGCCTAAATGAGATATGCCTATTAAGAAATTAACTCATGAGGAAATTCAATTCAAGAAACAGAAGAATCTTTGTTTTTACTGTACTGAGAAGTTTTCTAGGGGTCACAAATGTGCTGGAAAGCAAATCTTATTGTTAGATGTGGGGTATAATAGTTCTGAGGACGAGGAGATTGTGCAAGAATTACAGAAAATGGAGATTACTGCTTGTTGTATTACAGCTTGTGCCTTGTTTGGTACACCTGCTCCTGCTGTAATTAAAACTATGAAAGTATCTGCCTTGGTTAAAAACTGTCCTGTGGTGGTACTTTTTGATTCAGGGAGTTCTCATAATTTCATTGATTTAGCATGGTAAAGAAGCTTGCTTGGAAATTGGATCAGTCTAACATCTTTGATGTTATGATAGCAGATGGTGGACTGGTTCAGAGTAAAGGGTGTTGTCCTGCCGTACCATTAACAATAGAAAATTATACTTATACTTCTGATATGTTTGCCTTACCATTGGGTGGCTGTGATATTGTGTTAGGTGTACAATGGTTGAGAACTTTAGGGCCAGTTTTATGGGATTTTGAGAAATTGACAATGGACTTTTGGTATGAAGGTATGCAGATTAGTTTGTCTAGTTCTAAACCTCAACCTACACAATCCATCTCTTCTCATCAAATGCAAAGATTGTTGCATTCAAATTGTTATGGGGCTGTCTTATATGCTGTGGAAAAGGAGGAATGTGTTAAGCTTGCAGATGATTTAGCTCACCCTCAACAGCAGAAGCTACAAGCTCTATTGGATTCTTTTTCGTCTGTGTTTGGAACACCTACCACACTACCTCCTATGCGTGAACATGACCATAGAATTCCACTGATTGCGGGTTGTAAGCCTCCAAGCATTAGACCCTATGCTTATGGCCCATTACAGAAGACTGAAATTGAGAAGTGTGTCAGGGAACTGCTGGCTTCTGGATTTATCAAAAACAGTCACAACCCTTTTTCCTCACCTATATTGCTGGTCAAAAAGAAGGATAACACTTGGAGAATCTGTATGGATTATAGACAATTAAATGAGCTCACTATTAAGGACAAATACCCAATCCCATTGATTGATGATCTGTTGGATGAATTACATGGGGCAATGTATTTTTATAAATTGGATTTGAGGAGTGGTTACCATCAGATAAGAGTTCATTTTGCAGATATTGAGAAGACTACTTTCAGGACTCATGGGGGACATTATGAATTCCTAGTAATGCCTTTTGGCTTAACCAATGCCCCTGCCACATTTCAAGGGTTGATGAATGAGATTTTTCAGAGCTTGTTTGAGGCAGTTTGTTCTGGTATTTTTTGATGATATACTGGTGTACAGCACTTCTTAGAAAGCTCACTTAAGCCATCTTAACATTGTGTTGGGGCTGCTGCAACAACATCAATTATTTGTTAAAATGTCTAAGTGTGCATTTGGAGTCACAACTATTGAATACTTAAGCCATATTGTTTCTAGAGAAGGTGTTTCAGCTGACCCATCTAACTTGCAAGCAGTGGCAGATTGGCTTTTACCAGTTTCTGTGAAGAGTTTGAGAGGCTTTCTAGGTCTTACTGGGTATTACTGTAAATTTATTCCTGACTACGGGCGATTGAGCTACCCTTTGCTCAATTGACAAAGAAAGATGGTTTTATTTGGACTCAAGAGGCTACTGATGCATTTCAACAGCTTAAAGCATTAATGCTATCTCCAAGGGTCTTAGCCTTACCAGATTTTACAAAAACCTTCATTATTGAAAGTGATGCTTCTGGTACTGGAATTGGTGCTGTGTTACAGCAGGATGGAAAACCTATTGCCTTCACTAGTAAAGCACTTGGTCCAAGGAATCAGGCTCTTTCCACATATGAAAGGAAAATGATGGTCATTGTTCATGCAATTAAAAAATGGCATCACTATCTACAAGGTAGGCATTTTGTGATCAAAATAGATCACCATAGCCTCAAATATTTTTTGCACCACAAGGCTCAAACTCCTTGCCAACAGAAGTGGGTCACCAAACTGCTCGGTTATGATTATGAGATCCATTATAGACAAGGTTGTGATAACAAGGCTGCAGATGCTTTATCCTGATCCCCACTTGCTTCTAGTTCTTGTTCTACAATGGCTCAGGTGCATTGCATGGATACAAGGCCATCGGATCTCGCGGATACTAAGGCTTGTTCTGAGACTCTTGCTATTTCCTACCCTTATCATAGCTGGATGGATGATTTGAGAAGGTACAATGAAGGTGACCCTTGGATTTTGGCTAAGATGCAGCAACTTTCATCAAATCACTCTACCCAACAGGTTCACACTCAGTCTGTTTATGTAACTAATCACCTGCATAAGTACCATATTGATAATGGTCTCCTCAAATACAAGTCTCGGATAGTATTGAGTCCCACATCTGAATGGAAAACCAAAGTTTTTCATGCTCACCATTCCGTACCAACAGCGGGTCATGCCGGTTTTCTCAAAACTTATCAGCGATTATCTAGAAGTTTTTATTGGCCTAGTATGAAGACTAATGTTAAGCAGTTGGTTGCCGAGTGCCACACTTGCCAACAGCATAAGTATGAGACCTTATCCCATACTGGTCTACTACAACCCTTGCATGTGCCAGATAGAGTTTGGACTGACATTTCTATGGACTTTATTATTGGCTTACCCCCTTGCCATGACAAATATGTTATCTTCGTGGTAGTTGATAGATTAAGCAAATATGCTCACTTCATTGCCTTAGCTCATCCCTATACTGCAGCAACAGTTGCTCAGGTATTTGTGGATCATGTCTTTAAGCTCCATGGGATGCCTAGTTCTATAGTATGTGACAGAGACCCAATTTTTGTCAGTGATTTTTGGAGGGAATATTTCAAATTACATGATGTAGCTTTACGGATGAGTTTTGGCTATCATCCTCAAACAGATGGTCAGACAGAGGTGGTGAATAGGTGTCCGGAAACATACTTAAGGTGTTTTGCTGCAGCTCAACCAAGGAAATGGTTATCATGGCAGAGTTTAGTTATAATATAGCTTTCTATACTGCTACCAGGTTGACATATATTATTGTCTGCTTTGTTTTACATTGTGTTTATTGTCTGCTTTGTTTTACATTGTGTAAATCATATTAATTGGGTGTGAGAAGCTCTTGTGTGGCTTCAAGAGTAGCTTTAATTGTATTGTAACTCTTGTTTAGTTTTATTCAATAAAATATCTTTCAATAAAAAATAAAAAAAAAGGGTTAATGCACAGGTTAGTTTTGTTCATAAATCACTGGGATCGATGATTCTACGAGGGAAAGCACGTGTACTCAAAGGCATTCCACATTTCCATGCAATCTATGAATTGGACCATGATCAGATGTAATGTAACTAGCTATTTCATAATATATATATATATATATATATATATGAATTCGTGTAAACGTACATCGCATCATGCCGATTAGCGACAGCTCAATCAGTCAACATGATTTATTATATATTCCTTGTGATAATCCTTGTGTAACAAAAACCCAAAGGGATGGAATAAACTCCACTCCTACCATTCTTGTTTTTTCCTAATTGAATCATTCTTTACATTAAATCGGTTAGGATGTGCACAATAAGAACACTCAATTAACGAATTATTTTTAAATCAGGGTAGCCGACTAAATAGAATGATATTGCGAATCTAGCACATTTGGTTCATGCATCTAGTGGGTACGTCATTATTAATTTGCAACAATTGGTGTTGTATCATTAATTGTCCTTTTATAGGAAGACAAATTGGTTGCTCAATGATCCATATACAATCTGGGTAAGCTAGATAAACAACAAACACATTGCGTGAGATGAGTTGAAATTATAATATATCTGCCTTAAATATTAACTAATGAAAGTGATTGAATTTTCGAATGCCTCTGATACCTTGGAAGTAATTGAATTTTCAGATGAATATTGCTCTTAAATTAAAATATATATTGGGATTACATATTTATATGAACGAATTATTTTTTTAAATAAAAGTGAAATTCATTTGCATAATAAATTATAGGCTTTTTTACCCAAATACCACCTGAACTATAGGGGGTGTGCTCAAATACCACTCAAACTTTTTTTCTTGCCAATTTACCATCTGAAATTATCAATATGTGCTAATTTACCACCTAACATCCATTTTTCTGTTAAATCATCAACAAATTTCCCAAACTTTCCATTTTGTCCTTGAAAACAATAAAAAAATATTATTATTTTAAAAACTTTTTTTAAAATATAATTATAAAAAAACTTAAAAACTAAAAAATAAAAAATGGAAATACCCTTTTTTTTAGGGGGTTTACTTAGATTTTTTTTTTAATATTTAAAATGTTTTTTTTATATAAATGACGAAAATACCCTTGAAATAAACAGAAAATTTAACTAAAGTGACAGTAGGTGGTAAATTGGCCAATATGTGAAAATTCAGGTGGTAAATTGGCAAGAAAATAAGTTTGGATGGTATTTGAGCACACCCTCTATAGTTCATGTGGTATTTTAGTAAAAAAGCCTAAATTATATATTTATGTGGGAGAGAGAATATACGAAATGGTCAATTGATAACAATAATCTTATTACTTGTAAGAAAATTGATCTCTATCTATGAAAGATAAGATAACAATATTGATCTAACAACTGAGATTATCCAATATCCACGTGTATGAGAGCGAATTTTTAAGGCCATAAAGATAACATGTTTATCAACTAATTAATTAAACTTGGGTCATTAATTGGCACATGTGAAGTTTAATTTGTTTGTGGAAAACGATCTGAGCTTTATGGCTAGCTGCCTGTCATGTCCAAAATGCGGCATGGACTCTCATGCAGCAAATTATTTAAGGTCAAGGTCTTCGTCTCATTAAAAGACAGATCCATACACTGTTTGAATAATAAATAACAAGTCAATAAAGCGGTGAAAGCATTGTGATCAGCTGATTCAGGGTGAAAGTAGACCACCGCAGACCCTAATATCTACAAAAAGAAAATAAAATCTAAACACTGTACGTACTGTCGTATTATTAAAAACAAATTGTTATGGACGTCCTTAATTCTTATAAAGCTAACACTAATCCCAATATGATAGATCTCTTTGGTTGACCCAAACTTTTCCTTCATAGAGAGACAAACCATATGGCTGTATTGCTAATTTGCTACAATATAATGACTAGAAGGAAAATCAAGTCATTAAATATTATCATTTAAGTTACGTTAGATAGTGAATTCAAAATGAGGGATTTGTATTTGAATTTTGTTATGAGATTTTTAGTAATATCAAATTTATGTTAATTAACAAAATTAATATATCAGCATTAAAATTTGACTGTTTTAAGATATGAAGAAATTCAAATACTTAAAAAATATGTTATTTCAAGTTCATTTTTCAAATCACTTAAGTATTTTCTTTTTAATTCAATAATAAATTAACAATGTCAATAAAAAGCATTTACATATGCATGTACATATTCTTTCTCTTTTTCTTTTTCTTTATTTTTTCATACGGAGTAAACTAAAGAAATTATATTCAAATCTCTTATTTTAAATGCACATGTCCACATGGAACCTTATAATATATAACACCAATCTATAATGAATGGTCATGCTATAGTTTTCACCACTATCAACAAAGTACACACATATATATATAGGTTTAATTATCGAGTGAAACAAAATGTGAAGTAATTATCACAAAGAAAAATACATTATTGTGTACATAATTTATCTCCTATATATGTTTTGTTATTACAACAACAATATTAATAACGATAACTTTATAACAGTAATAATAATAGTAGTAGACTAGTAGGTAGTTGTACTTATTATATATAAGTAGCCCCTTGGCAACTAGAAACAATAATATTAACATATAATAATCATAATAATGTAATATAACTAGAGATGGAAAAATGCATTAGATACTTCCAGACGTTCAGATTTACATCTTTGCAAAAAAGGATGAATTATAAGTTACCACTAGTACTAATCCAGAAGATAAAGACAAGACTGTACTCGAAGATCAATGCAGTTCCTACACTTCGAAATGTCTCTCCAATGAAAGCTCTCTCTTTAAACTCAAAAATGATGCAGATTTCGGACCTCAGATAATTAATAGAACCTCTCTAAATCTCATTTGTACGTAAATCTCTCTCTCTAGCTCTCTCTCTCTCTCTAGATCTCTCCAGTTGTATGCATAAGATATGAACTGCAGGGAAAAAGAATAAAAGGATAACCCATATTAGGAGATGTCTGATGTATATCTACATGCTATCAAACAATATTAATAAAAGTTCAAAGATAAAAAAGTAATCAAGATTTAGGAAACAATAAACTAAATAAAAACCATATAGTAATGCCCTATTCACATAATCTTGAGAACAGCACCACATATCACTTAAAACCAAATTATAAAAAAAAATCAAGAATCCTACTAATTAATATTCATCTACATGGTACTTCAATATATATGTATATTGGCGAAAAGTGCCATACATTGTACTGTTCTACACTTATTTCTACATGACATGTCAAAAAAGATCTCTAGTCTATTTCTCTACAGTGTGTGCTTGAGAAATACATATAGCAAAATCACAGTCTACAGAGAACACAAATGAAGTTAATTTCAGTCTTAATGAGTTATAGGGAATTTGGAATAAGACTTGGCTTTTGCATTATCATGTCCCACAGATGCCAAAACTGAGACTTGTTATTAGGTAGGTAGGAGATCGAGAAGGGTAGTATTGTCCTTACACAATGCGAAGAACAATTTAAGGGCTAAAAGTGGAGATCATAAATTATTTTTGTCAACCCAATTGCCTTAAAAACCCTTCTGGCTACCCCCATTTTGTCCAATTGTTAAGTCGAGTCAAACATAGAAGGCATGGCATGTTTTTCCTTTTCCACAATTTAGACCCATATATCAAACATGCAATCAATGTGTCCAATTAGCTCAAGCAGAGCATCACATCACACTACCACAGCTACGCGGATATATTTATATCTCTGACAAAAACCATCATGGCAAGGAAAGAAATGGTCCATCAGGAGAGAAAGCGATATTACGAAGTGCATGAGCAAGTGTCAAGTGAAGACCTAAGGCTGCTATTCTCCTCAGATGTTATTGATGAAGGTGCGTTGGGGAACATCCCTGGGTGTGAAAAGACAATAATTCTCTTAACCAACCACAGCTACTCTATGCAATAAAGAGTAATTTTGGCTTTCCACGATATTACCCATTTGCTCCCTTTCATGAAAAAGCAAAACCCAATTTGCACATAAAACCATCACAACATTCATAAATGCAAAAGCACATCTACCCAGCTAACATTGACAAAAATAAATAAATAAATAAATAAATAAATAAATAAAAGACATATGCATGAATTGCAAAATGGAAAGCAGAAAAATTAGAGAGAGCATACCTAGAATGAAAATTCGATTCAATGAAACAGCGGGAAGGCACAAATTAAAGAGCTGCAGAAGACATCAACATGACGGCCCAACACTCCTACTACCTTCCTCGCCGCCTTCGGGCTTTAGCTGCAGATGGGGTTGCTGTGATTGCTGACCCTGGTGTGGCTGATGGGATTGGAGCAACAGTTGAGCCTCAAGCTGAAGCTGATGGTGGTGAGGATGGTGATGAGGGTGGTGGTGATGGTGAGGAGGTTCCGTTTGCTGAATCTGGTGGTAAGCATTATCAAAGCCCAGAGCCAAAGAAGGTGAAACACCGCTCGGCGATGCTCCTGCGGGTAACTGAGTGAACCCGCTGACAGTAACCGAGCCAGCGGACGAGTCGAACCCACTGTTAAACCTCACATGATCTTGATGATGATGTTGAGTCTGCTGAGTGTGCATTGGCTGTTTATTCTGCTGCTGCTGATGATCGTAAGTTCTAAACAGCTCCTGCTGCTCTCTCGCCGCCGCCAATTGCTGACCCTCAAACATCTGCTGTTGCTGGTTTGGCTGAGGCTCTCGAATCATCAACTGGACTCCAGAAGGCCCAGTCGGAACTCCCATCATCGGCGAAATGTGGTACGGCGGGAGCGCAGAAGAAGAGGCGTTTCCTTGAAGCTGTTGCGGCATATAAGCCGGGGGTTGGAGAATGGAGAGCATGGCCTGTGGGCCCATGTAAGTGGCGAGCTCTTTCCTCGCCTGGTAGAGGTCGGCCTGAACCACCTTCAGCCTTTGCTGGAGGATCGAGATCAGACCGACGCAGCCGTAGACCGGGTCTCGGAGCCGAGCCTCGGCTTCGTAGGCCAGCGAGTTCACGGCGTCCTCGCGCTGCGTGGCGCTGAGCTCGTTGAGGATCTTGGCCACATTGCTGGCCCCGAAAACCTTGTGAACGTTCGCGAACTTCTGCGGCTGATCCGGCGGGAAATAGGGTGCAAACACGCACTCTTGTGTGCACTTCCGCCTGAGAAACTTGCAGGCTGCGCACGGAGAGTTTGACGACGACATCGTTTAATCGATTTTCTTTTTCTTTTTTATTAATCAACTGCAAACACCCGAGCAAAAAACAATAAATAAAAATGAATCCAAGTCAATACTGGTAATTTGATGCAATACAAGACAGACAAATGGACCTTTCAACAAGGACAAAACCTAATGAGAGAGAAAGAGAGGAGAGAGAAAGAGAGTTTTTTTTTGGTTTAATAAATTCATTGAAATGTGGGAAAAATCAGAGAGGCAAATGCATAGGGGATTCAGGGAAGCTTCATTGATTTATCGATTTTAGAAAAAAAGGATGGGTCGCCATTAAAACCGTCTCATAATCTGTTGGTAATTAAAAGAAAACCGACATGATACCTATAATCAAACAGTGACTTCTAACCAAAGCAAACAGATAATAATAAGAAAATCAAAACAATTAAAGCCGTTTGTGAATTTGTGAGATTCAGAAGCAGAAAAATTAAGAAAAAAATAAAGAGAGAAGGATGAAACGAATCGTTTAGAATCTGTTCGACGAAAAGATTGTTTCAGATACTGTCGAACCTACAACAATGGCTTCCTTCACACTACGCCTTGGAAGAGAGAGAGAGAGAGAGAGAGAGAGAGAGAGAGAGCGACAGTGCAATAGAAAACAATGAAAGAAGAACTAATTGCTGTCAATTACCGAAAATGTAAACCGAAATATCAACGGCGTGAAGGAGAAGCTCTCAGAAACACTGTGTTTGTGTGTGTTAACTTCGAGCTCAAGAAAATGCAACAAAATCTCGGCCAACGGATCGTTCTAGATCCGAGTAAACGAAAATGATCAATATTCGAAACCGGAATCAGAAAAAAAATGATCAATATTCGAAACCGGAATCAGAAAAATCCACAGCAGTTCTTCGCAATCGCGGCGTGAAAAACCGCAACATCTTTTTTTCCTCTCAGATTTCGAGAAATCGAAACCGCGACACACTAAAAAAAAAAAAAAAAAAAAAAAACAAAAACTCGAGAAGACGATGATTTTACCTTCAAAATTTTACTCACAACTTGCTCGGATCACAGTCGACGACTCTTCCGCTCCACCCTTTCTCTCTCTCTCTCTCTCTCTCTTTCTAGCTCTCGCTCTCTCTGTGCCTTCAAAGTCCATGTAACACCTGCGAGAGAGGAAACAAAACCAACTGTAATCCAATGGAGCGAAACGAAACGCCGGCGTTTCGGTTAGAGCAAAGAAATGGTGGAGAGATTGAAATAGACCTCCGAGTCCGAGATAGAGCTCGGTGGTTTCGGGTACGAGTGCGAGAGAGCTCTCGATCCGATCTTCGAGTTCCAGGATCCCAACAGAAGCAAAATGGATGAAAAAATTTATTATTCCGAAGAAAAAAATTATAAAATGAAAAACCAGACAGAGAGGAGAAAAGGGGTGAGAGAGGGTGTCCTGTTACCATGGCGTCGACGTCAAATTTTTATATGAATTAGTGTTGGTTACCGTTGAGATTTGGTTTGAGCTGTGATGACCGTTCGATTGAGCTGTGGGGTTTTGTTTTTAAGCATAGAGTAATATTTATGCGGTATACCATTACTGACCCTTTACAAGGACATCTTATTCTGAGCAACCATTAATTGCATTCTGAGTTTCCTCTTTGTCCCTGTACTGTCTGCGTTTAATGTCGATACTGCCCTTGTTTGGACGCTTTGATTGCCTTGGTTGTCAATGCATTGCATGGCAGTCAATTACCAAAATGCCCTCTCTTTTATTTTGTCATTTTCATTGTGCTTCTTCTGTACATATCCATTGCCATGTTGAAATTATTATTATTTTTTTGATACGGGAAACTGAGAAAGGAAGATTTAAATTTGGGATTTTTTTTTAAAGGAAAAAGAGAAATATTACTAAATTAATAATTAGTTTATACGTAATTCTTGTATCAACTTTTTGAGTGAGTTTTAGGTGTTTAACTCGATATAAGTTACACTCAAGGCGTCTTATCAAATGTGTTAGTCAGTTGGTTATTTGGTTGAATACCTCCATTAAGAAAATGTAAAAGAAACGAGTGACAAAATCTTGTTATGTGATCATTAGAGAAAAAAAATAGTGATATAAAAGCATTTTAATTTTAATTTTGTTCACATAAGAATGGAGGATGAAGATGAGGTAATTATAAGAGTCAAAGGTGGATTGTTTTTATTTTTATAGTACATAAAAGAGGCATGAACGTTAATGCAAAATATGAGCGAATCTTAATTAATGAATAGATCATGAATCCTAAATAAACTTTTTGTTTGGTTAAAAATCTTAGATACTGAGGGAAATTTCATTAATTATAATTATAATGGCCATTAATGCCAAATATTGATTGCTGTAATCACTTCGTTGTAAAAATCTTTCTTCTGATTGAATAATTAGTATGTTATCTATAATCCAATACGAAAAATGCAAAATGGAGAAAAGTTTTGATAAAGCTGATTCTATCATCTTGATTCTTGACTAAATTCAAAATTAAGTTGAGCTGTATGTAGTTTTACTTGGTCAATACGTACATTCTAAATTTAAAGTCCAAGTGAGATTGTGTCAAATTCAATCATTAAATACATTGTTCTTATTTATCTTGGAATTAGTCCTCCAAGACTATGTATGAATCTGAAAGGCTTTGAATTTCTGTTAATTTTCATTAATTGTTATGTTCTAATATGAACTTCATCTACAAGATAAGATAACATGAACTCAAAATCTAAGATTTATTTATAAGGATCATGAGGTGTTGTTGAGATTATAAGTTTATAATTCCTCAACAAACTTGGTAGTCAAGAATAGATTCATAAGGATCATGAGGTGTTGTTGAGATTATAAGTTTATAATTCCTCAACAAACTTGGTAGTCAAGAATAGATTCATATTTGAAATATTGATCGATCAATCGAGAAATTATTGTGTGTAACCGTAATACTACGTAGTATGATGATGTAGTGTTACCAATTCGCTTAAATTATAACATACATGTGGATAATAATTAATTTTTAAAGTCTTAAACTCAAAAAAATACTCTTAAAACTGTATACGTATAAAGATATTATTATTAGACGGTATATTTATATTAGTATGATATACTATTAATAACATTCATCCATATTATGACATATTAAATTAATTACACCATTTGACAATGTATCGATTATACAAAATAATTGTTCATATTTTTTAGAAAATAATCGAACCAAAATCAACAAATAATAAGATAACAACTCCATTCTATAGAAGTTATCTTAAATTTAAGGAATTACAATATTGGTTTTGAGAAGAGTCTAATAAAGCAACCCCTCTAGTCTCCAAATTTAAGCTTATAATTAAGTTATTTATTACCTATTAATAGGAGCATGCAATAAATAATTAAGGCCTTAAAACTTAGTTTGAAGTACTCGATCGGTTCATGTGATATATGTAACATTCTGTTATAATTCAATTGATTGACACGAACATGACTTGCTAGAGTGAATTAATTGTGATGAACATGATTAGTTTGTAATGAATTTTCATCAACAGACGAGTGGCAGTACTTTTTGTTGGTTTTATGAAGCATCCTATCAGATGATAGCACAGAAGATCGATGTGATCAAGTGGTAGTGGCAAGTCAACGTTATTCAACTATTGAATTAACAGATGGAACATCCCCAGGTGGAACTGGCTCTACCACAATTGTATGGCCCACAATGACCCACTGGGTATTTTCTAGGTGGGGCCATGCAGGGAGGGGGGACAAAAGGGTGGGAAGAGAGAGAGGTGGTGATGACCGATGACTGATGGGTGCGAGTGTGCGATCACTGAGCCACTGAGGGACTGACTGCGCCCAGAGGAAGAAAGAGTGGGCGTGGCTTGTTCAGCAATTGCGTGCACACCCTTCCATTTCATTTATTCTATGCCCGGACTACCCCTGCCTCTCTCTGTCTTCGGATTTTTCCTTATTTTCTCTTTACTTTTTGCTTTCTTTATTCTAAAAAACAAAACAAACAAACCAACCAAATTATTTTATTTTTAATTTGTATTGTGAAGTACGTTTAAGTCTTTTGACCAGTTGCTATCAAATCCATTCCATATATAAAAAAAATATTTACATAATTATATAAAATATTAGTAAAGGATTGCTGTTGAGTCTAATAAATTGACTGGTGAGGTGCACCTTTGTAATTTTTGGGTTGCAGCGTACACACTTGATTTGTATTATTGTGAGATTTATAATGACACTACTAAATATTATGTTATATGTTAAATATAGTAGAATCGATAACAAATTTTATTATAATGGTATAGCTAAATTTAGCATTTGTTATGCTATTGCTAAAGTTTTCACTATATATAGCAGAATATTTAGCAATTGTTATTAAGGAACTCAAGAAAAAAGTGGACCCATCATTTAAAAAATATGGGTAAAGAAAAAATGAAAAACCAAGTAAAAGAAAGTAATTGGTTGAAAAAGTGATGGGTCCCACGAGGAGAAAGAGAGAAAAAGATATTCACATGAATGGAAAAAGTTACAGCAAGAGGCATGAGGATAGGCAGCTATCATGGATTGATTGGCCATGTATTCAAATTTTATAATTTCTAAATTTGACTTTGACATGAAAAATACTAAAATATTAATTTGGGTATTAAAATAATAATATTTAAATATATTTAATATTGGGCTCATATTAAAAATCTCATTAGAATATTTGCAATAATATAATTATTAAAATAATTTAATATATTAAATTTAATTTATAATGATATATATGAATATATTAAAAATATAAACATATTAACATATAACTATAGTGCCATTGGAGCAAAAAGCACAAAAGTTATTGTTAAATGCTAAAAGTCATGTTAAATATAGCATATAGCAAAAAGCCATTGTACATGCTCTTAGTGATCGGTCCATGACATCGTATGAGGATTTCTAATTAATTTGATCTTTCCTACACTAAATGTGTGTGTATATATATATATGTAGTGTGGCCAACTGGCCATTGTTTTCACATGTTGCATGAGGGTATATTTTGAGGTTTGGCTGACTCATGTCACATAAAATTTAGGTTAGTATTGTTATGTTAAAGCATGCCAAAATTAATGGGATTTAGTTAAGATTGCACAATTGTAAATTTTAAGTAGCCTAGTCAACAACTTAATCTGGATGAGAATGCTAGATGCTATATATTTCTCTATTATAAATCATAACAACTCAAATGGTCTTTTTCCAACTAAGTATACCCACTACAAGAACTTCTCAAAGTTACAATTTACAACAACCTTGATGACATGATCAAATTTGTTTTTTGTTTTTTGTTTTTGTTTATCAAAAGGTGGGATTTCATTAATAAAAATTAGACATCAAAGCTACATCAGCATCAAGCAAATCTTGATCAAACTTTAATTTTTTTGAAATTTTCTACTTAGCTTTTCTATTATTAAACTTTCAATCTATACATTAAAAAAAAAACATAATCTAATTATACCCTTATCCCATATATATTAGAAAAACAAAACTCAGATCATCAGTTTGATTTCCTTAATTTATTATCCACTCATTCTCCCTTTGATTATCTCTTGTGGAAGCCCGGTTAAATTTACAAATAACTTGAAAATGCCATCTTCCAAAATAAAACTACAATAAAACTGGGTTGAACATACAATTGATGAAGGATCAAGTTTCATTTAAATAATTCAAAATTTCTATCCATTGGAAAACTTTAGCTATAGCTATTTTCTCTCTCATTTCAACCATATTTAGCTAATGAAAAAGTAGTTCCTAATATAGCTAAGTGGATAGCTAATTTGTTGGAGCATAATTTTAGGAGGAAATCAACTAATATAGATAGGGAGGGAGGAGAGCAGTTTTATTAAAATAAAAAGGAGGAGGTGCAGAGAGAGAGAGGACGGGGGATGAAGAGAAAGGAGGAGAAGAAAAAAAAGAAAGAAAGGGGGGGAGTGGAACCCGGTTTTGGGGGGAAAAATAAAATAAAATAATGAACTATTTATGAGTTAACTCATGATTAGTTTTTTAAACACATGTCAGTATATTAGATGGGAGGTGAGTATACACCTTAGTTAAAGGGGGTGAGCAAAACTGCTCTCGAAAGGGAGAGATAGCTAACCTGTTGGAGTTGCTCTAAACCTATTTTCCCACCACTTTTTACCAAAATTTTTAAATATTATTTTATCTTTGTATGAAATTAATTAAAATTAAGGACTATTTATTAAAACTCACAATTTTAATCTGAAAAAAAAAAAAAAAAACATCTTTAAGGAGCTGCCATGGCGGCCCTTTCCACTTCAAACATAAATAAAAAAAACAAGCCTAAGTATCACATAGCATTTATTCTCCATTACAAAGAGCATATCATTTTGAACAATAATAAATACAAAACAAAATTATGACTTTTCTGATTGAATCATTGTTGATCAGGTTCAAACTCTTAGCTCTTGTAGCTCATCAAGTCGGTAAGTACCAATAATAAGTATTTCTGTTTCTATATAAGATTAATTTGTATACTTGAATGTTTTCTTAATCTACCAGAAAATATTGCATGATTTCTCGGAGGTTTAAGAAAACATAAGACAATAATCTTATTTAATATTAGAGTTAAATGAAGAGTAAGAAAAGGAGATCAGGGTAATTTGGGAATAATAGGGGTGAGATGAGTATATATTAGTATTTTCCAAAATTTAGTGGAGGGTGAGAATAGAGGGTGGGTGGCAATAGTGCCACTCTAAAACAATTTAAAACCTGAAATAGCCAAATAAATAATAATTTAAACATAATTTAGAAAGAAAAAGTAATGCCATGGATTTCAATAAAATAGTTAATGGAATCAATTACCAATGTTTAATTTCTCTCTCTTATTTTCATTTTAAAGATGTGGACATTTCATTCTTACTTAAATATAGTCTTCATTTAAATGTGACCATCAAAATAATCTTTCATAAAAAATACATGTTTGTGATGCCAATATAATATGCACAACAAAAAAACCAAATTAGCATGTGCGTGAATGTGTGTCGAGAAGCTAGTTAGCACATAACTTATTTGAATATAGCATTCAGGTATGAATACATGCTTAAAACACTTTTCATGTGTTTAGATGGAAAAATTAAACTTGGTATTTTATTAAAAGTCATAATCTAAGAAATGAAAATCTTCGTTTTTCTTACTTAATACCATGAATAATTAAGGGAATCTAATTTTGTGTGGGAAAAAATATGAAATTTGGAAGTCATAAATTTTGACTTATAATTTTACATAAATAGGTGTCATTTCTAACATTTTATAATTGATAATGAGATTTTATGGGGGAAAAACACACACAACCCCTACAACTGGCCAACAATGTCGTTGCCACCACCATTGTCACTACCTCCACACCCAAACAACGTCACCACTGAGTACCCTTACTTTCACCTCGATCTATCATTGCCACTATCACCACCTCATCACTACCCATGTCACATTTAAATTTGGTTATACTTAATAGATATAGTGTTTGAGGAAAAAAACAACTAAGGGAGTCTAAAAACCAATTTTGAAGGTATATATAATTTCCCAATCCAAATGCAATTATTATTATTTTTGAACGAAATCCAAATGCAAGTAATAGTATGCATGAGATAAATCCAGATAACTTTCATGTTATAGTCCATTTGACGCATGGGGATCTAATTGTGAAAACCTATATTTTGATAGGAAAAATGAAAGTGTATTTGTGTCACATGTACTGTTTGCATTTTAGAATTTTGGCTAAACCCATTAATCAATTGATTACGGCTAGCTTCTTCATCACTTTCTTGGGTCCAGGAGTCCATGGCCTGGCTTTGCAGTGTGAAAAGACATAGAAAATTCCAAAAATAAAAAGTATGTACGTGTGGTCACAGCTCTCAGAAACCAAGAGCACCTGAATATATAAGTATAGTAGTAGTAGTAGGAACGATGACTTTGTTGGATGGCCAGATCATCATTGCATGAATATCAAGCATTTTGTCTCATCCCATCCCATGCCCTTTTTGTTTATTCTTCTTCTTTTACAAACCATTAAACTAGCAATTCAATTTACAATTAATGAGTTGCTTCATTCGCCTTCTCTCTCTTTTCCCCATAACCCTTTTTCGCCGTTGACTTTTTAGATGGGCCGGTGGCCCAGAGTGAGAGAGAGAAGTTTGTCACGTGCATGGATTTGACATGGAATGCCAATCACTGTTTTTTTATTCAACACATGAGATGATGGGATTGAGAAATGAGTATGAATATTCTGATGCCATCATTCAGATCAGGCTCGATCAGCAGCCACTTTTTCCCTCTATTCCTTAATCTTCACTTTCCAAGTTTCCATTCCCTTTCCCATGTAGTCCAAATCCAAACATTACTTCTTTAACATCAAAAAGGTTAAGGGTGTTGATGTGAGTCAACCCACCCACGTGCTCACATCCCACCCACGTGGTTATTATGTAATTATTAAAATTAATTAGATAATTTATTAATTCATGTATTTTAGTTATAGGCCCGTGTATATAAATCATATTTTGTGGTCTTAATCAATTAATCAGAAAATATATTGAAACCCTAAACCTAAACCTTCTATGCTCTAATTCTATCATGGTATCACAGCATGGTTCTCTATCCTACTGTTTGTAGATTGTTCGTGATTAATTTGGTTAACAATTTTCCATAAAATTGTTGAGTTCCGCTGCACTTCGTGATTAATTTGGTTAACAATTTTCCATAAAATTGTTGGGTGTTCCACTGCACCTTAATCTCGGGCATCACCATCTACAAGCCAACCTTGCCTTCATCTCTGCTTCACCATCAAGCCATCCTCACAGCGACTCTTACGCCGACACCGACGCCGTTTCACGTCGACCCACCATCGTCACGTACTGCACCGTCGCTCGCGGCACACCCTTTCTCCTCTGCTGCTGCTCCACGTCGACCAGAAGTGCCCCCGTCGCTCGAGTCCACAACCAGACCCGACGCCGACGCCTCTGCTCGACCCGACGCCGACCAGCCTGCTTGACCGGCACAGCTGTGCGACGGCGCAGTTTCCCTGCTGTGCGACGACCGGCCAGCGAGCTTTTGTGAGATCGACTGGTGCAACGCGACTGGCAGCGGTGCGACTGTGCGACCTGTTGTGCGACGGCCTGAGTCACAGCGACCTGTGATCGGTTGTGCGACCGGCTGTGCGACGGCCTGAGCGATGATCTGAGCGACGGCGTATGCCCCCTCTCTGCTGTGCGTGCGAACCATTGTGCAAAGTGATATTTGGACTACTCCCAAGTATCACTGAACTAGTGTGCGGCTTCGTGCGACACTGCAGCAGCAGCTGATCTGCTTTGTGTTGCTCTGTGCACCACCAAAAAAAAAAAAAAAAAAGGAAAAAATGCTGCATTCCAGGGTGAACTCTGTTAGTTCCTCCAGCTTTGTTGTCAAGTCAGGTATCTCTAACTCTGCTTTGAGTACTTCTGCTTATACTAGTGATGGTGCATGGATAATTGATACAGGTGCTACGGATCATATGACTTCTGATCGTTATGTTTTTAGTCATTTTTCGTCTGTCTGTTCTAAGCCATTTATTGTCAATGTCAATGGTGTGTCGTCTCCTGTTTTAGGAGATGGCACGGTATCCTTTTCCTCTGATTTGTCTTTGCATAATGTGCTGTTTGTTCCTTCCTTGAATTGTAACCTTATTTCTGTTAGTCAACTAACCAAAACTCATAATTGTGTGGCCACATTCTTTCCTACCCATTGTGTTTTCCAGGACATTCATACCAAGGAGAAGATTGACAGTGGTAGAAAGAGTGGTGGATTGTACTATCTGGATATTGGGGTTTCCGCTTCAGATGGTCGTGGCATTGTGAGTCTAGTTAGTGATGGTTCCTCCGAAAATCAGAAGAAGATTTGGTTGTGGCATCGTCGACTTCGTCATCCGTCCTTTAGTTATCTTCGGCGTTTATTTCCCTCTTTATTTCGTGGATTGAACATTTCCAATTTTAATTGTGAAGTTTGTGTGTTGGCCAAAAGCCATCGTTCAGTGTTTCCTTCTAGTGCTACACGTATGGATGTTCCTTTTGTTTTGGTCCACTCGGATGTTTGGGGTCCGACCCCGTGTGGTACACATAAAGGAATGAAATGGTTTGTGACATTTATTGATGATTGTACTAGAATGACTTGGGTTTATCTTTTGAAACATAAAAGTGATGTGTGTGCTGTTTTTCGCCTTTTTCATCATATGGTCATCACCCAGTTTGCCTGTCCTATTAAGGTTTTGCGCCAGATAATGGNAACGCAAAAATCGACATTTATTGGAAGTCACTCGGTCCCTTCTTCTGGGCGGTCATGTGCCTTCTTTGTTCTGGGGTGATGCCTTGAGTTCTGCCGTCTATCTGATTAATCGGACCCCATCTAGTGTCATTGACTTTCGGCGACCTTTGGATGTTCTCTCGGATTTTGTCTCTCTCCCAGGTATCCTTCATTTGGAACCCCGGGTTTTTGGGTGTGTTGTTTTTGTGCATTTACATTCTCATCAGCGATCCAAGCTCGCATCTCGGGCTTTAGAGTGTGTTTTTGTTGGTTATGGTCCATCCCAGAAGGGGTACCGGTGCTATCATCCTTCTACTCAGCGTTTCTATGTTTCTATGGATGTCACTTTTCTATGGATGTGAAAGGCAATCCAACCCTTTTGTAAATGAGGAATTCTTTTTGTTTTGTTTTTTAGTAAGAGACGACCAAATATGCAGAAAGAATAAAATGAAGTTGAATATTGCAGTAAATTAAGAACCAAAAAGATTATAAACAATTCGTTTCATTTTTAAAATTTGGTTCTAGTGGGTAGGTTTGCTATAAAATTTGGTCAATCTATTAGGAGCATATAGTTAGTTTAGTCAAAGCATTGAGTTGTTTAGATTTAGATTATCTACTTGTCTTATTTTTACTTATTTCAATTATAATCATATAATATAATTTTAATGATTTATGTAACTCTACCCATACTCAAAAAAGTGTTATAAATTCATTTCATTTTTTGTTTTTATTTTTTAAAAGTCAAGTAAAAACAAGCAAAAGATCTGCATTCAAGTACTTACTTAGTAGGAGTTTTGTTCTCTAATTTGAAGGGGTTGCGCTTCCTGTACATTATGAGTGTGAATCATACATTTTTTTCTTTTTAAAAGGTGAGGATTAAAAATTCTCTTACCTAATTAAGACATACATATTAGGGGTGAGTACAATCTAAACTGATTTGGTTTTTCATCCATTTAGTTTGGTCAGTTAGAATGGTTTGGAGGGAGAACACAAAGAATCATAGCACTAGATAATGAATGGATAAAGAAGAATGAGAAAAATATGAAAAATTAAAGAAGAAAATGGAGAGAAGTTGCAAAGGGAGAAAAAAGATGGGGGGAAGTTGAGATTGAGAGGGAAAGAGAGATGGGAGGAGTGGAGACTTTTAATTATCTGGCAACTTGTTTAGTATTCTAAAAACACTTCCAAAATAGGTCTTAAGCTTTGCATTTTCCATTTTATATTAAAAATGGAAATGAAAAATTATTCCAAAATTTATAGAAATGTATTAATTTGACTGCAATATTACCAAAACAATTCAAATGCAATTACAACTTACAAGTGCTAGCTCCTGCATAAATAAATACCTGGTGTTGAATATTGTTCCAAATGATTTCATATATTATGGTTACTTTTGAACTCTAATGCCTAATGGGTATAAACAAGAACAATATTTTGAAACTAGAGGGAGTAATTTTACAATGAAACTATAACACGTAGTGTTAATTACATGTATATCAATTAATATTATACTTTAAAAGTATAAACCCTGTCGTATAAGTAAATTTATTGTGATCAAGAACAAGTAGATTAGTA
Source organism: Dryas drummondii (assembly GCA_003254865.1). Lineage (NCBI taxonomy): Eukaryota > Viridiplantae > Streptophyta > Magnoliopsida > Rosales > Rosaceae > Dryas > Dryas drummondii. The sequence goes on along the minus strand of QANW01005993.1, from coordinate 1,625,927 downwards.
ACATTACGGACGGGTCACAGTCCCACAGAAACATTTCTCCGGAGATAGTAATAATGTAATATACACCAGAGCATTTAAACCTAATGGATTTAGTGACCTAAAAAAACCTAATGGATTTATAGGCCCACATCTAACATCCGTTTCAGGCCCAAGCCCATTATTTAGACCAACCCTGAAGTCCAATAAGCCAAATGGCCTCTCTCCCGGGCCCAGACCCTTAAACCCCAAAACAAACACAAAAACCCTCGCGGAAGGAACCCAGAGCAAACCAACAACCGAAAAAAATGGCCAAGTGGTGGCGCTCTGCCGGCGGCGGCCTCCGGGCGGTTCTGCAAAACCCTAGCTCTGGACCACACCCATCATTCCCTTCCCGTGCGGCTCCGTACCACACGATCCAAGCCATCCCCAGAGAGTGCGTTGGGAACAGAGTGTCGGTAAAAGACAGAGCCCAGGGTCGAATCCCCGCCGTGGTTTTCTCGCAGGAGCTCCTCTCCAAAAACCCTAGAAGCAGCACCGATCGATCGGCGTCGAGGAAGCACTTGGTGACCACGGAGAGGAAGCAGATTCAGGCCATTCTCAAGTCCGTAGAGCTCCCATTTTTCTGCTCCACTACATTTCCGCTCCAGATCCGAGCCGGGTCCGGGTCCTCGGTTCTGCTCGAATCCGGAAACGTCCTACCCATCAAGGCAATTATTCAATTCCATCCATTATATGTATTTTTTATTTGTGTAAAAATACAAAATTTGTGTCTGATTTTGAGTTTGGGTTGTAAATTGTGATCGTGTAGATTCATAGGGACGAAGAGAGTGGGAAGATATTGAATTTGGTGTTTGTTTGGGCGGACGAGGGCTCGGAGTTGAAAGTGGACGTCCCTGTTGTTTTCAAAGGTGAAGACGTTTGTCTGGGTCTCAAAAAAGGTAATTGCTTTGACAACCCAATGTTAGTTTTGTGCACACCCAATTTTCACATTAACAAACATGTTTCCTCTGTTTCATTTCATTTGGGTGATCAATGTTTAAAGCTTTAATGGTGGTACACACAACTTGTAAACATACACTTGCATATTATAAAATCCTAAAACCATGATAATGAAGTTGGATAATGGAGGAATAGGTAGCATATTGGCTATGGCCGTTGTGCATTGCTTCAAATGTTGTTCACTCTCTGTGTATCTATAGCTGTTGTTGTTACTATTGTTGATACATTGCTTCGATTGAGGAATAGGTAGCATAACAATGCAGCTACTGTTGTGGTTCAAATTATGGGATTTCTAGGAATAGGTAGCATATGCATGCAGGTACTGTTGTTGTTGTTGTTCAAGTTATGGGATTTATATCGCCATACATGTCCAAAAGCTTATCGTTGTTGGAGTTCCTATTTCACACATCATGTTGTTACTGCCTTTATTACTTGTATGCTTTTGTATGCGCGGGTTACACAGGGTTCCGCATGCATGTTGTAGAGGGAGGTTGTATATAACTAGCACATACTAAATTTTTTCATGCATCTGAAAGTTGGTTCAAGATTAATTATTGTTAGTCAATTATGACTGTATGCAAGATGTACACTGATTATGTCTCATTCATGCCAAAACAGGTGGTCATCTGAACAAACTTAGAACTAGTCTAAAGTACCTTTGCCCAGCTGAACACATTCCTCCAAAAATTGAGGTGGATGTCAGCAATCTAGATATAGGAGATAGGGTGTTCATGCCTGATGTTGAGGTTCATCCATCTATGAAGCTTCTAAACAAGAACAAAAGTGTGCCCATATGTAAGATAGTTGCAACAAATTCGGAGAACCCAGAACTTGCAGGAGTTTAGGCACGGAGCACAATTTCACAGTTTTCCCACATTTGGTACGTGATTCACGAGGACAAGAATGAAGTTCAAGAATAATAAGTCTTGATTTCATTAGACTACTGATTGAGGTGGTGCTATGTGCTATGGGATTCTCTAGTTGAAAAGAATTTGACATTGTTGTTTAGGTCATAATCAGACACAAGCTGAATTTTCTTTTAGCAATCTGAATAGACTCATGTGCTTGTTATATATGTGTGCTTTGGTTATTTTTTCAGAATAATTGTCATGCATGTAGATTAGCTTCACAGCACACGAGCGATATTGGTTATGCTCTTCTGTGTTTTTTTTGGCTCTAATAATTTCACAATGAAAATAATTACGATTTAATCTGTTATTTTGTCCTTTAATCACATTCTCTAGCGTTTGGAAATGGTTCCTCACTTCCTGTGCATTTTAATTTCTGTGTGGTAGCTGATGTGAATGGTTTCTACCTTTTTCTCATAGTTGAGGTCTTGACTTTTATGTGTGGAAGTAATCAAATGGTATGAAATGAAGTAACACAAAGTAAGGCCAAAAATGAGAAAAGCAGTACAAGTTTTATTTCTTTCAAGTTCCATCATTTAAATAGAGGGAGGGGAGCAAAAGTGCATGATATATATTTTCCTAGGCAATTTACAACATCATTAAGTCTCAAAGGCCCAAATCCAGAATGGGCCTTTTGAAGTAGGAAAACTTTACATTGGGCTGTTCGTTATGGACTATTGTGTGCTGATCTATCATCTTAGACAAGCTAATCTTCAACCAATGGAGTATGAGCCCAGCCCAAATATGAACACTTCTGCCCATACCCTTGATAATCCAGACATTTTTTTTAACTCAGAGGAAGGAAATTCGAACTTGGGACATTTCTAACATTGTGGAGAGGGAATAGGATTTCCTACCCATTTGCTTACTCATTTTTCTATCATGTTTTAATCTTGGCCATAAGAAAGAGAGTAGAAAGAGAAAAAAAAGGGAAGAAGTGGGAGAGACAGTAACGTCTTAAAATAAATTATATATCTATAGGTGTAATACACAATTAAATGATGCCACCGACCACCACCATACTGTGCTTGTCAACATTAAATTCTGCCCTTTCTCTTTCACTTTACGTTGTATAATGTACAATTTAATGTACAATAGGAAAGCATTCTGTCTTTATGAAAATATTTTATAAAAGTCTAAGGCTTAGGTCCAGGGGAAGAAAAAAGAAAGAAAGTGAAGGGCTAAGACGTGAGCTGTGTGTGCTTTATTTTATGCCGTGCTAATTGTTGCAATCAATATTTTCGATATTTGGTAGAGTTAAAAGAAAAAGAAAAAGAAAATTGACGTCCACTTTGGGAGCCTCAAGTCTTGTGCTTTTCATTTTTTTTTTTTTTCTCAACTTGTTTTGTGCTTTTACTGTGGATGTCTGAAACCCGATATAGACGTATGATCCTTAGTTCGTTGCATCTTAATTGAAGCTTCACAACACTTGCTCACAGTCAAGTGTCAAGTGTCAAGCCTTGTTTGCTTGTCTGTTGTATACTTGTATTTGTGGAAAAATGTTACTTTGTAGAAATTTTGTGCATGTAATATGCAGGCACCTATTTGAAGAAAGTTTTTTTTCTTTTTGCTTGAGAATTAATTAAGGATTTGCATCCTCTGCATTTATATATTTTAAAACTATGTAGTTTCTCGCACACATTTACATGTATGAACTATTTATTCTTATTTTGTTGATTGATTAATTGGTATACTTATCATGATTCATGACCAAACCATTCACAACAATTACCAATCATTATACTAATATAATGTATTAGTGTGTTGCTTAATTGAACGATTGTTTATGACCTTTATGAGAACGTAATGCATTCTCATTGTTGAATAAAGGCTAAATACTTTATGAATCTTACACTTTTATTATTTTTAACTACTATAAATTTCATTAGATGGGTAAACAACGTAAAATTGTTTAAATACCGTCACGTATTAAAATATGTTTTTAGTAGGGAAACTAACCCACCTACTCAACCACGTCACTTGTGTAAACATAATTGGATAATGATTCGTTTATAATCCTTTAATTATTTTTTCTTTAAAAAAGTTATTTGGGAGTTTTTTAAAATAACGGAAATAACTAACTGCCTGTAACAAAAAAAAAAAAAAAGAAGACCAAAACGCACGCTGAAACTATTGAACTTGAGACTTGGTTCAGAGAGAGAGGCTATTGACCTCTCAATATGACCACCAGAATATGGAGACGAACACAAGCTTGTTCCCGATTAATAATGCCGTTGTAGCAAAGCGCGTTGTAAGCCGAAGAAAGAAACCAATCAAACGACACCGTCTCAGTCTCGCTCTCATGGCCTTGTCTCTCGAAGAAGATCCGCGCTCATGATCTTCTCCTGGACATCTTAGGCTTCCCCGCCATTACTATCTGATCATGAATGTTGGCGACGACGACGACCATGAGGTGGTTGCCTAGCATTTCCTTCTCGTCTTCCTCGCCCGCTTCGTCGAGATCCTCGGCTTCCGCCTCCGGGGACTCACCGTCCAAGAAGAAGGCCTGCGATGACGGCAGCGGCTGGATTTTCCGCTCCAGGAGGAAGCTCACGCGCCAGAGGAGGTTCCTGCATTTGGGCGACCCGGAAAACGCCGCCGCCGCCGCAACCATGATCAAGTGTTCGTCCACGTCCGCCATCCCGCAGCCGCTGCCTTTGCCGGAATTGGCCAAAGACAGGTCCAAGGAGAGGTGCTCCGGCTGCAGTTCCGCCGTCGGGGACTGCCGATTGCCGTCGCCCAAGGTTGCGCACGGTAAAGGCCTTGAGGACCGTGACAGGGACAGAGCAGCAGACGACGGTGCCCCACCGATTCGGAGGTAATTTCTCGCATTTTCTTTCTTTGTGGTTTGATTCATTTGTTTCTTTATTTTTTGAGTGTTTGCAAAAAGTCTAATTTCAATTATAGAAACAAATAGGAAAACAAAAAATTGTGTTTATTTGTTGAAGATTTAGGTTTTGAAAGTTATGCAATGAGTTTTGGGATGACAATGTATGTGTGTGTGTGTTGTTTTTTCAGCGAGAGGCGAAAGAATAAGAAGAAGAATGGTTCAGCGAGATCCCCAAATGAGTTGAGGCTGGATGTTCCTATTAGGAGTGCTCCAACGAGTCCTTTTGCAAGTCCTGCACCCAGCCCACACAGACGGAGTGCTGCTGATTTGCTCCTCCCACACATTTTTCCTATGGGAGGAAATCAGGCCTGGTCTGCACCAGAGATGCCCACTTTCGATATGTTTCCCGGAATTCCTCTCCGTAGTAATAATACCTCCCCGACACACAGTCCACCTCGTACAAGTGTCTGCCGAAACCCACCAGGATCATCATCGCCATTGCCCAGATTATCCGTTGAATCCGCCACAACACGGCGTGAGGGTAGTAGTAGTAATGCTTATCTTCAAGTCCATCCTTTACCTCTCCCTCCTCGAGCAAGCATGCTTTCACCACAAGCTATACTCACACCCAAACCAGAGTCCCAGCCGCCAGTGAAAGGTCAATGGCAAAAGGGAAAGCTTATTGGGCGTGGCACGTTTGGAAGTGTTTATGCTGCTACCAATAGGTATATACACTTCCTTGTGCAGCTCATGTTAGTTTCTATTGGCTTTGCTAAATGCTGATTATGGTTTTTCTTTCGATACAGAGAAACTGGAGCTTTATGTGCAATGAAGGAAGTTGAATTATTTCCTGATGACCCAAAATCTGCAGAGTGTATCAAGCAGCTACAGCAGGTTATTATCTAGTATCTATCACATTGTGGGCTGACCGGCTCAGTGAGGGCAAAATAAGTTTTTCATGTAATCTGTTTGATGGACTCTGATGTGGTGGTTCTTCAAGTGTTTTGAGTTTATGAGTGATATATTATGTTAGGTTGTCACTGGGTTTCTTACTCATTTCTTCCTTTTTTCAGGAAATCAAAGTCCTCAGCCAGTTGAAACATCCTAATATTGTGCAGTACTACGGAAGCGAAATAGTGAGTAATGTGATACTTGCATGTTTAGGCATCCAGGCTCATGTTTTCAGTTGGAGTATTCCTAAAACAATGCATAAAATACTTTCTTGCATATGCAGGTTGATGATCGATTTTATATATATCTGGAGTATGTCCATCCTGGTTCTATTAACAAATATGTCCATGACCATTGTGGGGCCATAACGGAATCTGTTGTTCGCAATTTTACTCGCCATATTCTCTCTGGGTTGGCTTACTTGCACAGCACAAAGACAATACACAGGTACAATCCCATGTTTAATCTGATGTATCACTCTCAGCATAAAGTCTGTCTAGAAAAATTGGAATATGAGACTAGATTTGGCATAGTAAATCAGAATGAGTACTTCACCTATGCCGAATTTTTTTCATTGTCTAAGTGTGATGACAGGGCATATAGAATTGTGATTGGGTCTATTTGGATGCACATTATTTATTTTTTCTGTTAATAGGGACATCAAAGGGGCTAATTTGCTTGTCGATTCATGTGGGGTTGTCAAGCTAGCTGACTTTGGAATGGCAAAACATGTGAGTAATGGTTCTTTCTTCACCCCTTTCTCTAGATTCTCATTGTTCACACTCCTTTTTCTACTTGTCATCTTTTGGACATGATGTATCTTCACATACAAATTTATTCTCTTTTTCTTGGGATAATTATTGCTGCAAAAAGTTGAGAACATAAGCATGACAACATATATTTAATGTGCTGAAGTCTGTTTTATGGTTTGCCATCTGGCAGTCTGAAAGACGAGGTCTTAGAACATGACTCTGATCCATGTTCTATAAATAGGAAAAGAATAAGATATATAATCATAAAAGGGTTTTAACTATAATCATAATATGAAATTAAATAGCAACCAAAACACTTAATTTTGGAAACTTAATTACACCCCTAAACAAATTAGAAAACCAAATATTCATATAATCCTAATTACAATATACTTTTATATTCATACACTTGTAAATGTGCCATCTAAATGTGAAGATTATTTTTGGAAATCGATTTTTATAGTAACCTCTTGCTTTTCATTCAGAAAAAGCCTATCACAGGGTCATATTTTTCATGTCTTAGTAGACTTTTACTCCTTTTCAGCTGTGTAGTGAGCTAAGTTATCTTGAAAATTAGAGCTGCCTTCCGTAATCTAGTCATCTAACGGCTATACACATTGATACATGCTATATGTATCATCATGGTCATTATCATCATTTTTCATCTGGCTATGTATCATTACAGTCATCATAAACATTGTTATTGCTTCTACTGCTGTTGCCACAATATCACCATCTGGGATTCATCTTTTACCATCTGAGCTTGGGCTTACAAAGTTTTGATTTATTTCTTGCGTAGCTTGCGGGACACGTAGGGAATCTTTCTCTGAAGGGAAGTCCATACTGGATGGCTCCAGAGGTATCTTCTGCTAATCACTATATGGTGCCATAACTAGGGAGCTATGCCTTCTGATATTGATACAATTTACTTCCTGCAGCTCATGCAATCTGTGATGCATAAAGATAACTGCTCTGATCTGGCTCTTGCTGTTGATATATGGAGTTTGGGTTGCACTATTATTGAAATGTTTACCGGAAAACCTCCTTGGAGTGAGTATGAAGGGGTAAGCACATAACGCACTTATATTCAACCATGAAACTTGTTTTGTCTTGTGCTTTTGATGGGGGATAGTCAATTATTTGTATCCAAAGGTCTAATTTCTTGCCAAATATAGTTGAAGCTTGTAACATATTAAGTGAGATGAAGGGTATGCTTTTAATCTTGTTCAGTTTGGTAAAATCATAAAATTTAAGCTTCTGCTCACATGCCTCGACTTGGCATTGTGAATAGTATATTCTGGTTCAAGTTTCATATATAATTTTCTGCACTGCATCCAAAGCTCCCTCTGTTTTCTAAACTCTTGTCTATTAATGCAGGCTGCAGCCATGTTTAAAGTTATGAAGGATATTCCACCAATTCCCGAGACATTGTCACCTGAGGGTAAGGATTTCCTAAGGTGCTGCTTCCAAAGAAATCCTGCAGAGAGGCCAACTGCCGCCATGTTATTAGAACATCAATTCTTAAAAAACTCTCAGCATCCAGCCATCTGATGGGATGAACTTTGTGGTAAAACTCTCAATTATTCATATTACATTTTGTATTATGTTGACAGGATAAACCCCATAATCCAATTGAACTTGAAAGAGAACTTGATCAGTCACTGATGATTCCGGGCATGCAATTTTTTCGGGAAAGGTGGTCTCTGATAGGTAAGAGTTGCACTCTGTGTACCCCTTCACCTATGCCCGTGGCATACTTGGACCACGAACCAGTGCATTCCCAGTTTGGTGATTGCCAAGCCTTGCATGCCGCCAGATCCAGCTTCTTGCAAAATCCTTTTTCTCCAGTGAAACTGGGCAACAATCACCTCATGAAACTTCTGATTTAACAGTGGCCTTCTATCGTTGAGGCCCTTCCCAGATTATCATCTCCAGCTCAGTTTGCGATTCAAATACCACACCCTCCTGCAAATGCTCTGTGCTGTGTCAACCATGGTGCTGAAAAGTATAGCATTTTCAGATGGCTTGTGGAAAGGGAATTATAGTTCTGCAGAAATAGTGTTACTGAAGTAGTTTCTTTCCCTCATTCTTTTTGATGGTGAAAGCTTTTCTTGCACTGAGAATTTTTGAAGCAGTTTTTGTATAGCATTAACTAATTTTTAGAGCTTCAGCAGAGGTCTTTTATCAAGGCCTTCTGAAGGTAATACTTTCACCATTGATGGAGTCAAAAGATGAATGTCTATATTAAAGAACTGGAGTGGTTTTGCACTTAGTTGTTTTTTGGTTTTTTTTTTTTTTTTTTCTTTTACTCCAAGATAAAACATCTGCAAATTTTGTTTCTCACTGATATATGATTATATGTGATGTTGATGCAAATCAAAGTCTTACTGCTTGATGTGATTGTTTGTAGCACTGTAATAATGAGATTCTTTAATGGGCTCTAAAACCATTTGGTTTAATGGTGGCATTATTGTGAGTATAAAGAAAAAAAAAAGCTATAAAAAGTTTATTCGGAAATATAAAATATAGAAATATTTAATAAGTTTTAGAAAAAAAGTAAAGAAGTAAAACATAGAAAAAACTGGATTTTGGAAAACATATATTTTAGGTAGGTTTATTAATCAATATCACCATGGATGAAATGTCTGCCATAAACCGTGTGGGGATGGTAGCTCTTGAAGTTTGGTGAATAGCGAATAAGTCAAAGTATTGGTCATCTTGCTTCTTGCCCTTTTATCTCAGACAGCACTGAGTTTTTCTTGCTCTTCAAGTTCAGAATGAAGAGCATACAAGTTTTTCGATTTTGGTGTTTAGTGTTTTGCTGTAAAGAATCAAAAATGGATCCACTTGGATATGGAGGGGCTGTTCTTGAAATAGTATTTAGACAGCTGTTTAAAGATGTAAAGAAGATGGTTACGGTGTCCAAACCCCTCGGAGATATATCAAATCCATGCTAGACTCTATAAAATCACAGTTGGAGGCCATTGTAAAACACAACAAGGAGGTGGACCTTCCAAAGGAGGAACTACAAAATTTGGTCAAACAAGTGAAGAATGTCGAAGAGCTGCTTCACAAGCTCTCCAATATTGGCCGGTGGAGCTACAAAAAGTAGAGCGAAACTGAGTTTCCCATTACAACAACCTCTACTTACTCACACCCAATGCAAAGTTCCAGCCACTGATAGGTCAATCAGTCAATGGCAAAAGACAAAGCTTATTGGGCGTGTTTGATTGATATATATTGTTTGGCCCATTCTGGTTAAGCTTTTGGAGCACAGTAGAGTCTGGTTTGCAGGAGGTCCGGGTTCGAATCCTCCATTCCCCAATTCAGTTATTTGGATGCTCTCCATATGTCTTATGCTTTTGGGGCATAGTGGTTATCTAACACATTGTACAGCTGATGATAGTGTCTATTGGCTTTGCTAAATGCTGATTAAGGTTTTCTTTTTTCCTTACAGAGAAACTGGAGCCTTATGTGCAATCAAGGAAGCTGAATTATTTCCTGGTCATCCAAAATCTGCACTATTATTGAATTGTGACAGGGCGAGCAATCTTGAATAAGCACTCATAGAATCACCATTGATTTCACAGATAAAAGACCTTATCAACTTAGGTTTGATTGTCCACTACTGCTAGTGGTCCACTCCAAGTCTCCAACCCTTTACTTTCTCATTCTTTATTCTTATCTAGTAGCCTCTGAAATTTAAAAGGGCTAGGCTACATTGAGTATTCATTATTCATACATTATATGGTCAAAAATCAAAATAAATAAAGAAAGAAAGAGAATAGTTACTGCAAATGAAAAGACAAATCCTTTTTGGCTTCATCCATACAAATCTTATATTCTCTATGTAGTGCCTTCACGTGGTTCATGAACCCATTTTAACATTTATACATTTACATACCCTTTCTACTTGCCCAGACCATACCTCTCCAGAGACTACTTTTAGAGATAGATGGAACCTCCACCAGCACAAGCCATAGAGACTTCCACCAACTACCAGGCAGGAGAAGATGAGCAGGACAAAGCCATCAATGAATGGTATTTTTACTATTTCAGTAATTAATTTCTTGTTTATTTTATGGTCTCTAGCAGTCTAGCTTCTTCACTTTGGAATTTGATTTCTGTGTTTATATGATTTTATCCGTGGATGCAGTTGTTCCTGCTGTTTTGACTGGACAGAGAGCTGCTTGGATTACTTGTGCTGTAATCTTTGTTAGATGGGTATGAGTGGCTGCTTTTTAATCTGCTGTTGTAACGGTACCTTTTACATTGTTCATGTTAGCTAGTGTATCAACGCTGGCTATACCATTAGATTTAAAGTGACTATGATGCTTTTTTTTCATACCCTTTTGAGTTAATTTCTTGGGAAAATTAAATTCTTGTGTTTGGGCCATGATGAGGAGCAAGAATCCCATACCTGGCGTTCTTGGTGTGTGTTTGTGGAATTGGGATCCAGTGGAATCTGGTTCTGGATTTCTATGACTAGGACCAAAAATGCAGTGATTTACATTTTACTATTACTAGCTAAGTAGTGAAGAAAATTAGAGCATTAAACTCAAAGCCAATTTTTCAATCTGATACAAAACTCCATATTCTATATTTAGTTTTTCAATTTGCAAACAATACTAAGATGGCTATTTTTTTGTCATATGGATGCCCAAACAGTCAAACCTATGACCTAAATCTTTACTCACCATTTCCGATGTCACTTCTCTTGAAAAAGTTGGCTATTCTTTTACTAGTTTAGAATTTGTGTTGGGATTTCGTGGCTTTGCCTCTTTTTGAGCTTGATTTTTCCTTCTTCGGTCTGTGTAATTATAGATTCTTAGATTAAGATTGAGAGATTCATGGAAAATCACTGATTTGGAGTAATTTTTGCTAAATGAAGCATTCAAAATTTGGAGGGTTGGAAAATGAATCATGTCAAACCCTGAGAAACAAGGAAAGGGAGAAGAAGAAGAAAAAAAAAAAATGAAGGTTAACAATGGAGCAAATCAAGTAATTAAGGAAACAAAATCAACCAAATTTGCTAAATCTCAGCATTATCAAAAGGTACAAAGAAGGCTGAATTTTGCACTCTGAAGCAAAAAAAGACGGTCAACACTAGTCAACAAAATTTCTCACACCAAACTTTAGCGTTTATGTTACCAGCGTGCTCATGAACTAATTCATTGTAATCCCTTGATCTCACGTTCAAATCAGTACATTGTTATGCATTTTACATTTAATACAATTGCAATCATTTTTACTTTTTTAGCATTTTTTTTTATTGATCAACATAAAATTTGAATTCAATATCTATTCCGACGGAAGAAAACTGACTGTCATCTACTAAATTAAATAATCATTAATATTGTAATTAAGAATATATTATGATATTAGAATAGAGGATCCCGAATTTAATTTTTTATAAATTAAGTTGAATTTTACGTATTGAACCCGGCTAAAGACCCATGTGAGGATAAGTGTTACTGTATTAGATGTTCAAGTGTTTCAGCACACAGTACTCACACAGCCAAGTAGTACGCACCACATGGATTCAATTAATTTGTTTCATATATCCTGCAACTGAATTGCTCTCCTTCCCACTTGCATTGGTGATGCTTGCTCTTCAAAGCCTATCCCCTTTTCCTGGCTTGACTTCATGAACTTATATACGGCTTTGATAGATACATTTACTTGCCCCCATTAATTATACATACTGCATATGTATGTTCATTCCACTACTTTACACAACATATGTTTTATGAATAGGACTTTCGGCAAATAATTAAATTTTCTTTCTTTCATGAAAAATGCGCTCCAACTCCTAACCACAACTTATCTGCAACATACAGGTACCTAGTAAACATATCTAACCCAACAAGAGAGTGACCGTTGAGAGTAATGTGGAGTAATGTCCCACATCGGAAAACTAAAGCTTAGCATATGTACTTATAAGTCTTGGGCCTCTCCACCCATTGCCAATTGGGTTTGAATTGGATGCTCTAATTCTATCATGGTATCAGAGCTTGGCAATTTGTTTATGTGTAAGACTCAAAAATCTCGCCACACGTGCGGGGGCGTATCGGAAAACTAGAGTTTAGCATAATATGTGCTTATAAGTCTTGGGCCTCTCCACCAATTGGTTTTGGGTTGGATGCTCTAATTCTATCAGTTGAGAGTAACTTCATAGCTGGATATATATTGTTGTTTCCTTTGTTACAATTTGATATGTATTGTTGATCAACTAGTTTGTGTAACATATAATAGTAAAGTCTCATTTGCAAGAGGATCTGAGTTTGAAACCTCTAATTTTCAATTCTCCACTTTTTTGTCAGATTAAGACTCCGCCTATATGTTTCTTTTCCTCCATCTATCTACCCTTTATTAAATTTTTAGAATTTGGTGATTATCTAACACCACCACTTACAACAATTTAAATAGTTCTTGAAGTGGGCCTTGCTGAGTTCTTAATCCATTAATGATATAGTGCAATTGTACCAAACCCAACTGAATAAGACATCTCTAGTGCCTCTGCCACTCTCCCAGAGTACATGAACTGCATCTGCATACTTCTTACTTGCATGCACTTTCCTTTGAGTCTTTGACTGTCTCACAGAACTCTGTGTATAAATAAACTGCTTGTACTTGGTACGTTCCACTGCTTGTTGTCACAGTGTTAGTGAGATTTTATTACAAACTCTTCTCACATTCATTTCATATGGAGCACAATTTGTGCAAGCTTCCCTGTGTTACCTTGTTTTGTCTCTTGTTCCTAACCCCTCTTGTGTCCTGTCAGCTTGATTATAAATTCTATGATTACTCTTGTCCCAACCTGATCAAGATTGTCCAATCTGGTGTTTGGTCAGCTATTGCTAATGATACTAGGATTGCAGCCTCTCTTTTAAGGCTTCACTTCCATGATTGCTTTGTTAATGTAATCAACATCTCTTCACTCATTTCTTTATTAATTGTTTACTAGGATACACAACTTAACAAGTAGAGAATCTTATTTCTTTGAGGAAAGAAAAATTAGAAAGATCATTTAAGTGGGGGCATTGCAATTAATTTTAGACCGTATGCTAATTAGTTGGTTTAGTAATTTGATTAGCTCTGGTTTATTATATGCCAAAAATGACCACAAACCTTGTTTCTTCCATTTTGTGGGATGTAGGGATGTGATGCATCTTTGTTGCTTGATGATACCAGCACTTTTAAGGGGGAGAAAAATGCATTGGCCAACAAAAATTCAGTCAGAGGTTATGAGGTGATTGACAGAATCAAATCAAATTTGGAGGAAGCTTGCCCATCCACTGTTTCTTGTACTGACATAATCACTCTTGTAGCAAGAGCAGCTGTCTATTTTGTAAGAAGCTCCTTTACCATGCATAATTTGTCAAATGAACCCTTCAAATAGTTAAACTTTCCATTCCAACCTCATAGACACGAAAGAAACTCAATTTTATCTAATATTTGTGATTTGTGAAAGACTGCACGTATTAGAGATTTACCTTACTTTCTTCGTTACCAAAAGAAGTAACTAACATTTTTACATCATTTATCTTGTGTACTTGTGTATATATTTTCAGAGTGGAGGGCCATATTGGGCTGTACCCTTGGGTCGTAGAGATGGCACAACAGCAAATGCAAGTGCAGCTGATGAGCAGTTGCCATCACCCTTTGAGCCCTTGGAAAACATCACTGCAAAATTTACAGCAAAAGGCCTTGACTTAAAGGATGTAGTTGTGCTCTCAGGTACTTCCTGTGTCATATCGACCTCTACTGAACTTCTACATGTTTTTAAACTTATATATAATTGTGTGTAACTCTTAAAATCTCAAAATAACATTGTTTTGGACATACACACAATTTTAACACCAAATCAGCCGAGGATCCTATTCCTAAATGCTTATACTTAAAAAATTGTATAACCCACGTAAAAATGTTGTTGTATGTAGTTTTGGCTGATATGAAATTACACAAACACCTCTTGAAGTTTAACATATTTGCAATTTAGACCCTGTATTTTTGGAATTTAAAACCCATTTATATGTACCAGTGTACTATGTCCTGTATGCAGGTGCACATACCATTGGGTTTGCACAATGCTTCACATTCAAGACTAGACTCTTTAACTTTGATGACTCTGGCAAACCGGACCCAACACTGGACACATCACTTCTACAAAACCTACAAAGCGTGTGCCCAAATGAAGCCGATTCTGACACCAAATTGGCTCCTTTGGACCCTGTCACCACTGCCAAGTTTGACAACATCTACTTCAAAAACCTGGTGAACAATTCTGGGCTTCTCCAGTCTGACCAAGTCCTTATGGGGGACAATAGGACTGCTTCAATGGTGGTTGGGTATAGCAAATTTCCCTTTCTGTTTAACAAGGACTTTGGGCCATCAATGGTGAAGATGGCCAACATAGGTGTGCTTATAGGACGCAATGGAGAAATTAGGAAGAATTGTAGGGTGGTGAATTAGAAAAAATTAAGGGCCTGTTTGTATCCTACTCAAATTGTTTTTTCAAAAATTAAAATGTGAGTTTTTAAAATTTGAAAAATTAAAAAGAGAACTGATTTTGAATTTTCAAAAAACTGTTTTTGAAAATAGTGTACTAAATACGTTTTCTTAACTAAAACATATATGTTATTTTGTTTTTGAATTAAAAAAAAAGTTTTTGAATAAGATACCAAACCGGCCTAAGTAGTTCTGTTTGATTGTAAAATATTGTATGCTCTTGAAAGTGTAAAAAAAAATAAAAATTATGTAACTAGTATTTAATCTAGTAAGAATGATCGATATGTCTGTTGTTAAGGTACATGAATCTTGAAGTTGCTTAAAGAGGAAAAAAATCCAAAAAACAAGTAGAGAGTAGTGTTTGATAGACTCCATTCTCCAAGCAAGTCTCGAACTCCATGTATTGACAACTTAGGTGCTTCTCAAGTTATG
This sequence comes from Dryas drummondii, assembly GCA_003254865.1. Classification (NCBI taxonomy): domain Eukaryota; kingdom Viridiplantae; phylum Streptophyta; class Magnoliopsida; order Rosales; family Rosaceae; genus Dryas; species Dryas drummondii. Next base: position 1,610,565 of record QANW01005993.1, on the reverse strand, counting down.
TCATAGTATTTTACTTATATCTATGCTAATTAAAAACTTTATTTATTTTTACTGTAATCAAAATTTGACAAATATTTTAGAATTTTTTTTTTGTTGTGATTTTAGGAAGGAGGAACCGAATTTGCGACATTTCCTTTGTTGTGAGGAAAATTACTACTAGACTACAAATTCATTGATTCATAGTTCAGCAATTTTAATATTTATTACTAAATAATATGAATTTCACCAATAATAATAGCTTAATTGACTTATAGTTAAGGAATAAAATTTTGGATTTCGACGGAAATTTTGAAGATTTTTAAATTTCGACAGAAATTAAACGAAAACGATGAAAATTGCTATCAAAATACGGAAATTTTGAATGAAACTTTATCATATGTTTATTTAACATATTATCTACTACATTGATAAAAAAACATTGAAGAAACTAAATTATATAGTAAATTTCATGTGATATAATATGAATATAATACACGCTGGAGGCAAATACTATTAAATAAAATTAATATAATGAATAAATGAAATTAGTATATTCTTTATACTCTATAATTTATACACTAAATCCTATATACTCTATAATATATACACTAAATTTTATATACTTTATAATGTGTATTCTATATTTTTTAGGATATGATAGAAGATATTAGAGTTTATACTCTTTAAGATATTTTTAATTATTTTTATATAGAAATGTATTAGAATTTAGGATTTAAAAACAACTAAACGAAACCCCAAAATTTTTTTTAGTAAACTATTTAAAACCCCCTAATTAGAGTTTAGTTATTTCAAAACCTCCACCCTTATTAAAAATAATTCAAAACCCCCTATTAGTCATTTAAACTCTCCCAAAACCCCCTGGTCAACTAACATCTACTTATGTTTGACCCACATTTTTTTAAATATTCTATTATAAC